>JANRMT010062816.1:22836042-22944372 GCA_026402145.1 Polypterus bichir lapradei | reverse complement strand
GTGTAGCTGAAAACTGTGGATTAAATTGATTCATACGTGAAAGAAACTCGATTTGTGAGTCTGCTGGGCCGACCTTAATCCCCAAGCCAGAGCCAGAAGTTTAATGAATATATTGTAAATTATAAAATGTTGCGACATCATTCTCATCTATACAGTAAATTACAAGACACTCACCCATCCTCTGATCCAGAGACGACCGCGTGCTTCAGTGCTCCAGCTAATTCTCTTCGGCATTTGATTTTAATAGGAGGTTCAGGTAAGTTTAGTGCTCTCCACGCACTATGGAAGACCCCTGCCAGGCGTCAAGTGTCCTCCACTTGTTTGTCATACCCCGCATCACTGGAGGTGCGCCACTTCATTGTGACATATAAGAGGGAATCTCCTTAGATAGCGTGGTCTTCGACACAGAGTGCGACTGGGCAGACAGCTTCAAGTAACGGGCTCCTTCGCTAATCCCCCCCACTTGAGGCTTTAAACTGAACGGGTTATCCCAAACCAAGATCCACCCCTCCCTGCTTCCCAAAAGAACTTTTCCATCCTTTGCTTTCCTGCGATTGTTAAAGGTGCCGATACGCTGGCATCATCTGTACAACTCCATCCTTGGTCCAAATACCTCGCAATTAAAGCTGAAAAAAGCATTAGAAGTCGGGCAGACCGCCGGCAAAGGAGCCATGCCATGGTGCATTAGAGATGGAGGCTGTGTGCCAACTGAAACGACCCAACGGGTTTCCCTATAACCAAAATGCTAACCCACATTGGGTGGCTTGCTGGCTGCGTGGGCCGAGTGGATCTGTTTATTTAGAATATTTCATTTGCTTTAGTCAAATAACTAGCAGTAAGTGCCAGCTGAGTGATTGGGGCTCCAGATTGAGTCCTGGAGATGAAAGCCTTAGCCATACAAGGCCACTGTGGTCCGTGTCTTCAGTACAGTTCCTAAATATTTACAATATTCTCCATTAGATGACTGCTGTATAAAATTGGCAAAATTCTTAAAATCCATTTTAATGCTTTTTTGATGATGTTAGCTTTGAGCAAAACACAAACCACTCCAACGTGCTAAATCCAAGTTAGGGTAGCCAGGTGCGGCGCATATCGTGGTAGACGTGAATAAGACGGCAGGCTCTCGGAATACACAATTTGGAGTAGTGAGCCGAAATACGGAGCACCAGGAAAACTTCACCCAAACAAAGAGCAGGCGTTAGGATTGTGTCTTTGACGTTGTTGTGTCTTCTCTTTGTACTACAAAGCGTTAGGGTACCACCCTGATGACTCCGTAATATTGAAATAAGAAAGCAACAAGTCGCGTCCGTTCAGGCAGGAGCTCAAAAGTTGAAGTGACCTCAAAATGGCCGAACTTTGGTCATATGGGTTCCAGACAGGAAGGGACAGATGACATAAGTGATGGCAATAGTTGAATGGCTATCAGTCTTCCGTTCTGCAGAGGAGGAAGAGGCAAGGCATTAGAACACTGCGCCAACCCGTGGTTGTGATGCCAAGTGATGCACTTGGCATGTGTGTTGCTGTCACGTGATTTTTTTTTTTTCCACAGTGTCAGCATCAGTGCCAAAATTATTGGAGTGCAGAAGCAGCGAGGCAAAGGCGGGCCTTTGTTCTTCTAGCCAGTGGGAGTGGTCTGTGCTAAGAAGCCACACCTCCTTCCCCTCCTCTGAATAGGAACGCACATACTTTACTCCATGACCCTGAACTTGCTACCAGTACGGCTTTTTTACATTCTGGCTTTTTGAAGTTTTTGCCTTTGTTCCTGGTTTTTGAGGCACCTTCAGCAGGTTTGGCTTTGTGTCCCGATGTTAATTACAAGCATGAAGTTTAGAAAGGACTAAATACAGAACAAGTGTACATAAGAACCAAAATGAAACTGAGAATGTAAATGAATTGGATGACGTCTGTCCATGAATTAACTCTTGAACTCTGGCCAGTTGACAATGGAGGAGAGGAAAAGAAAAAGTCAGTTGGCAACGTCAGTGGGGAAAATGAACCTCGGGCCGGGGAGGGGGGGGTCAACGGTCAGTCAGAACAGAGAAAGTCAGACGCAGTCAGGGTCCTGGAGACCTCAGCCCCCCCTGCTGGTCATTCTACAAGATCAGTCTGGGCTGTGCTGGTCAATCCGATGACCAAATCTTTCCATCGGATGATTCCAGTGCTCCTTTATCTAAGATGGAGAAGAGCCTGACAGTAGGGCAGTGGCACCAATGGTCACAACAGAGAACAGAAATCATGTAGAGGAGGGTTAGTGCCGGTTTGTAAATATTGTATGACTTGTATTTTTGTACAGATGAACAGCGATGCAGTCCACACAACCAGTCGGCAGCTCTAGTCAGGGTGTGCCAGGCTACAGTCACGAGCCTTCAGCCTGGTTTAAAAGCTGAGACTGAAGGGGCATCTCTTATAGTAGCAGGCAGACCACTGCTCCGCTTCACGGCCCTGTAAGTAAAAGCTCAACCTCCTACTAGTAATTTATTAATCCTTGGAATTTTAAGTAGGCCGACATCTTAGGATCTCGGTGTGCACTCTGCTGAGTAAGTGATGATCAGTTCAGATAAGTAAGCAGGGCCTCAGCCATTTAAGGCTTGATATGTTAAAAGGAGGAGTTTGAAATCCTGGGTGCCAGTGTAATAGTTTGAGGACGGGGATTATGTGGCTGTGAGCGATTTGAACATCCAGGGAGTAACGCAAACTAGAAGTAAATGCGTGAATTTGCATATTCAGAAAGTGTAATCATTTTTAAGATGGAAAAAACAAATCCTGGATAATCTGTAAGTTGTGTGTTGGTGTCAGGAACACTTGTACCAGTTGTCACCATGGCAGTGAAATGTGGCCGACAAAGAATTTATCTGACACGTCTTCTCCGATCAGAAGCTTTATGGTTTAGTCACTTCCTTGATGTGTATTTTTGAACATTGTAATTTATTTTTTAATTTTGAAAGCCAGTCACCCAGTTTGGGTATTAGTATGCCAAAACCTTCCCATTGAGTTTTGGTGTCAGGCTGCCTGGGGTGAGGCCTATCTTTAGGCAGGCCGGCTGGCCGACCAGTTTGTGGGTCTTTTTGGGGGCTTTTCACTGTTTTATCATAAAGGAGCAGAAGGTTAATGTTGTGCCTGCTTTAGCCCTTCTGACCCGAGAGCTGACTTCTCTTATTCAAGGTGTTTCACGTTGGGTTTCTGGTTTTCTGCAGAGTAGGCCGACTTACCTTCCGACCAGCCTTGGACAGTTTAGTGTAATCAAATGCAAACTGACCACCTCCAGCTTGTTTACAGCTTCTGTTGTTTTAACATGTAGACGCTGAATGTCAGAAGTGAAAGTCGCTATGTTTCATTTAACTGCCCAGAAATTCCTCAAGACCTTTCCTGAATATCAATATCGATTCCGATGGCGTTTGTTTCATTTCATTCCTGGCGAGTTCACAGTAAAGTGTGGTGCTGATGAGATCTTTTTCTGCTTAGGCTAGAAGGCCTGAAAAGAGATTTTATTTTTTTTCTAACCACAATAAGCAGATTGTTTTTTCCTTGGTGATTAATGATTAAGCTGAAGCAACCCTCGGAGTAAAGCAGAGGACCGCCATCTTCGCCAAGTGAGGCTGTGGGCTGAGCAAACAGACTTCTGCTCGTCAGGAGTGGCCCAGAAACTGCTTGACCAGTGCGACTCGTGAGTACGTCTAGAAGTTTCTCGACATTTTGTTCACATTTCCTTTACAAAATGAGCGAACGCTTCCATATAAGGAAGGCTTTAGTGTGTTCTCGCTCACTCCTGGCCGACTTAACGTTAACATGAACACGACGATGGAAGACTGCACTTCAACTGACCAAACTCTGAATGTTTAGAGTTAATTACTGGAGGAGGACGGAGCCAAATGGTGCTGCTAACGCCTTAGAGCTGCGCTCTCCGGGGATGGCACTGCCCGCTTGTCCTCACTGTGGACTGTCTGGGGGGCTTTTCCACCTGCCGCTCTGGTGGTCCTCCAAAGTTGTGTGTATGACTGAGTCTAAATCGGTGCAGTGTGTGTGTTTCCCATAGTGGACTGGCACTACCCTAGGTTTTTTTTGCCATTTTGCAGTCATAGCTACTGGGGTACAAACTTTCCCTGTTGGCCCAGTACTGGACTGGGCTGAGAATGTCTGAATATACGAGGGGAAGTCAAGCTAACGTTAAAAGTGGGATTTATTAGAAAATGGAACGAACCTTCACAAAACTGATGCTGTCATTTCTCAATGTCGTCTCCCCCCTTCTCAATATAGTCACTTGCGCCACCTGCCTGGCAGTGCCAGGATTCCAGCAGAATAAAAGGTTTTGTCTCGTCCTCGCCAACCACTCGTACACCGCTTTCTTCACGTCATCATCCATCTTGAATTGACGTCCACGCAGATGTGTTTTTAGCGGTCCAAAAAGGTGGAAATCACACGGTGCCAAATCTGGCGAATAAGGAGGATGTGGCGAAACCTCAAACTTCAGTTTCTCCAGACAAGCCTGGGTGTTCTTAGCAGTGTGTGTGTGTGTGTGTGTGTGTGTCATCGACTTGCAGCCCACAAAAGGACACCTTGAGACCGCCACTGGGATCGAATAGCAGGCCTCACATTGGTCTCCTATTGACTGGAGTGCCCCTCGGCATGTGGTGTTCGACAATAACTCGGGTGCACAAGTGGTGGCGAGGACAAGACAATTCTGCTGGAATCCGGGCACTTCAGGGCATTGAGTAGGTTGGAGACCCCATAGAGAAATGACAGCATCAGTTTTGTGAAGGTTCGTTCCACTTTCTAGTTGATCCCGTTTTCTAACTTTAGCCGGACTCCCCCTCGTATGTGTGTGGCATCCTACTGCTATTCTGTTTTCTCATTTCAGGAGAAGTAAGTGCTGGACCTGTAGGGACGATGAATCTGCCAACCTGAGCACGAATGGCAGAAATGGGGTTTGAACGACAAGGTGTCGAGGTGTTTGCTTATGGCTGCTTGCTGAACTTTAAATGAGAGTACTTGGAGTGTGTCCTTAGGTCCGTCCGGGGGGTTTATGTTGGCACGCCAGCCTCATCATTAGGACGAGAACAGGCCATTCGGCCCAACAAGCCCACCAATGCTATTCACCTCAGTTCTTCAATGTAACCCGGAGTCGAGTTTTGAAGTTCTGTAAAGTTCTACTTGGTCACCGTAGCAGTCAGTCAAAATGTAGGAGTGAGGACCACTTCGCTGTCCGAGCTCATGGATCCCATAGGCCTTTTTTCTTTGTACTTTTGCTCTTAAAATGAAACCCTTTTCTGGTTTTGTGTTTTTGGATTGTGGTTTTGGCTTTGCTACTTGTGAATTCCCAGTTTTGACTTTATTTTGGCCTTTTTACTTCAGATAAATGTTCTTGCTAATAATAGCCACATAAAATTAATAAGAATTGACCAGAAGGTAAAACGTAAGTCAGATCACCAACGCAAATCATTAATGTGGAGCCAGCATGCACTTCACGAGAGCTCATCCTCCTGAAGCTAAGCCAGCACTCGGATGAGAGGCCAAGAGGTGTTGGTGAGGCCACCAGTTTGTTACCCTGAGCTCTGAATGTGGATCTCAATGACACTGTGCTGTAAAACGGCACCGTCCAAACTGAGGTCCTCACTCTCTGCGCTCATAAGAGACCCCTGGGCATCCTTTGTAAAGTGTAAGGTGTACCCCGATGTCCAGGCTAAATTGCAAAACTACAGCCTGGTCATCCTGGCCCCCTAATCACCTCCTGGCTCTCTCTCACTCCCCACTTCACCACCTAACAGATCGTGTGTGGTGAGTGTACTGGCACAAAAATGGCTGCCGTGGCATCATCCAGGTGGGCGCTACACATTAGTGGTGGATGAAGTGGCTCCCCACGAACTGTGTGAAGTGCTTTGAGTAGTGAGAGAGGTGCTATATAAATGTAAATTATTATTATTAGGGTGGCACAGTGGGTAGCACTGCTGCCTCGCAGTTAGGAGACCCGTCTGGGTTTGCTTCCCGGGTCCTCCCTGCCTGGAGTTTGCATGTTCTCCCCGTGTCGGTGTGGGTTTCCTCCCACAATCCAAAGACCTTCAGGTCAGGTGGATTGGCGATCCTAAATTGTCCCTGCTGTGTGTGTGTGTCCTGCGGTGGGCTGGCGCCCTGCCCTGGGTTTGTTTCCTGCCTTGTGCCCTGTGCTGGCAGGGATTGGCTCCAGCAGACCCCCGTGGTTGGATGATTATTATTAGAGCTCGTCTGCACACCGTGCTCCAGGTGAGGTGCGTTTTGTAACTCGCTGGACTTGTACGCCACACACAGGAGGCGCTATATACCCTAACCTCCTGGGAGCCCCACCTTAATGTAGATGCTATAGGGTGCAGTCCACGGCGACTCCCGACTCCTTGTCATGAGCTGTGCTTTCTGACCTCCCGTCTCGTATTCCCATCTCTTATTTTTTACTCCTCTTGATGTTAACTTGTATTACATTTCATCGTCCGCGGTACAGCCGGTTATTCCTAATCTGGCCTTCCTCATCTAGACGATGTGTAAAAACTGACACAAAACTCATAAGTAATTGATCATTTTTCACTTTCTTTTCCTGTTCCGTCAGTCCTGGTAGAACATTGAAGTGTTTTGTGTTTTTGTGCCTTGGACTGCGTGGCGATGCTTTGCTTTTTTTGTTTTGTGTTCAGCACAACCTGACCTGACGTGACCCGATCAGCAGGCTCTTCATTGATTAAACGGAAGTTGAGCCAACTTAATGAGGAAGAAGAAGCCGAAGCAGAAGCAGCACTGATTGTCTTCATGGCAGCGGCAGGCAGGAAGTATTCGCAGCTCTCCGTTTCTCTCCTCTTCCTCGCCTGACTGACTTCATTTGTGTTGCGTTTCCCTTTTTTCATTGTTGTTTCTTTTTTCCTTCCCTAACGTACTTTGCCGTTCACGTTTAAGCCGTCAAGTTCTGCTCGGTCCCTTTATGTCGCCTAAGAATAGCAGCGTGCAACAGCTTGGAAGGGAACGAGTCGAACGTTAAAATGGACGCGTCTCTTATTTTCTCTGCATTGTCGAGTGAATCTTTTCTTTCTGGGTTTGTTGGAATTTGTATCGATAGTAATTTCTGAGTGTAACTGAAGGCAGGCCTGCAGACGAGCCGTAACTGAATTATCTGAATAATGTAATTCTTATAAAAAATCGAGTGGCCGTGGTTTTGAAATGTTTGCTCTAACAGGAGCGCCAGATGGCCCTGCGCATGGAAACGACAATTTTAAAAGAAGCCCGTTTCTCTCAAGGCATAAATAGAAGAGCCGCGCTCTGTGGCAAGAGATGCAAGTTTTCAAAGAATTGCCCGAGAAATAAAAATGTGGTTTAGAGACGAGGGAGAAAATTTCATGTTGGTCTAAAACTACTTGGGCGTCTGGGATTTCATTTTATTCAACTGCAGCAACTTACAGTCTGCTGTGACAGATAGGGGGCGTTGTCGTCCCCTTGAACCCCAGATAAAAGTCCAATAATGTGCACAAAGCACCCTCCTCTCCACTATACTCCTAAATCAATAACAATACAATTCACAATAATCGATACAATCCCAGACACGTTGTCACCCTGCCACCCGACTCCGCTCGCCCGTCTGGGATCTCCCACGGTCCTTTATAGTTCATGACCTGGGTCAGGTGAAAACTCCTTCTCTTCAGCCCAGAAGTCCGTCATTTCTTCTGTCCGTGTGACTGGGACGTACTGCTGGGCTGTATGGAAAATAAACGTCTCTGTGCCAACCTGCAGCGTCCCCTGGCGGCCCCGACGTTATCCAGCAGGGCTGTGCATTAAAACTCCATAGTCCGTGATGCCCTGCTGGAATTCAGGGCATCTCCACGCCACAGGGAGGGCTCTGCCAGCCGTAGTCCATGCTGCAAACATCAGCATGGAACGAGGCGTCCAGCACTTCAGCGGCAGAAGATTTACACGTTTAGAATACAACCGATTGGAGTGTTCAGTAATGTAGCGTCACGCCCGTCCACTTGGGGTCTCTTCTGCTCCTGGGTCGAGACTTAATGCTCTATGTAATAACGACGGGGCTGCGGAGGGTCACTGCGGGTTGATTAGCCCATCGACGTTCTTGATTACTCCCACCCTGGTGATCATTCATGGTCCTCCAAGGAGAATCCACTGCCACAGATCTTCTGTCCCCCACCTGCTGTACCAGTCGATGACGATTCTCCAAGAGGGACACACTGACAGGGCGAGACCCCCGGTTAATGAATCTCCTGAGAATGACGCTCCTTTATAATGACATGAGCAGTGACACGTGCACAAGTCCGTGGAGGTTGTTTGTCGATGATATCGTGTGTTCTGGAATTTGAACATAAGAACTGAAGGCCTCTGATAAACGGGATGAGGCCGTTCAGACGGTCAAGCCTGTTTGTTCATCCAAGATGTCCCCTGATCTCCTCCAGGTTCTTCTTAAAGGTTGTCAAGGTTCTCGGTAGTTTGTTTCAGATTGTTTGCATAAAGAAGTCCTTCCTGGCTTCAGCCTCAAATGAACCTCCCTGGTGTTCCCATCAGTGCCCTCGAGTTCGGGATTCATCCTTAAGTTGAAAGAATTCTGCTGGATCTTCTGTTTTGAGGATTTTAAATACCTGAATCAGGTCCTCTGCTTGAGACCAAGGAGGTTTAACTCTCCGAGTCTGTCACTGAGTCTGTGATACAGGATGTCCTCAACTCCCAGCATTCAGAAGCCATTTGATGAGGTGCCACTTGAGAGGTTGGGCATCAAACTAAAAGAAGTGGCAGTTCAGTGTTGTGGAGTGTAAATGGGTGCAGAATTGGCTGAGACACAGGAAGGCAGAGGGTGAGGAGGGTGACATGAAGAGTGGTGACCAGCAGGGGGCAGTGTGGGGGCTGCTGCCATTATTAATATCTATAAATGATTTAGATAGGAATATAAGGAACAAGCTGGTGAAGTTGGCAGATGATGCCAAGATAGGTGGATTAGCAGGCAACTTGGAATCCATTAAATCATCACAGAAGGACATGGACAGCAGACAGGCTCGGGCAGATTTGTGGACGATGAGATTTAATGTCAGCAGATGTAAAGAATTACAGATAGGAAGTCAAAATGTGAGGTCCGAATACAAAATCAAGAGTCCGCCTTATGAGAAGGATTTAGGAGTCGTAGTGGACTCTAAGCTATCGACGTCCAGTCAGTGTTCAGAAGCCATTAAGAAGGCTAACAGAGCGTCAGGTTATATAGCGCCTTGAGGTGTGCAGTACAAGTCACAGGACGTGACGCTCAGGCTTTATAACCGACTGGTGAGGCCTCAGCTGGAGTCCTGTGTGCAGTTTGGGTCTCCATAAAGACAAAGCAGCACAAGAGAAGGTCCAGAGAAGAGCGACTGGGCTGGTTCAGGGCTACAGGGGATGAGTTATGAGGAAAGATTAAAAGTGATGAAGAGGAGACCTGACTGACTGAAGGGTTTAAAATGATGAAGGGCATCAGTCCAGTGGGTCGAGACGGTGACCTTAAAATGAGGTCATCAAGAACATGGAGACACAGCCTTAAACTTGTGAAGGGTGAATTTCACACAAACATCAGGAAGTTTTTCTTTACACAAAGAACGACAGACACTTGGAATAAGCGACCAAGTAGTGTGGTGGACAGGAGGACTTGAGGGACTTTCAGATCTCGACTTGATGTTATTGTAGAAGAAATAAATGGAGAGGACTGGCGGGCTTTGTTGGGCTGAATGGCCTGTCCTCGTCCACATTGTTCTGATGTTCGTGCTCTTGGTTGCTCTCCTCAAGTGCTGCTGTGTCTTTTTTTTTTTTGTGTAGTACGGTGACCAGAACGGCACATTACACCACACCAGTGCATTGTGTAGTCTGAGCAGAACCTCCGATTTCTGGTGATTTTTGATCTAAACTGACATTTTGTCTTTTTAGTTCCTTCCTCATGTTGCCTGCACAATGAGAATGTGGCATCAATGCAAGCTCCCAAATCCTTTTCAGAGGGCTGCTTCTTGTAGGCTGGCGTCTCCCATCTTGTGTTCGTAATTGGCGTTCCTGTTGCCCACTTATTGCTCTTTTCCCCGTTAAACTTCATTGACCAGAGAGTTGCCCCGTTCTGAAGTCTTCTTAATTGTCTCGACGTGCCTTGTACTTATTAGACTACAGGGTGAGTCCAAATTCTGTTAACGCTAATGGTACTGCCACGTTTATACTTGTGTGCAATGTATGTGCCACCGATGGTCCACGCGTTGAACGTGACGGTGAACATCATCATCTACATTCCTGTAAATCACATAAGTCGCACATATTCAAACCTCCATTCAACTCCCCTGTGTTTTTAGTACGTAGAAAAGTCACAAAAACGCACATTATGAAGAAAGACCAATCTGGAGAAAAGAGAAGAATTGTGGCCTGAAAGGAGCCAATGCAGGGTGTGGATGAGGGGGGCAGCACTGCTAAACTCCATTGGCCTGAGTGTGGGACCACCGGTGAGTGTCTTTAAGGATCCTGGTATGCTTCGGCTCATGGACTTGGAGAAAATGAGGAAGATTGTGCTGCTTCAGACCCTAAATAAGCGGAGCCAGCAGCTGAATGTGCAAGTGTGATCAGAGCACGTGGGGAGGCACTGTTGGGGTCTGCCTCCATGATTCCCCCCTACCAGTACGTTTCTGTGCTCCTCCTCTACGTGCAACGCCTCTGCCTCTCTCTCTCTGTGGTGTCCCCAACGGCAGGTCCCGTTTCTTATCCGCTTGACGTCCCGTAACTGTTCCTGCTTCTCTCCGCATGGTGTACTGCGGCCACGTGGGATGTCTTGTGCCGCTCCCTGTAATTGTGCATTTGGCCGTGACGAGTGTGTATAAGGGCTCCCCTCATGGCCCTGAGCTCAAGCTGACTTGACCGAGAAGTCTCCTCAATTAGCAGATACGCGCCGTACACAAAGGACCAAAGCAAATGGCGGTTTGGCTGCCGTCTGTTAGTCCAGTCCAGTCCAGTCAGCAGGCCTAGTGGTCTGTAAAGCGCGGCTCTGGAGGGCTGTGAGTGTGTGTGTGTGCGTGTTATGAATCCCCTGAGGGCGGGGGCCCTTTCACTCTCAACAAGTCGATAACGACGGTGATAACCGAGTGCAGAGGGTCCCGGCTCGTCGGGGTGCCGGCTGGTAGCGAGTTACACGTGGTGTGCGCGTCGCTTTGTGTGTCCTGTCATCTTTGGTATAAACACTCGCTGCGTGTCTTTGCATTCTGGGTAGGCATTGTGAAGGAGCGAAGCTCCGCTTGCTTTTACCTCCCAGTCCCCTTTAAAATAACAAATTCCTCCCCTTTCTCTTAAGGCATAATTAGCAGAAATTCACATAAAATTTCCTCTGATTCTTCTTTTTTTTACCGTTTGAAACATCGGATGAATTCAAATAAATACAAACGTGCTGTTGAAATGAACGTAGGGGACGAGTAAAGGGAGTTTGCTCTCCACCTCTAATGCCTTTGCATTCATCCCTGATTTTCCGCCCGTCTGTTTCCGTTTCCAGGAGTTGGACGTCGACTTTCCTCCTCAAGATAATCCGAGCCGGAGTGAAGTTTGCCTTTTATTTGCTCGCCGTTTTCCGTGACTGGCGCTAAGCAAACAGGAGGCTGCTGGGTTTATCAAAGCCGTAATCCTTGGTGCTGCTGGTTGGCACCTCCTGGCTTTGCTGGCCACAGATTTGATTAATTCTCTGCTCTCAAATTCTTATCATCGTGACAAACGTGTACCTCGTGTTTGCTCGAGACGAGGACAGTGGAGGAGTGAATGGGCGGCGGCGGCTTCTCTCGCTTAATGAGCTCGTTTTATTAACCCCGGCGTGTGTCCGTCGTCGTCGCTGCCGCTGCTGTCTACTTTTTATAAAGGCGAGTGTTTCTCTTAATCTCTTGTGGTGCTTCACCAGGAGCCAGGGTAGTGTAACGCAGTCCCAGGGCAGGAAGTGAAACACCACGTGGTGTGGTTTGGTTTATTTTTATTTAGTCCTCTTTTAAACCGGGGGACAGATGTGGCCATGAAGAAAATGGCTTAAAGCCGCATGGTAGCCGAGCCATAATGTAGAAAGCGGCCTAAATTCAGAGAAAATGAATATCCTGGGAGGCCAAACGCCGCCGTGAGGATGCTGGTCATCGGCATGAGATCCATTACCTTGGTGAAGAAGCCGACACTAAAGATGTCAGGCGCTGGGGCCGATCTGTGCTGTCCTGGGATCTCCAACAACATGGCGAGGCTGCATGGGCTACGGTGGAGAAAACGACGGCAGTGATATGGAATAAGTGACGTGGCAGTGTGGCGGAGAGGAGGACTTCGGGGACCTGATGCTAGTTTAGAAGAATTAAATGGAGAGGACTGGCGAGCTTTGTGCGGCTGAGTGGCCTGCTCTCGTCTAGAATGTTCTAATGACGTTTTACAGATGGCCATCATCAGTCCCAGTACGGCGTTGTCTGTAATATGACTGGTACACCAGACCACCCTCATTCTGCCCAGATTCTTCGCCCACTCAGTCCAGTAGGGGATCTCAGAGAGATGGAGTCTGTCCCAGCAGTACTGTGTGTGAGCCCCAGTTGGGGGTACCAGGGTGCCAGTTTAGATGCATTAGAACATCCGGACCACCAGCTGTCTAACCACCTAACAGTCCACTGGCCCTTCTCCTGAACGTGTCTGATTATTGATTCAGAGGTACATGCAGTGTGGCGTGGGATGAGCAAAACAATTGGGTGAAGTTGGCCCAAACATTAAAAAAATGTGAAACCTGCTAAAAATGTTTGTAAAGTAACTTGGGGTGAAACACAAGGAGTTTTCTAACGCAGAGCAGCCCTGGAGGGACTCACGTCAATGGAGCCTCCCAGACTAACATTAGCATTGAAAACAAAAACTCTGCCAGCCGCCTCAGTGGAGAGCAAGAACCACCGGGGGGTCCACGGGCAGCCACAGCAGACAAAGTCTGGGAGACCTCGGCCAACTGGCCGTCCTCCACGACACTTGTGTGTGTTCATTCCAAGGTTCCCAGTATCACAGTTGACCATCTGGTGTTTAAAGAGACACTCGAGCTGAAGAAACGAATGTCCGTGTTTAGATGTGGAGGAGCAGCCAGGCTGACGGGGCCGGACGTGCATGTGCCACACCGACTCGCGAGAGACGGCAAAATAAAAAGTCAAGGGTGAGCCGGAGAATCGCAGTCGAAACCAAAACGAGAGCCAGAAATCGGAAAAAAACGACGAGAGTAGAACTTCAGCTAAGAATTCCATTTGAGTCTCAAGTGCTGGACCTCCGCCCTGCTACCCAGAGGCCTTTGTGCTGTAATCTGGAGGAAGCACATCCTGCAGTTTACCTTCACTGCAATGCAAAAATCCGCATTTACGTGTGTGTGTGTGTGGGTTTGCTTGTTTGAAGAGCGATGACAAAACTCCTTAATTATACGTTAGCATCTGGGCCTTTAAAGGGGGACCACATACAACTGAGCAAAAAAAAAACACAAAAGCAAATGTTGTCCTCTTTTTAACGTTGACTTTCTGGTCTGTGGCGTCTCGTTTCTTTGATTTAGTCTTTCTTTTTCGTATTGTGTGTGTTTTCTTCGGTGCGTCTGTTAGTAAGTGGAATATTGACCTCCGTTATGTCCCAAGTGTTTTCTGAGAAGGGGCGGGGCCACCTGCCAATCACCGCTAGGATCAGCCCTCCACCCTATTTATGGGAGGGACTTCCAGGGTTGCCGGCGGCGGTTCATTACGTATGCGCCAGGGGGTGGAGTCTTCCCTGTGTTTTCCGTGCCCTGCTATGGCTTTTCATGTTTCCTGGATGTTTTTGAACCCCTGCTCTGCTTTCTGACTGCGGTTTTGGATTCCTAGTCAGGAAATTCGCTTGTGCTCTTTGGAGCTTTGTGCTTGCACCGCCTTTTGTTAAAATAAACCTTTTATTTTTCTTTAAAGCTCTTTTACGACCCTTTTGGCATCTGGTTGGGGCTTTGACGGTGTTCCCTAAATCTAGTGGGCACTTTCTGAAAGTGTTTCGGAACTTGTGCTTCGGGAACGCCTGCCGCCACGACAATTGTACTGAAGTGAACGACGGAAACAAAGGAAAACGTAAACCCGTCACGCGCACAGTGGTGGGTGAAGTGACTTACTGGGGGTCACATAAGGAGTTTGTCTACACCGTAGCTCTAGAAAGGTGGATCCTGTAAATCAAAGTCCAGAATAGAGAAGGCCACAAAGACACCAATCTGTGGGCATTAAGCACAAATCAAACAGCCAGAGTGACACCCTGCAGGCTCCGTCACCTGGCATTCAGCGAGATGGCATTCATCCTGGCAGTTTGTCTCTCAGGTTCTGCTGCTCGACACCATGCCTCCTCTGTTTGTTCTGAGTGTTCATCAGTTCATTCATTTTCTGACCTCGAGCTTTGACTTCGGCCTCATGTGGCGCCCAGCATGCACTGAACACACACGGCTCTTCTTTTTGGAGCTTTCCACTCCTGCTCTTTTGTGATTTCTGTTACCTGCGTGTCCATCTTTTGCATGTCGAGTGACGTCGTTGCTGATGCCTGCTGTGCTCATCAAGGTTTGATTGCCGTCTGTGACAAAGAATCTCCGGCTAACAACCACACTGGTGTGCTCTGTGGATGTTGTTTAGGAGAACCTCGAGACCCGAACATCTGCATGGAGTGCTGCTGGACCCCCCACCCCCTTACCGTCTTGATGGCTTAGACCCCCAGCCATTGTTCCCTGCCCTGCTCATTTAGCTTACAATTCCATTTTAAAAAACGATCCCACAGTGCGGCGGCACGGTGGCGCAGTGGGTAGCGCTGCCACCTCGCAGTAAGGAGACCCGTCTGAGTTCGCTTCCCGGGTCCTCCCTGTGTGGAGTCTGCATGTTCTCGCCGTGTCTGCGTGGGTTTCCTCCCAGAGTCCGAAGACATGCCAGTTAGGTGCTTTGGCGATTCTAAATTGTCCCTAGTGTGTGCGCCCTGCGGTGGGCTGGCACCCCTGCTCAGGGTTTGTTACTGCCTTGCGCCCTGAGTTGGCTGGGATTGGCTCCAGCAGACCCCCGTGACCCCGTAGTTAGGATATAGCGGGTTGGATGATGAATCCACAGTGCACTGTTAGGGTCTTTTTGACGCTCGTGTTTAACTTTATCTTCTACCCGAACTGTTGGTTCAAACCCATGTCGGGTGTTGATGTTTAAAGGGCTTCAGTGAAGAGGGGTGGCCTAACTTGGGCACAACACATCTCAGCTGTTGCCAACATGTTGCCTCTACTGTCTCTGCCTGTGCCAGTGGTTCTCAGACCTGGTCCTCAGGACCCCCATGGCTGCAGGTAGGGACAGATCTGCCATCAGGGCATTCTGGGTATGTGCCTAGGGGCCCGTGATGGCGAGGGGTCTTTTGATCAATTCTTGAGTCGATGAGATGAGCAAATGTCCACATGCCGAACTGACCAAGGGGCAAGTCTCACTAAAATGAGCAAAGGGGCAAAGATGAAACGATCGGGTATCCGCACACCAAAAGCCAGAGCGCTGTGCGTTCAGTGAGCGGCGGGCTGCACTGCACCGTACCGTTAAAAGTGTGGCCTGTGGGGCGTCTTGATCCGGCCTCGGCAGCAGGCAGCTTCTCTTTTTATTTGGACACTTGGCCCATTTAGGTAAGCCCGTTGTTTCCCAGTTTCTGTTTTTGGGGTTCAGTGTTGAAAATTCCAAAACGAAGTTTGCTGACTTTTTTATTAGAATGTACAAAGCATTTACGCTTGTTAGATGTTGACTCTTAGTGTTTTTCATTCTTTTCAGATTTCTCTCGTTGACTTTGTGGTTTTCATTCCGCTTATCGAGGCCGAGCGAGCACATTGCTGAGATTGACGCCTTTCAGCATGTCGTGTCATTTGCGCTGACTGGACTGTGCTCTGCTCTGCTCTGCTCGTCGGTATTAGAATACAATTAATGGAACAAACTGCACTGAAAAAAGGCACGTTTAAGCCTTAATTTTGCCTAAGAATTCTCTTTGGGTCATTTGCGGAGTGGACCGGACCCCTTGGCCCCTAGCTGTAGTGTTGGGAGGCCCCACCCCCTAAGGCTCAACATTAAAATCCCATGAAAAATACGAGAGAGAAGATGATAAATGCACACTCAGCATGATAAACTAATGCAAAGTAAAGAATACCAAAATGAAAAACAAAGTATCTGACAACAAAATACATCAAAGAGAACAAAGAAAGGAAACCAAAGGACGAGAGATACGAGAGAGCCGGAGATACGCCATGCCGGAGGTAAGCCTCGTAGGCCCGTTTCGTGGTCTTCTCCAGTCATGAGGCTGGTGTGCCATAGTGGCGGTAGATCAGCTGGAAGGCCTCCATATGCTTCTAACAACAGGCCGGCCACAGCAATTAGAGCGACTCCTGGGACCCGGGCCGCGCCAGCCTGCTCCTTGTAGGATTTGGCCTTTCTTTTTCTATTCCTACCTGTGATTAATTAGGTGGCCCAAAGGGGAGGAAATCATTTACTCGGAATGGCACACATTTCCCCTTGGTAGGAAGTGCTAGAAGTGGCAGGGCATCATTTGGCGTCTGTCTGCCTTCGCCAAGGGACCTGGCTGCTGTAATTAAACTGTGCGCTGCGCTAACCTGCAGACTCGCCAGAATTTAAAGCAGCCGCGTCCAGCGTCGAATGTCTTTATTTATTTGACTTGTAGATGTTTTAGCCGTCTTTAAGTGAACGACCGCATTTTGTTACGAGCTCGGCAGAATTTTCTGCTTGAAATGTGGAGTTTCAAATTGGCACTGCAGTTAGCATTTTCTCTTTGGTTTTTTCCCAAACATTTCAGTAGCAAAGCTGAACAATTTAAACTGCAGCTGAGTCAGTGTGGGGCTTCTCGTGTGTCCATTTGAGGGTCACTGTTGGAAATATCTTGACTTGGGCAAGCGAGCAGGCGAATGGCCAGATGTAAGGTGCCAGAACGTGCCAAGGTGTCTGTTTATATACGACACGACACGCTACAGTGCAATACAACTTCTTTATGTATGTAAGGTCATCTCAGCCCAGTTCATAAGTAAGGTAAGGCCTAAAATCATATGAAACCATTAAAGTCCGTGACACACCATGTCAGGGCCACTGAAGCTGGCATAGACCTGGACAGAGAGAGCGGGCACACGCCACACCGGCATCGAAGCTGGGCCCGGGCACATCTCGAGGGTGCCAGTGCGGTAACCAGAATCACTTCATTCTTTCATTCCTTTCCAAACCAGCCTGTCCAGTTCTGACTCGATGAAAGCTGGAGGGTCGTAAACGCAGACACAACATCCACAAGAGCGGGCAGCACAACTCCTGGTACCGCCTTTGGTCTTGGCACATCTGGACTGCTGCGGACTACCCTAACCCTAGTGCTGCCACCGCAGGCCGAATTGCAGAGAGCACTTATCTGTGGCCAGCATACCCTTTTTTAGGGGGTCCTGCTGTCGCCTCTCCAAGGCACCTGTTGTCACTTTCATTGGCACCAAAGCAGGTGAAGTTGATTCACAGTTGCTTTTGGGCACGTTGATACCCCTGACTTGGTGTTAGACTGGCATGATTACGTGCCCCCTTCATTTTTGTTCATCACTTTATTTCATGAGCTTCTGTTAATAGTTATTCTGCTCTCCTGGGACCAGTGCTTGCTATCCATCTTTAAAGCAGCAGCGGGTCAAGCGCAAACCAAAATGGGGTTCAGAGGCAGCAGATCCAGGAAGTGGAGAAGCGACCCCAAAAAGGCGCGTTTCGCTAAGCCAGCTGTCTGTAAACATAAACTGGCGCAGGCAGAATAGACGCTGAAAGTGAGGTGCAGATGAACGATCTGTGAAACCTCCACATTGTGTGGGACGCAATCGGTGTGAGGTAGAACAAGCCATCAGTCCTTAATGTTGTCTTCCACTGGGAGCAGCGCCAGCCTATGCCAGCAGTGCTCAGGGTCTCGGCACCAGCACGTCTCTCAGAAAGTGGACGTTTTGAAGGCATTTCTGAAGTTGCCTGCTCGGAAGGATGCTTTGCAAGTGTGACCCGCGAATGAGTCAGAAGACCTCAAATCCATAAACGACTGCCTGCTCGATGGAGGCGTTTCGTCACGCTAAGGAGCTCCAGCAGCAGCACTTCTCCCCAGCCTCGTTGGCACGCCGGGCTGCTTCTGCCTGTTTGTATGGCAAGGGTGGCAATTTGTGACTCACGATGGCATGGCAAGAACAAAGGAGGCCTTCCTTTTAAGAGCGACCTGAAGCTTTTAGCTCAACATTTGGTGATACAGTGGGGCGGGACTGTGCTCAGATGTGCTCATATTCTTCATACTCTTCTTTGTACCTTTTTGTGATCAGTTTTTCTTTTTTAATTAATTTACAAGATCCATCCATCTGTGAAACCCTCTTGTCAAAGGAAGGGTTGCTGGGAAGCTGGAAGTGTTGAGCACAAAGCAAGTACCCGACCTGCACAGGACGCCGGTCCATCGCGAGGTCGACACACGGAGTACTGACTGGAGTCCTAAACGTGGAGAATGGCCTCCGCAAAGGACTGTGAAGACTCGCCCAAAATCCAGCTACTCCTCACCGCTAACTGCTAACTGCTGGCTTCTGGCCCAGCAGGCCCCAAACAGTGAGAGCTGGCAACAGAACTAGAAAATCCCAAAAATAAACCGAAAGGCCTCACAGGGAGGAGGATGACTGTAAACCCCCAGCTTGTGCACAGAAGGGCAGACAAAGAATCGCTACGAGTTAGGATTTACTCAACACAATAGAAACGCGTTGTCAGATATTTAAATGAGCAAGAAGGAACAAGTGAAGTCCTACAAATCACAGTTTGAAAGCAAAATCCAAGAAGAAGAGCAGAACATCAGAGCAACGGGAAACGTGCAAGAGAAGCAACACTTCCAGTACAAGTGACTCCAAGAACAAGTCAGTGACGCGCCACTGGATCTCTCAGCACTTAAAGTGAGAGGGAGGGGCCAGCAGCAGTGATGTCAGAGAGGCTCCACCCATAAAGCACACCCAACATCAGACCATCAAAAGGGACATCAAATAATTACAGACATGGCAGAAAATATGAGAAGAAGCGGGCATTGAAAATGGACAGCTAAACATTAGATGGTTCTAAATACACCACACTGAGTGCAGTAGGCGGCAGCCGTATGGACTCAAATGGAATCACGAGAGCCCAGAATGTGAGACAAAACCGATAGTCAAAAAGAAAAGAGTCAAAGTCACGAATTTATACGTAAACGGAGCCAAAGCATAAGACAAAGATCGAGGTCAAAGGGGCAGAAACAAGAATTTAAACTCAGATTTAGAGAAACCAACGCTAGGCTTTATTGGTCGTATCCACAACCCTGGGCAAACTGGGCA
The DNA here is from genome assembly GCA_026402145.1 of Polypterus bichir lapradei. Taxonomy (NCBI): domain Eukaryota; kingdom Metazoa; phylum Chordata; class Cladistia; order Polypteriformes; family Polypteridae; genus Polypterus; species Polypterus bichir. Next base: position 22,925,060 of record JANRMT010062816.1, on the reverse strand, counting down.
GTGTCTGAGGCCGACCTACGACCCCGTGATGTCACACATGGCACCTTTCAGGTTGACCTTGCCTAGCAACAGAAACAACAAAAACCCCAAAATGCCGCATACATAACAGAAACAAAGTGGCACTGTGGGGGCAAGGACCTTGTGAAAGCACTTGGGGTGGAAAGTGACGGCACTAAACGTTTGTGGACTCCTAATCGTGACACCTCTCGGAGCCTCCAAAATAGGGCCATTAATATGGAGTTGCCTGTCCCCCACTTTTCTTTCCCCAAGATGTAGGAGTGCGTCGGTGGGATGTTTGTGCCAGTTTAGCGAGGTCGGGCACTAATGATGGATGAGAAGATCTGCCTCTCAGTTGGTGTTCCAGTTCATCTCTTAGTAGTGCGGAGGTCAGCGCTCTGTGCAGTCCACTCGGGGTCCTCCATGTCTTTATGGAGCACAGGGGCACAGTCACAGCAAACTGGATGTGCACAATTGTTTAAAATGTCTTCTGTCAAATGAACAGGACCCTGGAGGACATGGAAGCCAAGGGGCCGAACCCAACCCCTGCCATTATACAATACAATACAATTTATTTTTGTGTAGCCCAAAATCGCACAAGAAGGGCCGCAATGGGCTTTAACAGGCCCTGCCTCTTGACAGCCCCCAGCCTTGACTCTCCAAGAAGACAAGAAAAGGCCCTTGAAGGGAAAAAATGGAAGAAACCTCCAGAAAGGCAGTTCAAAGAGAGACCCCTTACTGGGTAGGTTGGGCGTGCAAAAGAAGGGGGTCCATACAAGACAATACACGGAACAGAACACAAGTCATCCTCAATACAATAGAAATGTTACAAGTACGGAGCTGACATCCCATAATACGAGTCCTGGAGACCTCGGCCATCAAGCTGCCTCCCCCTATTGGCCAATCCACAGCCGAGTCAGCACTGGGCCAGCCAATCCGATGACAGGACCCCTCTACCTGACGATTCCTGCGATCCTCCAGCAGAGGTGACTTTACCTTAGGCATACAGGTGGGCAGTGGCACCGAGTGGCACATTTGAGTACCGAGAAGAGAAACGGAACAGGCGAGGGTGAGTAACCAATGAGAAGGTAGATCATATTACTTCTGTTTTAGTGCTAATGGCTGACAACAGAGATTATCATTTTTCCAATGAAGTTTGGTCCAGTGCAGCCCAGATGGTGGCGCTGTCATGTCATCTCCCAATCCCAGATGGGTCCATCCATCAGACTAGTGCCCTCCAGAGACATCGTACCCACTGCTCCAGAGTCCAGTGTCGGGCGGTGTACTTTACACCACTCCAGCTGATCTTAGGCTCTGCCATGGAAGCCCATCTCACGAAGCTCCTGAAGCGCAGTTCTTGGGCCGATGTTGCCCGCCGAGGCAGTTTGAATTCTGTTGTGTGCGATGATGCCACAGGCGATGGGCCATTTTCACATGCTTAAGCACTCGGTGGCCCCGCTCTGTGAGTTTGTATGGTTTCACATTTCGTGGGTGATCTGCTGTTGCTCTTTGCCACTCACACTTCCTAGTAATGGGGGAAGTTTCACGTCCTGGTTTGTGGCATCTTCTGCCTGTGCCACGTTTACTATGGCTGAGCCCCGATGTTTGTCACGGGAGACTGCATGGCGGCGGTCTGTTTGATTTGGTGTACCTGTTAACAGTGAAACACCTGAGCTCAGTCAGACCTCTAGAATCCCCTAAGATGACATTTCAAATATTTTTTTAAAGGCCAAGACACGACTCTAAAAAATGAAAATCCAAAGCCAGGGGATGACTTGGGGTGCCAGCAGCATGGCTTTGGAGACCCACATGGAGAACACGGGGTACTTATTGAGAAAAACTACCATTTAAAGGGTAAATAAAAAGAGAAGACACTTGCGTCAGGGTGAAGCCCGCTTGAACCCGGGCAGAGTGTAGGCACTTGGATGGCGGGTGTTCTCACTTAGGCGCGCACATCAATGCCAGTCTAGTCCCTTTTCTCTGGTGTCCCCCACTTCTCCAACGTGGGGGTCCTGGTGTGAGCTGCAGTTTTAAGGAGACAACCCTCTATAGGGGGGCATTTCTGAGCACTTCAAGGACTTGCAGGTAGGCAGCACTTTTGCCCCTCCATGTTTGAAGTGACATCCTGGTTATTTTTATTATTTTTTTTTTTTTTGTCCTTTTCTTGCTCCGTCTTCTGGTCCCTTCTGTTTGTTCCTTTAACTTTTTGGTAAGTCGCCCCACAATGGGGCTCGGCGGTTACTCGTCGATTCTCGAGCCACACGCTGTGGTGACAGATTGCCGGGCTCAAGTGTCAGACGTGAACGTGTCACTGTATTATTTTTGACAGAGCGCTTGGCACCCAGTGAGTGAAGCAAAGGTCGTGTTGACTTTTCCTTCTGCCGCAGCACCATTGACTTTCAGAGCTGTTTGGTGAAATGATGAATGCCACCTTCATCATCGTTTCCTCGGAGCAGCTGTTTGAATGAATCCATTCAGTCGCGTTCTCACAATCGGAAGGAGCTGAGCGTTTTCGTGTCACCCGGCAACCCGGGACAGCGCCAACACCGAGGCCCTGCTCACCTGGCGGGCAGACGGAGGGAGATGCCAGTCAAGTGGGGGCCACTTTAGAGGTGACAGATCACAGACGGGACTTTTACTTCATATGTGGAAGTAGCTCAGCAGAGTTAGAAAGATGGTAACAAGACGTCACTTGTAACCCCAGAGAATGCGAATGTCCACAGCTTGGCATTATGGGGACAGATGACATTTTGCTTCTTAAGCTGAAAATAATTAACAGTCTTGGGTAGAATAAATTGTCCTGTTGCCCCCCAAGTAACCCACTAACCTGCTGCACAGAACTGCCGGCCTGAAAACCTCCGCGAGGCCGATGACTCACCGCCTGACTCATTGTTCTCTTCGGAGGACGCTGCGTGATTACGTTTAAAAAAAAAAAAAAAAAAAGAAATCTTTGGTCTGCTGCCACCTGACTTTGTGACTCCCAAAGGTGTCCTTAGGACGTGTGGCACACGACTCCACGCAACAGAAGAGGCGGCATGAGGAACGGCTTGTGAAGCCTTTGGGATGAAATGGCTCCTGCTGCGTCACTTAAAGTCACGACAACCGATAACGATGGCGCGAGTCAGACGCGTACACCTGAGAACTCGCAGCGCTTTATCGTTTTATAGCGCCCTGCACCGAGTCCAGGCAGGTGAAATGCAAATGGAAACTTTACTAACGGCATAATGTGGGCAAACTCGAAACTGACTGCCGTACAGTAAATGGAGCCCACCAGTGTCTGTCCGTGAGTGAACTGTGGATCAGTGTGAGGAGCTGACGTCGGAGGAGAGGAAAGCAAAAACTCCCATCAGCAGTACCAGTGGAGAAAGGAAACCCCTCGGCCCACTGGGTGCCCACCCACTGCTGGTCATTCTGGGCTGGTCCGTCCAATCGGATTTCAGAATCGTCCCATCTGACGGCTTTGTGTTCCCTGTGTTCTCGATGCTGCCGTCTGAGCAAGGGGCCGACTGCAGGCTCGCTTACTGTGACACTGGGTGACCACGCGAGGCGATGTTCATTGTTGGCTGGCTGGCCGGCCGGCTGTCTGGTCGGCCGGTCGTCAGTCAGTCAGTCAAGTTCCTCATTTTACTCCCTTAACGATCTTCACACGGGGCTTTATTAAAATGGCTCACGATTTCTTTGGTGATATTTTTTGTTCACAGCGTGCCTGCAGTAACCTCAGTTCTATCTTTTGTCAGGAAGTGTCTATCGGACTCCACGCCGTTTATCGGCCAATCAACCTGTCTGGAGGGGCGGAATTGTTATTTTCAGATGAGTCGTCCTGAGGCGAGGAGATTGACGTCTCACTTGAGCGCTGCCTGATGAGAAGGGACAGATAATTGATGGCTATCTTGCATGGCGTCTTCCTCGGAGCTGCGGCGCTCTGCTGTTCACTTGTGCGCGGTGCTTCCTGTTGGCGCTGCCAGGTGAGGCCCGAGAGCGGCTCGCCATTCAGTTCGCTTACCCTGTGCGCTGCGTTTGAATGCTTAGGATGATCTTTACGTTTTATTTTAGTTGGGTTTTTGAAAAATTGCTGCCTTCCTCCTGAAACTGTGCGACTCCCCACAACCTTGAGCTGCTGGATTAGGCCATTTTGGAAATGTTGTTACTTTTATTAGCTTGTTCTCACTTTATCAAATCTGTTTAGGCATAAGAACAAGAGAGTGTGTGTGTGTGTGTGAATTGGGAGTAGCGTGCAAGGCAGGAACAAACCCTGTACAGGGTGCCAGACCTTCACAGGGCTAACAGACACACACACAGGCTAATGTGGTGGCACCAACACACCTGACCTGCATGTCTTTGGACAGCAAGAGGAAACCACACAGACAGGGAGAACAAGCAAACTCCACACAGGTCTCCTTACCAGTTGTGCCACCGCGCAACCCCATGTCTGTCTGTTATATAGTGCCTTTCACATCTATCTATCTATCTATTATTACAATATAGTGCCTTTTATCTATCTGTCTCTCTGTCTATCTATTATAGCACCTTTCATATCTATCTATTATATAGTGCCTTTCACATCTATCTATCTATCTATCTATCTATCTATTATAATATACTTTAGTCACTTTTATCTATCTATTGTCGCAGATAGGGGTGCTATCACTCCTTTGAACCCCTGTCCAAGACTCCAGACACCAAGTAAAAATCCAAATATTGAATTTATTCTTCTGCAACAGTGCACAAAGCACCCTCTCTTCCACAATACTCACTCAAGTCCACAATAATAAACACTCCTCCGACTCCCAGATGCGTTGCCCTCCTACCACCCAGCTCAGCTCCACGTTCTGGTGTCTTAGTCTTTTATATCCCCTGACCTGGAAGTGTTCCCACATTCCTTCAGTTCATGATTCCTTATTACTTCTGGGTCACATTAAAAAGTCCATCTTCATCCCGGAAGCACGTCACTTCCACAGTCACTTTGCCTATGACGCACTTCCGGGTTATAGGGCACATGTGACTCTCTGGGCCTTCCTGCAGCGTCCTCTGTTGGCCCCTGGGGTATCCAGCAGGTTTGTAAGGGAAAACTCCATAGTCCATGATTCCCTGCTGGCATCCGGGGCACCTCCATGCTGCAGAGAGAGCTCCATCTGGCGGCCTGGGGGTATTGGCCGTGATGACAAGCCAGCCATAGACCACACTATCTATCTATCTAGCTATCTATTATTATAATATAGTGCCTTTTATCTGTCTATCTGTTGTATAGTGCCTTTTATCTATCTGTCTATCTATTACTAGCCATGTGTGCCCAACTACGTTGAGCGTGTTAAAGTTGTCTGTGAAGGGCTCCCTGTTTAAACGTGGCTGCCAGTCGTGAACTGGGCCCTTCGTCGCACAGCATTATGATTTTTTATAAGGGAAACAAAATTACAAAAGAAAACCCTTGGACATTGATTCGATAGGAACGGCCTACTCGGAATCACTGGCCGAATAGTAATTATGTGGTGGTGTAGGAGCATTTCTGCTTCTGTCCGTTCACAGTCCGTCTCGTTTTCACGACGCTATCGTCTCCTCTCACGATCTCTTCTCAACCTTTCTCCAATCTCACAGGTTGCTTTGTGGCAATCCAAAGAGTAAGGCAATATACACGGAGCAATGGTTATAAAAGGGGGACACATAGGTATCCAGGTTCTTTAAAGCATAAATAGGGATCACTTCACTGACATGTGAGCAAGGCACGGTACAACTGTGAGACGCGCAGCACTCGCCGGCTACAACGTAACAATAATAATTTCCGGAACGTGCTGTTACGTTGTCATTCATTTTACCCACTGTCTTTCTTTCATTCAGATGTTACGTAGGCACGTACCTTTTATCTTCAGCAATCTCATTCTCTAACCAGGCCTCAGGAGCTAACCAGCGTAACACTGTCCACCACCCCTTTCGTTATTCTGTCACATTGTTGACATCCGTGAGTAACAACAACGTACTAAACTGGTTGGTGGTCTACGCATGCGTGGAATTCTTGGACAAACAAAGATCAAGATCTAAATGAAGATCTCTTTAGTTAATTTAAAGCACAACAATTTGTTTAGTTTGAATGTCTGTGTTTTGAGGTGTGACTGGCGTACTACAGTCTTCAGTAGTATAAGCCTGGAGGAGAGTCTTAATGCAATGCCTATGTTTTAGCTGTCTCTCTACTGCCATCTAGTGCTTCTTCTAATTCATTCGCGGACAAACAAAGATCAAGATCCAAATGAAGATTATATATAGAGATTATAATATAGTGCCTTTTATCTATCCATCTGTCATACAGTCCTATGAAAAAGTTTGGAAACCCCTCTCAGCCTGCATAATAATTGACTCTCCTTTCAACAAAAAAGATAACAGTAGTATGTCTTTCATTTCCTAGGAACATCTGAGCTTTCAAAGTAGCAACTTCCTTTTAATATCTGACATGCCTTATGGACACAGTAGGATTTCAGCAGTGACATTAAGTTTATTGGATTAACAGAAAACATGCATCATAACCAAATTAGACAGGTGCATAAATGTGGGCACCCCAACAGAGATATGACATCAATACTTAGTTGAGCCTCCTTTTGCTCCTTTGAGCCTCCAGACGCTGTCCTCCTATAGCCTGTGATGAGTGTCTGGATTCTGGATGGAGGTGTTGTTGACCATTCTTCATACAAAATCTCTCCAGTTCAGTTCAATTTGATGGACTGCCTGATTCAAATCATCCCATAGATTGTCGATGATATTCAAGTCAGGCGTCTGTGACGGCCATTCCAGAACATTGTACTTCTCCCTCTGCATGAATGCCTTTGTAGATTTCCAACTGTGTTTTGGGTCATTGACTTCATTGGAATATCCAACCCCTGCGTACGTAACTTCAACTTTGTGACTGATGCTTGAACATTATCCTGAAGAATTTGTTGATATTGGGTTGAATTCATCCGACCCTCGACTTTATCAAGGGCCCCAGTCCCTGAAGTAGCCACACAGCCCCACCGCATGATGGAACCGCCACCAATTTTGACAGAAGGTTGCAGGTGTTTTTCTTGGAATGCGGTGTTCTTCTTCCGCCATGCAAAGCAGTTTTTGTTATGACCAAATAATTCCATTTTTGTCTCATCAGTCCAAAGCACTTTGTTCCAAAATGAATCTGTCTTGTCTTGTCTAGAGCATTGGCATACAACAAGCGACTCTGTTTGTGGTGTGAGTGCAGAAAGGGCTTCTTTCTCATCACCCAGCCATACAGATGTTCTGAATTGCTGAACGATGTACAGATACACCATCTGCAGCGAGATGTTCTTGCAGGTCTTTGGAGGTGATCTGTGGGTTGTCTGTAACCATTCTCACAATCCTGCACATACGCCGCTCCTGTATTGTTCTTGGCCTGCCAGACCTGCTGGGTTGGTTTAACAGTAACTGTGCCTGTGGCCTCCCATTTCCTGATTCCATTCCTTCCAGTTGAAACTGACAGCTTAGACCTCTGAGATGGCTTTTTGTAGCCTTCACCTAAACCAGGAGACTCAACAATCTTTGTTTTCAGATCTTCTGAGAGTTGCTGTGGGGATCCCATGCTGTCTGTCGCTCTTCAGAGGAGAGTCAAAGGGAAGGAAGCACAACTTGCAATTGACCACCTGAAATACCTTTTACCACTCATGATTGGACACACCGGTCTATGAAGTTCAAGGCTTGACGAGCTCATCCAACCAAGTGATCAGCATTGAGCAGTGACAGGCATTCAAATCAGCACAATGACAAGGGGACCCACATGTGTGCACAGCCAGTTTTTCACATTTGATTTAATTTCATAAAACTAAATACTGCGTCACTAAAAATCTTTGTTCGGAAAACACCCCAATGTTCCTAGGAAATGAAAGACACACCACTGTCATCTTTATTGTTGAAAGGAGAGTCCGTTATTATGCAGGCTGAGAGGGGATCCCAAACTTTGTCATATGACTGTATATATAGTGCCTTTCCTATCTGTCCATATGTCTCTAATACATTTAGAAGGTGCGTATCACACAGTGAAATTCTTTCTTGCACGTGCTCATCAGTGTGTAACCTGTCGCCATGATTAGGGAGCACCTGACCTTGACACCCCTGTCTTCCTCAGAGCTCCCCGCTATTTCCAGTGTGCCGCTCTCTCCATTTCAGGCCCCTCTCGTCTGTCTGTCCATCCTCTAGCTGGTCATGAGGTGCTGCCACCCGTCTCATCGACCGGAGAAGCAATGAGAGAAGTGGCCCACAGAGAGGGGCAGGACGCGTTCACGGAGGGCTAATTGTGAGTGGCCATGTCGCTGGCGCCACACTATGCGACTTTCAGTGGTGGCCATCGTTTGCGTCCCTTTAGCGACTCGTGGTGAGTGTTGCGCGGTTGAAATTCCCCGTGAGTGGCACAGTGTGACTTGCTGTGGCGACTTCTGGGCCATCCCATAGTGTGTCAGTAAACGCAGTTCACCGTAATGGACACAAGGCAACCTGTGGAGAAACGATTGTAATTCAGCAGGCAAGTCGCCCACGTGTCACCCAGGCCGAGGCCTTCTCTCGGTTTGTCTAATTCTGTCACTGCTTGCCGATTTATTGCCAGTGACATGGCAGCTGTCGGGTTCAACAGCAGGCCCATTTCTTTGACCCCTTGCCCGTGACTGACCCCAGGCGTTTCACTTCTCCTGCCAGGGTGCGCATATTGAAGCCATTGTGCTGCACGCTAGTGATTTGGACGCTGCATCTGATAAGTTAATTAATAAATGTACTGCAGCCGAGCCGTTGTGCCGGGAGGCCACAGAACCAGCACGACTTCCTCAGCAGATGTCACGCCACACGTAAGGGTCTCGGTTTTTAGGCCTAACGTGGTGCCTCAAGCGTCGTGAGCTGATTTTCCTGGAGAGCCACTGGCCGGTGTTGGGCGCCTGACGAGGAATTTCAAGATGCCATCGTCTGCAGTGGAGTGTCCTCGGTGAGTAGCGGCGCTGCCAGGTAATTATGGGGGTTAGCCGGGTCTCACCCATGTCACTCTTCAGCCAGCGGCCTGCATACAGTAGTGTCCCGCGCACACACACACACACACACACACACACATCAGTGGTGTTGGCTCATGGCGTTCAGCAGGGAGCTGCACGTCCCACCGACAAGCCCAGACTGCCGTGCACATTCACACGTTCAAGAGAATTAAAGTACGACCCAGAATAACATCCCGTAAAGCGCAGAACCTCCGCACTCTGAAGGCGCTTCATCCCGTCACGATGTGTTTGGGTGTGTCTGTTGACGGTGGCTTCTTCTACCGCGAGGGGCCACTTTAACCAACCCAGGTGATTCCAGAATAGAAAAACTGAGCGAGAAATAAATGAACGTATGGAATCTTCATAAACTACACAGTGAAAATGAAACGAGGTGGACAATAAAAGAGCAGAAATCAATGAGCCCCGCAAATCAGTTCCTTTGGTTCCCCCTTGAGCAGAAACGGGGGGGGGGGGGGGCAACTGGACATTCACAGACGTCTTTGTGAACCTGAAGAGAGCAAATGGAGGTCTGCACTGACTGACCTGGGCCACCCCATCGGTCCCAAGACCCCACTGTCCCCCTCCAGAGCAGTCCCCTTTCTACAGAACATGACGCGGGTGGAGGATTGTTTAAAAAGACCCTCAAGTGCAGAAACCCCTTTACTGGTCTGAGAGGAAACGTCTTCCCTTCCTTCGCTTTCTGACCCTGAAGATGTGCAGCATTTCCATACACACACACACACACACACACGCGGATCAGAAGACGGAAACCTTGTGCGTCTTGGGGGCCTACTTGTCACTTTATTTAGACTTGAGACGTTAAGCTTGTGCCGATGTGGCTTTGCGTTTATTGCAGTGTCACAGATTCGCTCGCTCACGCCATACCATTTTAATGCTTGTCTATGGCTTCGTACTCCTTTGTCTTCTTCATTTTCGTCACCTGCTCTCAGCCCACCCGTCACGGTGTGGTAAACGTGAGAAGAACAGGCGACAACGACTAGTCAGGCCTGCCGAAAAGCTCCCTGGTGCTACTCCACCAGAGGAGATCATCAGCGACTGACCCCTCACATCCTCTTTGAACTTCTCCCACCAAGCAGACAGAAACACGAGGTCTCTCCACAGGCCATCCAGCTCACAAACTGTCCTTGTTCAGACTGGGCAAGCCCCCCTGCCCACCATATCTGGCAGGTAATGCGTATTCACCTCAGTATCTCCACCACTCACTGCCTTTGTTTGTCTCGTATTTGTCATCGACTGTGCGTTTTGTCTGTCGTGTCACCGCACGTGGAGAGTCCTCAGAGTCGCGCTCCGTGTGCGCCTGCGCACCTGGCCAGGAAATGTGAGGCTGACTTGGATTATTTCTAGTTGCTCCGTCGCTTACCGTTGGTAAAATGCAATCGGGAGCATTCTGGGAAAGTGCGTGAAGTGACACGAGTTCAAAAACCGTTTTAACGGGAAGATCGTGTCACGTTGTGTCATCGCCTCACACCACATATAACAACACAAGAGAGAAATGTGAACATCAATAAAACGAAGTGAGCCAGCGCCACTGCCGCCCGATTCCGTTGTCCACGACTGTCATTATAGCGTCTGTGTTCTGCGGTGCCCACGCCACAGGTTTGTTACATCAAGTCAGTCGCTGAGAGAAGCACAGTGTCCGTCTGAGGACATGTCGGTGCCAGCTGAGCACGCTCGGTCCTGTAATGGCTCTCTGGCGGGCTGCGTGGCCCCTCCTAAGACCACAGCTTGACCAAGGAGAGGTACGGGGGGCTCAGCCTTGGGATTTGAAATGTGTGGACGGAGCAGACCTCGCAGGGCATGAGAAGTGAGCCGGCGTGATTGTGTGATGCCCGAGTCCTTTTCAAATTTAGGAACGCGTTGGCATGTTATAAATCATCGTCATGGCTACGCATGGAGCCTGTTAGTGATGAGTTAAACCGAGGATCTTTCTGGAGCCGTCCCGTGCCCTGCGACATCGCCCTGAAGATTCACTCTGCACGCGCCTTGTTACCCGGTCAGCTCTTCATCTATTTGTCGTGTAGATGAGGGGCACCCTGAGCTGCGCCGCCTCACCTCGCCTATGTTTCCCAACTCAGTAGTTGTACCACCGTGTGCCCACTGCGCCACTGTAACACGTGCGTCGCTCCCTGACGGGCTAAACCACAGATGATAGAAATGATACGTGAAAGCTTCTCTTGGTTTCTTGTGTTGTGCCGCGCACTGTGACTGTCGCTCACGTTTTGCACGCTCGCTAAGCCTTTTCTCTTCCTGCTGGTTTCCCGTTGTGTGTTTTTTGAGTCACACATGGGGAATTTTCATAATGGAATTAGTTTTAATCAGAAGTGATTCTGCGTCATTTTTGGGTAGTCGTGTGCTAAACGGAGGGCACAGACGGCTAGCTCCCATTTCTATTATTGGATTTATGTTTTTAACATTAGGGACCCAAAGGGGACATTAATATTAGGGACCTATAGGCAGCTATGCTCCACCCCCAAAGGGTTCATATTTGTGGTTGGGGTCGGTCAGCCTAATAATTTAAACTCCAAAAATTGAGCAGCCGGGGCGCCTCCCCCACAGAGCCCAGCACTAGAATGGGTAGGGACTGCCATCCATTTAGTACACAAGTGCCCGTGTTTGTTACCATTTTGTTTGAGTCACTTTTGTCACGATGCGAGGACGGCCCTGGAGGGTACTTGACTGACGTGGCCGTTGTGTCTTCACGGTTTGCTTTTCTTTCTTTGATTCTCGTGTAGATGTGTGACGGCCCTGATCTTTGACCTCCACGTTCTGCTTGTTTTGTGTTTCCTCTCCCAGACGCCCCCTTTAGACGCTTTTCAGCACTTCCAGGTTGTCCAAGATTGTGGATAAAAGAACACGTTTGATTCAGAGTTGATGTTTGTTTAAAAGGAATTGGGGGCTTCTGCTTTGTTACTGGGGCTCCTGATCAGGTTGAGCCGCCTCCCTGTTTGTCTTCCTGGTTTGAATTTTTAACCTTTTTTTTTTTTTTGCCTCTTCCTCCTCTTCCTCCTCCATAACTTTAGCCTTTCCCTTGCCAATTGCGGCAGGACACTTTCCCGACGGATGTTTGGTGCTGTGACTGTGTGCCACTCTCTCATTGGTTAGAAGTGTGGCTCTGTTTCTTTTTAAGCCGATTCCTGGTAATGAATTTGGCGGAGTTCGTCGTCTCCGCACCTTTAAAGTGGCGCCCAGCCAGATCTGCTGATCTCACACAGCGTCGGTGCTGTTGGTGACTTTGATGTGCTCTTTATTTGCGTTTTTGACAGGCTGACAGTATATAAACAGAGAGTGTGGATTACCTGCCAATTTACCCCACAGTGAACTGCGGTTTATTTGCTTTTGATTGGCACCGACCCAGCGGGGAACGTGCAGCCACAGCAGCTCGGCCTGCCAGAGGGAAATCCACCTGCATTTGTAATGTAAGGTAAGGCGCCGATGAAGGGGACAAGCCGAGTGTGTGATCTCGATCAGGGTCATATTCTGAAATCTCACAGGGCTCTATGCTCCATCGTGGTGGCGCACAGCAAACCTTGGAGACGTCTGACACTCTTGTGGCCGCTTGGTAACTCCTGGCCCTGGTCACTCGCGTGCCTGTCCACCAGGCCTCATGCACCAGGCAGCTAGGACACCGAACCTTAAATGACACGTTCACTTTGTGAATTCAATGTGATTTAAAGGGTTTCTTCACTTGCTTTGGTCCCAGAGCTCGTAGACAGGCCTAGTCGAGATCGGGACAGCAGCCTGTTGTGGGCCCTGCAGGAAGGAGCCTGGCAGTGACGATCTAAATGGCCATGCCGGTGTCACAGAAGTGCCAATGTCCATGAACGTTAACATATCCCAATTGTGGATGGATATTCTGGGAATGTGCATGTGATGGCAGGATACTGCGGGACAGTACAGAGTGGTACAGCCCAGATGAATTCTAACAAAAAGCAAAATAAACAAAGAAAACCAAAATATGAAAAGTCCAAAAATGGACAGAGCAGGCCTTGAAGTGGACGTAACAAAGTGCGGACTGGACTGGACTGGACCGCCTTCAGCCCTGGTTAGGACCCCGGCTGCTTCTCTGTGGCCCCCAGTGTGTGTGGGCAGTGTGGGGGTCTCACATGTGCGGACCTCCTGACCGAGCAGGGTTTTATCCCATTGGACTTGCTTGTGAAACCCAGCATGGCAGCAAAGCCTTAACTTGCTGTTTCTGTGCAAGGCTGGCACCACTTTACAGCTGGCACAAAGCAACTTGACGGCACGACTTTTTTTTTTTTTCTTTTTTCCCTTCTTCTTCATTGCCAAGATACAGTGTGTATCATAAGCAATGGCCGCTTGTGGGTTTTTAATTTCGGTGTGAAAGCCTCGTTGATGTTTGATTTTATTTTTGGTCGATGCACGGAGAGACGGTGAAATTTCCTCCCACAACCACAAACATGGAAATATTAAAAAGAAATTACATAAGAGAAGAGCGGCTGGTTGCCATGGCTGTGGTGCTCGATAGCATAAGCCTGCGTCTGTATTTATAAAACACAAGCGTGTGGCCAGATTTATTTTACAGTTTGTGGCGGGCATCGGCCTTCTCGGAGCCCCCCTGTTTGGTTTTGTTTTTTTTAGGATCTCGGAGTCGGCCCTGTCCTGTCCTGTCCTGTCCTGTCCCTGTCCTTCCACCTTGTGTTTAGTTTCACACAGCATGGCCCCGCTATAACATGCGATCACAAATCAATAATTAATTGGACGGGATGAGCACGCCAGCCTGCACCAGGAGTCCCCCGGTGCCCCTGAACTCGGGCAGCGAGTGGCTGACTTTGGCCGTGTGGTTATGGCAGGTGACGAGGCTCATAACGAAATGCTGTTCCCCTCTCAGCCCCTTTGGTCCTCGTGGTGGAGTCGTCCCAAGTTAGCAGGACCACAAGCCTGTTTCCTCCACATGATGGCTACTCTTGTAGATTTTCTTATCTGTCGTCGGCCTGCTTTGTGTTTGTGACCCCAAGAGAGACGAGCTGAAAGGTCGAGTTTTGTTTTTCTGTGTCCCTGAAACCCCAAAGCGGCGACTCAAATCCAGCAGAGAAGGTCTGTCGGGTGTCCACTGCTGTCCTGAGGCAGATTGGGTGCACGTCCTTCATGGGACCTGCGGACACCGACAACACAGCCTGACGTCACCATCGTGACGGTAGACGTTTGCGTCTCTTTGCACGTTTTCCTGGCAGAGCGCCAGCGTCTGATCAACGCTCCCCGTGTGTTATTGTGGGCTGTCGCAGTTCTGGGCGCCGTGACTTTTAGGTTTTCCTCACGTAAACATTTGACGGTTATCATACTGTGGGCAGTGCTTAGGGGGCTTGTGTCTTTCCGGTCGTTCTTCCTGATGGCAGCCATTTTGCCACCCTGCTGTAGTATCATGTGACTGACGTCACCAGGCGTTTCACGGTGGTCCAGTTGTAAAGCAGCGTTTGTCTCAGTTTCACTATCCGTGTCATCGTCTGATGGCCAAGTCACGCTGCCGTCACTGTCGTAGTTCAGTTACAGTTTGTTCTAAAACTGACTTGATGACCTCTGTGTTTTAACCGCGTTGGCGCTGGTTGTTGGGTTGCTTCTCCCCCATATGCCATATACCTCAAGTTGGACCAACAGCAATACACTGTTCGCCAATCAACAAAAATGGGCAAACCAAACATTTAGAATATATGCGTACAGTAATCTTTAATGCCCTGGACAGTCCACGTGGTCCTCCGGGTGGGTGTTCTACTCAGCCCCACGTGTGCCTTACTCTGATGGCCTCCATTGTCACGGTGAGGGTGAGCGCCCTGAACTGCAGTCCCCTGCCGTGCACCTCAGCACCGTCTTAGTGGGGGAAGAAACGCGCAGAGGAGGTCCGTCCGCTCTGTTGAATGAAGAAATGAAAAGTCTTTGTCACGTTACGAAAGGTCCAGAGGCCGCGGCGTCGCCTGAAAATCCTGACACCCCCCGGTGCTCCAGGGATCCCAACTGGCCGTAAAGATGAAGGGTGGAGACGACGGTCCAAGTCGACAGTCGGGGTTAAACCAAATAAGAGCGCCGTGTCGACTTTACCTCAGGGTGTGCAGCGGCGTATGAAGGGATGAATAATTTACAGCAATTTCATTTCTTCCCTCGCGCTTCCAAATAGCAATAATGAAATGTGATGAATATTAAACCACCAGGGTCCAATCCTCCCTGGAAGAGCACGCTGGAGGCTCATCGGTCCGAGAGGCGGTGATCGGCCTCTGATTCACAAACTGAAAGCAACGGGGATTGCAGCTGGTGGTCCGCCTTGCATCTGGGGTTCTCTGGGTAAAGAAACGATGTTTCCGTTGTTTGTGCAAAATTTGCCCTTAACGGGTTGGACAGGAGGTGCGGAAATGGGAAAGGCTTCAAATCGAGTGCCGTTAGTTCAGTTTCCTGGGTGGCCTGACGGTTTCAGCATTTTCTTGAACCCTGAAGGTAATGCAGAAGAAGTTGGATAAATGGGGGGGTTCCTTTTCTGTTCAATTCATTCAGAGGCTGACGTGAGCTTTTGGGCTTTTCCTTCTGTCTCGATGAAGTGGCTTGGACTGGCGAGCTTTGTTGGGCTGAACGGCCTGCTCTCTTTTCTAGATAGTTCTAATGTTCTTGGAGGTGACGGTCTGACCATCGAGTAGATGAAGCTGCTCTTCTGGCGCCCCCGCCAGAGTCCGTACTCGATAGGAATCGGCAGAGTGCCAGTCTGGCAGTGGTTGCCCTGAGGTGAGGGTGCCATGGGAAGTTGCCAGACTCCACAGAGATGGCACCCCAGTCCCCTCAGCTAATGGTTTGGGTGGCTGGACGTTTGCCTGTCCATTCCGCTAATTGGGGTTGTGGGTCCCCGTCTCCCTGCTGCTAATCAAGTTACTCGTCCGGCCTGCTGATACGATCACATGGCGGGGAACAAAGGAGGACTTTGTGATTTGTTTCATCTTCCTGAGTAATTGCGAGCACATGTGAAAGACCCCAGCCTTCTAAATGTAAAAAGAGACCAGGGAAGGCCTTGGATTTCTGAATCTAAACGGCCCGTGGCAGCTCGGGAGACACCGTGTGGGACAGCGGACGGGGAAAAAAACAAAAACGAAGCAACAAACAAATTGCATTTCTCTGACGGAAAGCGTCGAGAAGTTGTGAGCGGAGCGGGCTAATTGTCGAGTCCATGCCTGCCTGTCGTTTCCTTTCATCCTGTGTAATGGAAGGCAGGAGTCCTTATGGGAGCCATCTGCGATCCGCTTACCCAGGAGCTTTAAATAGATTTGCACCACTAGCATCGCGGGATTCTTATTTATTTGTTTACTCGCCCATGGAGACGCCGCCTAATTGAGCCGTCACTTTCCGATTAGCTGGGCTTCACATTTACATCAAGTGCAGTGGCCTTGCAGGGTCTGTCGTCTTCACAAGCAGCAGAGCACACAAAGGTTCGAAGTCCAGACCCGACCCGGCAGACGTGAGACATGCAAAGCTTGAATGAGAGCTCAGTTGGCACTGGGATGCAGAGACGTGATGGGACCTGCCCCTTGGTGGCACAAGATGTTCTAATGTGTCCTTCTACGTCCAGCTGCTGCTTTCTCTTATCTGTCTGTCTATTTAAAGAGCTTCTGTGAAAAGCCAAATCTCCCCCCAACCCAGGGGGGGCCAATAAAGTTCTGTCTCTGTCTCTGAGTGTCCGTACTGAGAACAAACAGAAAAGAAAAGGGCAGTGGGCACGACGGGGTGCGTCTCCTCCAGTCCCTAAATCAGGGTTTGGCGTAAGGGGCGGGGCTACAGAACTCGCCCTGGAAGTGATGTCACTGCTCTTCCTGTTTGTGTGAATGATTACAGCACCTTTACACTTCCCCTACACTCGCAGTGATCCTGCTAAGATTGATTTGAGTGGGAGAGACACCCGGTCACGTCGGTCTCCCACCCGATATGCCATAACCTTGAGGGAGTAAAGCAGGCTGTATACGGCTGTGAATATCTGAAAGGGCGCACTGGATCCCAGTCGTCTGTGGGGGGGTGTTAGTTGGCCACCAAGTGGCGGTCAGTGTTTTGGCCTTCATGAAGTACGTGACTGAGAAGGACAAGCGAACAAGTGACATATAGGAGAAGAAGGGAGACCAACGGAGTAAAGCACGAGAGATGTCTCCACGAAGGAGCCAGCTGTGCATATTCAGTTGTGATCCTGTCCCCCAAAATGAGCGCATCGGCGTCACGCAGGAGAAGACGTGCGGCTCTCTGTGATCGAGGGAAGTGAAATGCGAGCGAGGCCCCAGATCTCGACGGCTCTGACACGTCTACTAAAGCGCTCTGCGGGCCTTCATCTTTGAAGAAGGTTTTTATCATAGTCGTGTGACATGTCCGAGATACGATTGGATTGGTTGGTGAATGTGCCTAAGTAGGTGCTGTGGGATTCCCAGAGGGTGCTGCCCGCCGTTTTTGGCTTTGAGGTTTTCTTTTCCTCTCCCCTCCTGGCCATCTGACCACAGCACTGGACGTTATAACTGTAGGACTAGGGTGTTGTGCCGTGTTAGCCTGGAGAAGATGCCAGTTAAAGGGGTCATTTTATTTGACTTCTCGCTAGACTCTTATAATTAAAAGTGCTGGAGACTTCTGACCTTCAATTAGGTGTCATGACGTTCCAGGACTTGAGTTTGTTATAAGCTGCAGTGGTGACGCGTATTTTGGTGCTGCTTGTAGTTTTTTTTTGCCATGATGAACTCATTTTTGGGGTTTGTTTATCATTTTCATAAAGTTTGTTTGTCTGCATGACGCGGTACATGTGTCACGTGACCACGGTCAGCATATCAGTGGTGTCCATCTGTGTAAATATGGTGGTCTAGTTGTGCCACTTGTAGATAAGACGTGTGCTTCAAATTCTAGTGGGGCGTGTAGGCTCCAGCGGCGAGTTTCGTTTTTCGTTCGTCTCGGACTCGGATTCCCGTCTTGGTTGCCTGATTGCTTGGCTCTGATGTGACTTTCTCCTGTGACCTCAGTTTGTTGCGACACGCTGCTGTCTCCTGGTTATTTAATCCGTTGACACCACCGTGACATCAGATCAGTCGTACTGTACAGTAGATGTACGGCGGGACGATTATGGGCACCAATGGGGAGGTGGGGACCTTCCACGCTGCCTCACGTGCTTCTCCTCCGTATCTTCACGCCGCACTTGGGCTCCGAGGCAACTCCATCTGCTCTCCCTGTCTGCAACCCAGGATCCCTCAAGGCAGCCAGGCCAGTGGACTTTAGCAGGGGAGACGCGCCTCCTGCTGGCAGGTCAGTGCTGTCGATCCACGCCGCCTCTTCCACGTTTTCAGTGCTCCTGCCATGTGCCGTTTCTTTCCTTCAGTCTCTACCCTCTTTGTAATCTTCATGTTAGCTGAAGGTGTGTGGCTTAGCAATTGTGTGACAAAGTGTGCGGAGGAGATTTCATTGATCTCTCTATCTACTTTAATGAAAGGACACATGTCTGTCTGCGTGCCCATCCAGTTGCTCTGTCTCAGTTATGTGCCATTTGGTATGGGATTTGTAAAAGCAGTGCTAATGTTTGTGGTGCGCCATCTGTTGGAATGATAAACACAGTGCATTTTATTACCACAGGGGTGTGTGTGTGTGTGTGTGTTCATACACAGGCTATGAGTTCCCCTCTGTTACTTTTGCTTCTGCTGCAGACTTTACAAACATGCTTGTTTTTGAACTTCTAGTTCTGGAGAAATTCATACTTGCTACTAGTGTTATGCATGCTAACCAAACCATAATACAAAGTCAAGAGGCCATTTCAAAAACAGCTTGTGTGTTTCTTCTAAATAAAATGATTTTTTTTATGTGTGCCTGAATTTCTTAATCCACTTTAATAAAAGGTCTGTGTATCTGGGTGTCTCTTCAGTTATGTTTCTGTCGTTGGTGCACCACAAACATTTCAAGTAATAAAATGCATTTAATTTGGAATTCCAACAGGTGGTGCATCATAAATATTAAGACTGCTTTTATGAATGCCATACTAGATGGCATATAACAGAGACACATGCATTGCGTTTATCATTCCAACAATGGCGCATCACAAGTATTTGTAGTAATACATTTTATTAAGACAAATGCTTATGATGCGCCATCTGTTGGAATGCCAAATACAATGCATGCTGTTACTCAATGCATTGCAAGATACCATGCATTCCAGTAGATGGCTCAGTGCAAACATTAATACTGAATACACTGAGGTCTACGTCTAAAAAAAAAAAATAAAGAGTGACATCTGCTGAGTGTCAAGCACATCACAGAAGGTGATTACGTGTCGGAGTCTGAGAGGTGGCCTGTGTTACTTAAAGAGTCTCTCACAACATCGGCAGAATTCTAACTGCTGACGCCCAAATGCCTCTTTATTCAGCCGAATTGCTGTGCTGCTCTGTGAACGGAGGGCAGAGCATCGGGGTGCCCAATGGCCAGGGCTCCCCGAATATTCACTGGTCCAAGTGGGAGTCCTAATGTCCTCCTTTTAAGGGAATCTCCGTGATTCACCAGAGATCCTACGTGCCCAAGACCTCCTGGAGCAATTCAGCTGATAATCCACGATGTGCTCTCCCTGCTGGTTTGGTTCCCTCATGTGACTCACCCAGCCTAGTGACGTTCATGGAGGTGACCGTATGGTGGCATTCACACCGGTCACAGTGCCGCCGCTGTCACCGTCTCGGCTCAGGCTGTTTGGCTGGTTGAGTAAACGGAGCAGATGACAAATGGCCGACTCTGGAGGGCCGCACTGATGGCTTCATTAAAGTCACTCATCTCTCTAAGAAACCTCATCTTCAGCTCTGCGGTTGGCATCTTCACTCAAGTAGAACTTCATAAATGAGGGTCCAGATTGGGAGGAATTAGGAAGCCCACCACCCTAGTGATACACGCCAGCTCGAGTGCAGGATGCTGTGACCTACACGCGGAGAGAGAATGTCCCAGCTTACTGTCACCTGCTTAAAGTCACAGACTTGGTCCAGTGGCGATGCTTTAATTGCAGAGGACTTTATGCTTTGCTAAAATTGCTTTTTTGGTCGGTGAAAGCAGAGCCGCAATCCACGCCATCCAGGGCCGCCAACTTCACAGCCTGCCAGCTGGCCATATGGATTGGAGACATCAAGTGTTTGTCTGCAATGCCTTAAACAGACACTGGGCTGAGAGGGGGACGAGGACAAGAACAATGGCTGACTGGGACCCCGCCACCATGGGCCGCACATCTTGCTGTCCAAGTCCACAGCCAGCCAGCCAGCCAGCCATTCAGTGCAGAATGTGCAGTTAATAACGAAAGGCCCAGGGGGCGTCATGGGGGCAGCAGTCTGAGTGGAGGCTGCCATCTGTGGGTGGGCACCCCAGCGGGCAATGTGGGAGTCAGGTGAGGTAGACCAGTGTGCCCTGCCACAGGCTGGCACCGCCCACTCATCTTTGACCAAGAGAACACAGAAAGTCAATGGCTGAATGGCATTTGTTTGTGGCCCTTCAGTCAGCCCCCCCACTCAGCCTCACGAAGAGCTCATGTAAGGCAGCGTCTTTAAAAATGGAGGAATTATACAAAAATAAAATCAAAATCAAGCCTCCCTTACATAACACGAGCAGAGCGGCCCGTGTGTCTGTGTGTGTGTAGGAGTTCAGAACTTTTCTATTCTGTGCCACCGCCACCCCCAGCAACAATAATGTGCTGCACAAATAAAGATCTGGAATGTGCCCAGAGATGGCAAAGTGAGAGCACCAGACGAAGAGGACTGGCAGCGGTGGGCAGCTCAGGAAAAAACCAGAGTCTTATGAGCAATGTAAAGGCGCTATATAAATCCAGATGACGGGGCATTTGTCAAGTGTGCCAGATTCAGATGCCAGGGCAAGACAGGAGGCACAAGAGACGACAGCTTTGGAAATCTGACAGAGTGCAGTGCGGGAGAAAACAGCTTTTACTTTTTGATGTATTTGTGTCTGCCATCTATGATATAGTGCCTTTCATATCGCCCAATCGTAGAGCACCCTGCACATTGCTTCATTTATTAAGAAGTTCCTGTCACATCTGTTTAACTCTTCGACACATCTCAGCTGTCAGTGTACCCATTTTATATAGCGTCTTACATGCCTATCATAGATAGCACCCTGTTTGTGGATTACATTACTGCCTTTCATGTCTCTAGCTATCTGTTGTATATACAGTAGCGCCTGGCACACATAGGGCCTTGGACATTTACATATCAAATACGTCGTGCTTTTCACATCTGTCTATGTATCTGTGGTATTGCCCTTCATGTCTGCTGTATAGGACCTCCTTATATCTACAGGGCATCTGTTCTGTTCTGTATAGCGCCTTGCACATCTGGCCAGTTGACATACAGCAGTTCTCACACAGGGTGCTGCCTTGAGCCGCTCGGCATGTATTGCTTATGTTGTGCTTTTCATGTCTCTCTCCACTTTATATAGCGCCTTGCACAGCTGCCTGTTATGTGTGTTACGATGTCGACTTATTATTACCTGCATATCTGTGTCATGTAAGTGCACACTAACTTATGCTTATCTAATATTTGGACTCATCTCTCTTCTTAATGATTTGTCATTTTTCTTTTGTTGTTACTTTTTTCTTTGCTATCTTGCAAAGCACTTTGAGCTTCATCCTTTGTATGAAAATAGGCTGTAGAAGTTCATGCTGTTATATAGTGCCTTTCATATCTGACTGTCGAGTATGGTGCCTTGCACATTCATCATTGATCTATTTAAGACGCTGATTCTCACAATTCTCTTATCATATATGGTGCCCTGCATGTCTGTTTACTGTATAGGGCAGTTCTTATCTATCTATCATATATATAGTGCCTCTCATATTCTGTATTATATAGTGCCTTTCACATTCTGTCGCCCCGTATCTCTCATATATAGCGTCATACGTATACATCTCTTCACCTATCATAGCGTGCCTTTCCTCTATCTTTCTATGTATCTATTATATAGTGCCTTTCACATCTATCATGAAAATAACACATTTCATATCTATCTACTGTATGTTATGTACATAGTGCCTGTTTCATTTTTCTGTAATTTATCATGACTATAGTGCCTTTCTTTCCTATCTATCTATCGTATAGTGCCTCTCATATTCTGCATTATATAGTGCCTTTCACATTCTGTCTCCCCATATCTCTCGTATATAGCGCTGTACATACACATCTCTTCACCAATCGTATCGTGCCGCTCATATTCTGTATTATATAGCGCCTTTCACGTTCTGTCGCCCCGTATCTCTCGTATATAGCGCCGTACATACACATCTCTTCACCTATCATATCGTGCCTTTCCTCTCCGTCTCACTCTTCTGTGTAGCACTTCGCACATCCGCCTATCCGTGTATCTGTTTTTTTATAGCGCCTTTCGTGTTTAGCGCCGTTCATAGCGTGTCTCTGTTAAATTCGGTGCCTTTCGTCTGTCTCTGTGTCCCGTCTGAGGACCCCCGGTGCTCTCGGCCTCGTCTTGTTGCCTTTGCTTTAATTTCATTTCTTTTTCTTTCCCGTCTCTTGTTGTGTTTTTGATTTTTCTAATCGCGTTAAGCTCCCTGAAGGCCTCGTGTGACACGTCTGTTAGACACGGTAGATTTTTAATTTTATTTCTTTTTTTTTTATCCGCACGTTGACAACTGATAAAACGTCACATAAAGGTCATCGGCGTTGTGCTTTGGCTCTAATGAGTCCCCATCAGCCTCCCATGTCACTTGATCTGCACCGTCGCCAGGCCTGTATGGCCGTGTCCTCAAGACGCTAACAACGGGTGACATTGTGTGGCGTTTCATGCATCGAGACTCCCTCCGGTTTGTCCTTGTGACCGCCTCGTGGATGGAGTTGTCATCTCACGGCACGCTGCCACCACGCAGGGCTGCCTGATGGTCACGTATGTCACGTAGAGCCTTTGATTCTGCATTAGCAGCCGCCAGACCAGGCCGGCCGCTTATCTCCAAGATCTTGGATGGTCTGATGTGAAACAAGCGGGCCGTCTTGTCCCCATCGAGGTGGCCGGCTGTGCACGTCACTGACTGCGTGAGAGGGGTGCTTCTTGCGCTCGGCCCCCGTTCATTTGGGGTCCTCTTCTGGCTTTCTTGAATCCTCTCTCCCATTTGTACTTGCGTTTATTTAAAATGCCAAAGCAGCTGCTGCCGTCCCCCCCGTCCGTCTGTCTTCATGAAACACGGCGGCAGATCAGGGCCATCGAAGTCTGCTGCGCTTGTTCAAGGACACTTGAGGGGTCGGCCAGCTGCTCCCCCGATCCTTTTGCTCCACTCTTTGAGGTGAGACCCCCCTTCTTCTCGCATCACGTGACTTGACCTCCAGTCACACCTTCTCAGCCTCCATCTCTTCACCCGGCGTCTGTCATTCGGTCTGGTTTAGTGTCACCTCCCTGTGTCATCGTCATCATGGCCAGTGTCCACTCAGAGCAGTCCTTTTGAGGCGAGACCCCTTCTTTTCCTATCATCTTCTCGGCCTCATCTCCCCCACCTCTTCACCCAGTCGTCCACATGCCTCTTCCTCCTAAGACCTCCACCCCAAGTCTGTCTTTTAACTTCATCTTCCTCTCACACATCCGACTGTTCCTCTTCATCTCCATCCTTTCTTTCTGTTCCTCCTTCATCAGTCACATCTCCCCCTCATACTCCTCCTCACGCAGCTTTCAATGCCAGGGAGGCTCTCACAGTTTCTGCCATGCCCACCCCATCCCCCCTGGCAGTGCCCGCACCTCCGTCACATTTGCGTTCAGCTCCCTTCATGCTCAGCCCTACGTGTTTGTAGATGAAGAGGATTTATATAAATGAAGAAAGAGAAATGTGTAGTGAGTGAGTGTGGCCCCCTAGTGCCGGAGGTCAGAATGCAACAGGACCTGCGCAGCTTTAGATGTCGGCGAGGTGCGGGCAGAAATCCCAGGAGCGGCCCACCGTTCTGACCTCCAAAGAAGCCTTCCTGGCATTGAAAGCTGTGTGAGGAGGAGGAGGAGGAGGAGTATGGGAGCGAGACCTGGCCGATGAAGGAGAAGGGGAAGAAAGGCTGAGGAGAATGGAGATGGAAATGAACAGGCGGACGTGTGGAGCATCAAGAAAGACTTGATGTGGTCTGAGGGGGCATGGGGAGCAAAACGCCAAAGACGACCTGATGAAGGGGCTGAGAAGACATGGTGGGGGATCATCAGGTGATGGGACTCACTTCATAGGATGCCAAGCGCCGCGTAGAGTGGACGGGAAAAGTACCACCATGGACCTCACCTTGTGACAGGGCATTCAACTGGTGACAACGACGACGACGATGATAAGCACGCAGCTAACTGGCAGGTGACACTAAACAAGACGGAATGGCCGATACCCCGGGGGTCCTGGCCAGCATATACAGTAGAAGAATGGGGAGCACACAACGGGAGGTCTGAAACTTACAAGTAGGCCCAGGCCGCCAAAGGGGGCATCCGGACAGAAGGCTAACCGGTTATATAGCGCCCTGATGTACTTCAGCCCAATCCAGACGGGTTTGGGTCGGTTTGAAAATTGGTTTTAGAAACTCCAGAATGTTCTCAATCAAAGAGCAGCGCCGCCCGCTAACTCCGCCACGGCGTGCCCACGAGAATTTGATGAAAGAGGAAGTTCATTTACAAAAGAGGGAGCCCCCAGAAGTCCAAGCCACTGCACGGTTTCCAGGAAGAAGAATCCCAAAACGTCAGGAGCCAATTATTGACATTTTGAAAGAAAAGCCAACACTTAGAATAAGACCCCCAAACGTCACCAGAGCAAATGCCCGGGACTCGCCTGCCTGGCCGTCCTTTATGGGCTGGGGGGGGTGCGGACCCTAGCAGTGATGGATGGGGTGGCCCCGCCTCCGGGGGGGGGTTCTACTTACGCAACACATAATGGACTCCCAATGAGATATTCCTAAATGGGACGAGTGGACGGAGCAGCACTGGCAGAGACGACCGTAGCAAACAAACAAAGAGAACTGAAAGAATGAAGGAAACAAAATGGAAACGTAAGGCAGGGAGAACGAAAAGCCTGCTGGCATTTAGTCGTGGGTGCAGTGGACCACCAGGGAGCTGCCCGTGCCAGCGGCTTTGCCAGCACATCCCTGTCATGGCTCACTCTTCTGCTTCTGTTTGGACTGAGTGTCATCGCTGTTCCCCTGACGCACTTGAATGTGTGCCAATGTCACACGAGTCCACTTGGCATGAATTAAGAATCGCAGCTTCCGGCTCTGTAGACATGTTTGTGTAACAAGAGCGATTACCAGATGCCACTTACTCTCAGGGTAACTGGAGCCCATCGTACCAGTGGGGGGGGGGCATGTGCCATAGTGATGCCCACTCACTAGCTCTTTACTCGGGTGCATGCCATGCCTTTCTTTAAGGGGCCCTACCAGTTGCTTTGTGCCCTGACTGTCCTTTTCTTACTGCACTGCTGAGCCCAGTCCTTGCCCTTGCCCTTGCCCGCTCTTAACAGGCCTGGATGGCCTTGCGTCTTGCCCTCTGGCACCTCCATAACTGCATGGTGATGTTTGGAGATCAGACATTCTTCGTTCAGCTCCTAATGGAATGTCACTTAAATTATTTGTGGAATGTGGGGCTTTAATACCGGAATTGAAAGTCTTTGTTTTGTTAAAAGTTTTAGAATTTACTTACATTTTATTGTGATGGACGTTGGCATTTTAGGCTATTGTTATGACCGTCTCCATGGATATCCTTCCCAGAATTCCCCAGTGCACACTCATTCGTGACGTCACCCACGGGACGGGTTGAAGATCGGCCTTGGCGGGTTTCTCCAAGGTCTGGTGGACTTTCTGGCTAACGAATATTCTAGTTTTGTGTTATCGGCTTTAATGAGAGATTGTCGTCGTTTTTAATCTCCGAGTTATTGGCGAGTTGGCATATTGGGGTCCCACGCATCTCTCGTGTCCTTGACTTACCTTGAGGGTCGCCTACTCCCTGCTTTGTGTCTTGTCGACCCCTCGTGACCCTGGCAGCACACACAGGTATTGAGCATTACGTGATGATGTGTGAAGATCAAACCAGACATTAAACCCGATTGAGGCAGTGACGGTGACATTTATAACAAGACCACCTAAGAGCCAAACCCTTTACAGAACTTATGAGTGAAATCAAAGATAAAGACCAAGTCGGGCAGACGGGACTTGACACAGTAAACTGAATGCCCCCTCCACACACGTCAGACTGGTGTAGTGCCAGAAGCATCAGAAAGGATCAACATGATGGCCTTGGCACCTCGAGGCACTGAGATGACAGTAAAAGGACCACCTTGTGTGGGGTCCTGACTGCTGCGGCACTCGAGTGGTGAGCTTACATCCGAGAACTTGGAAGGAGAGTCCAAACCGATCCAAAGACGTGGTCACCTACACTGCCTGTGCACTTGCCAGTGGCCCTGAGGTGCTGTTTGCCCGGGCCACACAGTGGTAAGTGGCTCAGAACGGTGACGGGGCCTGGCAGAGCACCCTGCAGCAGCTGAAGATCAGCAGTGGTCCAGTATAAACACACACACAAACGTGGCACGTCGTCATTATTTAAGATGGCAGCACCGGACGCTCGCTGGCTTGACTTTGGGATAAACTTGCTGTTTCTCGGTGTAAGACTTGATGCCCACTGGCTCACTGGAGTCGCCCCCGACCAGTCCTTCGCACACGGTGGGCTTTGGTGTTTCAGACCTCCTCACCTCTACGTGTAACTCTCTTGATGTTTACTGACATTAAATCTCATCTGCACCGTGTCTCCCCCCCCCATATTGATTCCAGCTGATTCTCAGTATCCGCCATTCTGCCCAGTTGGGTGTCTCACCAGACTAACTGGTTTCTTTTTTTAATCATCGACTTCTCAAATCGCTTTTAGAAATTGAAGCAAGCAGCGGCCCAGCACTGCCCCCCGATGGACGCCACTACTAACGTCATCTTAGTCCCTTTAAACTGCCTCCCCCATAATGCTTTGCTGCTGTGTTTAGGCCCATTGTATGCCCGTCTCCACAGGCTTCTCTTAGTCTGATCCCAAGCCTCTCGTCTTTTATAGCGCCTTTCACCCAGAGGCATTTTGAAGTAAGACCCCCCACTTCACTCCGTGTGGTATGGCACGGCTCCATATAAAGACAGAGGGTCCGTTTCCTCCCAGTTTGGTAACTGGTGCAGATGTGTGCTTTCAGCCCCTCGTATTTCTGCACACATTGCCAGCTTTACTTTACCCGTTTCTGTTCTTTGTTCTTGTATGGCTAGCAGTTAATGCCCTATAGTGACCCACGCCAGTGTGTGCCAGGAGCAGGGGTACAACGGAAGAGGAATTTTGACGGAGCCACTCAAGGTGTCGGTAAGGGTGGCACCCACACTATGCCAGTGCACTAGAATGGGCCTTACACACAGCAGTGGGTGTTGAAGGGGAGACTGGACTCCTACATGCCACCCAGCTGACTGACACTGGCATGTTCCATTGGGGCACAGCTAGGGGCTGCTGGACTGAAAGGACATCATGAACTGCATCTGTCTTGGTGCGGACACCCGGGCGTAGCCAGGCCTAAAGCAGGAGCCCCGCACGCATTTTAATGGCCTCCCTCAGCAGAAGGTGGGTGACCCGGGTACGTGTGAGGGCAACGTCCGTGTAAACGAGGACAGTCGTGCAGTGGTCGGCGTGATGCCCCCGTGTTCTGGTGTGTGCCTGCGTCGATTCGTTGATGTTGTCCATTCTTGTGTCTCGCCCTTTGTGCCGAGGTCGCCCGCGGGTACGTGTGCCACAGTGTCATCGTTTGAAAGTCTCTTAAATGTCAGCTGGGGTTGGGAGCTTTCATCTCCTGAGCCCTCGAGGCTCTCCTGATCAGCACAGCGTGACATGAGGACTTGTGGGGGGCCGTCGTTTAACCCTTGAGTGGAGGGAGGCCGGCCGGCCAGATGAGCAGTGGAGGAGTGTGTGTGTGTGTGTGTGTGTGTGTGTGTGTGTGTGTGTGTGTGCCGGGCGTGGCTCACCCAGGACGATGGATTCTGAAGGACGTTGAGCTCAGTCCCGGAAACCTGAACGTTACTTCACGATTTGGCTGCCACTTTAGTCCAAGGTGACGTAGAAGGTCAGGATCCGTCCCACCCGTCTCTGTGAATTTCTTTCTTTATTTTTTACAGTTATGCTAAATCAGATTTGTCTCCGACGTTTCATCTCGGGCTTCACAGTAAGTTTTGTTCCACTTAAGAAATGGCCTTTGTTGGCCTGTGCAGGCTTATAAAGGAATAAACGATTCAAGTTTTCAAAAACTAAATGTACAAGAAACTCAAAAAAGGAAGAAAGGAAACCACAAAAAAACTCTCGACTTAAATCATAAAACAATAACTCTTTAGTTTTAAAGTGTTCATCATCGGTCACTGCATCATATCGTGCATACAGCGAAACGCAAACTGTTTTTATCAAAGGAGTGAGGACTGAGCGCACTCACAGGACCTGCCAGCAGGGGGAGCTCCTCCATTGGCCTGGGCGCCTGACCACTGGCGTGGCGCCTTCATCGACACTGGCACTGGCATCCAAAGTGACTTACATAATCTAATCGGGGGGGCTACCTGGGAACAAGTGTGACAGGACTAGGTGACAGGACTAGGTTTACCAAACTCTTGGTAAACACGTGGCTGGAGGTCAGCATTCCGACTGGAGGTGGGCAGCCATGAGCTAACCATGAAGAGTCTGCCCTGGAATAACACACAGAGGTGGCATCAGCAGACCCAGCAGAGTGGTGCCACTCTCTGACACACAGCAAGCATGCAGTGACTCCATTAGTCATTCCGCTACGGCTCCCTGCTTCAGACCAGGCACTGATAATCCTCCTCCTCCTCCTCCTCCTCTTCCTCCTCAGGTTAGTCCCGCAGCTGCAGACCCGTGATTGGGATCGGATCATCCTGGAGGAGAGGGGACAAAGAGAAAGTGGGCCAGGCGATTGGTCCCTGGCCGACGGACGCTCTGCACGGAGAGCTGTGAGCGAACTTGTTGTCACGGTGATGAGTTTTCTATGGCCGACGGATGCTCTACCGTGTGCCGGGGCCACGAAGGTGCTCTCGAAGCGGGACGTGGGGCCTGGCGAGGCGTCCCAATGTATACACTTGCTGGCCCGTTGACTGCCCAGCGTTTCAGAACGAGGCCATGCAGACCAATTAAGCTTACCCGTCCTCCAAAATAACATCAAGTCGAGTTCTGAGGGTCTCGAAAGTCCCCGTGTCCACCGCACTACTTGGTCACTCATTCTATGTGTCTGTGGTTCTCTATTTCTTAACGTTTGTGTGACATTTCCCCTTTTTTCCCAGTTTCCGACTGTCCCCCCGTGATCTTGGTGAACTCACTTTAAAGTCACCGTCTCGGGCCACGGCACCAGTTTCCTTCATAACTGGACCAGCAGTGGTGCTGTCAGAGACGGTCTGATCTTGTGGATGTGGTACGGAGTGACTCCACTTGACCGATCGACTGGAGCAACACGGTCCCTGAAAGACAGCTGGTCATCGATCGCCACCGTAAGGTCACGTACTAACTGGGTGGGTGTTAGCGATGGCGAGTCGAGCAGAACAGAGACGGGATAACGAGGAGGTCAGTCCTTGCCAGCTTCAGTGAGACCCGCAGAGATTCTTGCTGATACCCCTGGGGTCCTTTGAGGAGAACGACGGGCACAGCTGCATATCATTGGCATGGCACCGGTAAGTGAGACCAGGGGACGGGGTGACGGGGCCTGGAGAGGAGAGCGGACCCGGCATCAATCCTTGGGCCTCCATCTTGCTTACCTGGTGTATTCTTGACATCTCTCCCTGTCAGGTCACACGGTAGGATCTGGTAGGAGTGGAGTTGAGCAAAGTGGGGCCTGTGACCCCAGTGTGGGGTGGGGTGGCACTGGCAGCACGAACGTGCAGATGAGAGCAGCATGGAGGGCAGTGTCGGAGACTTTGGAGACGGCAACCCTGGGCGTGGTGTTGGAAACACGTCGTCCTGTTCCTCCTGTAGGTTCTTACAATGAGCCAAGCATTGACTTTGTTACTTGAGGTGTTACCATAATTACTAAACAACGCAAAGATTACAAAAGCGCCGTCAATGAAGAGAACGCTGCCAGGATAAGTCAATGTGGTTCGGCGTGCGGTGAAGTTGCGCTCCATCAAGCTTGTCTTCCTCCTTCAGCAGTGATGGCTCTTCACTTAGTTGTCTCCTCGCCATGTCAGGCGCTTTGGCCGTTTCTTCGGTGCCCTTTGCTTTTCGGTGCTTTTCCATAATTCGACAGTCCAGTAGCTCATGACGTCTTGTGTTTCTTTCCTTCTTTTTTCACTACCAGCTGGTCGCCAATGTGCTGATCTTCTCCTGCACAAACATCGTTGGCGTTTGCACCCACTATCCTGCAGAGGGGTCCCAGAGGCAGGCGTTTCAGGAGACCAGGGAGTGTATCCAGGCGAGGCTCCACTCTCAGAGGGAGAATCAGCAGCAGGTGAGAGGACGGCCATTTCCTGATTTTCTTTCTTTTGTTTCCACTTTGTGTTCCTGATAGATTCTGGATCTTGTTCACGTGTGTAGACATCTGTTGATTTGATTTCATACGTTCAAATATTTCAAGGCGTGTTATTACGGGCCAGGAGATTCACCGCTCCTCACTCCCTTTTGGTGAAGTTTAGGCCTTTGTGTAGTGAGTAGGCCGCAGGCCTTTTGGTGTCGATTAGGCCCGAGTCATAACAACGTGCGTCAAGAAGGCTGAACTGGAAATTTGAGCAAATTGCAAACCTTTTGATAGTTCAAAAGAAATGAGTAAAATATTTTGGAAGCTTTTCCAGCTTCCTGTTCTGCCACGGGGTCAAAAGAAAGAGGGGAACTGGAAAATGAAACAAAGCCAGAGTGGGCTGCTACCAAAGATACACACAAAGCCAGAAGGGGAACTGAAAGCCACAGCCAGAAATGTGCAGTACGGGCAAAGAGCGCGTAACCTGGCGCACCAAACAGAAACAACGCCTGCAACTGACCTGTACTGAAGGTCCAGACCCAGAAGTGTTCACAGTCCTGGACACACCTTTGTGTTTCACTGTGCGGATGACGCTGTGTCGTGTCATAGTGAGAAACTCGCAAAATGTTGGTGCCCATTAGGAAATAAGGTCCCGTTTCCGATATTTCCAAAACGCTTTGAAAAATTAAAATACCAAGTCCAGATTCACAATGGAAGTAAAAACAAAAAAGAAGTGAATTCAACTCAAATATAATCAAATTTAGATAACCTGTGCAAAGGCCAAAACAAATGAAGTTCAAAGCAGGCTAACATAACGTCCACATCATTTAAATACAAACGGACTCGGGCCACACTGGCGTTTTCACGTCAATTATGAAAGGGTCTCCGTCCACACGATAACAGCCAGAAACCTTGGAATGAGCAAGATCCAATCAGGGGAGAGCCACCTGACGAGAATGAGCCAATCAGAGTCTGCGTTTTCAGCCATTCACACTGCGGTGCTGCGCCTGCGCGTTCACAAGTTTTGAATTGTGGACAGCCAGGGTGAGGGTGAGGGTGCGTTCAGAAGTCTCCATTTTCAGGGGTAGTGTGAGCGAAAACGAAGACTGACGTCTGCAAACACGCAGTGTGGACACAACCGTAGACGTTCAGAACTAAGGGAAGTAAAGAAAGCCGGAGACGGAGCGCTGGGGCAGCCACGACACACAAGGGGTTAATGAAGACTTCCTCAGTCCAAAGCTGTTATTCTAGAAGAAGAGACGACCCAAACCTAAAGCCTACATTGTATTTATTTATTTATTTATTTATTTAGCACTTAAAAAACAACATCAAGGCTGACCAAAGTGCTGTACAATTAAAAAAAAAAAAAGAAAACCCAACATATCAGACACACGAAACCGAAGGGTAAATGAAACAGAAACACACAAACACGTAAGAACTGAAGAGATTCTTAATAAAAATATACAGATAGCCAACATACCATGCGGGGTTAAAAGCCAGAGAGTAAAAAGGTGTTTTTAAATAAGAAGCTAGCGAAGCAGCCTGCCTAACGTGCAACGGCAAATCGTTCCTGCGTTTTGGGGCTGCAACTGAGAAAGCTCGATTACCTCGGAGTTTGCATCGTGCCTTGGGAACACGTCAAAGCATCGGGTCTGCTGACCTGAGAGAGCGAGACAGACGGGGACGTAAGGGGGCACAACCATTAAAAGATTTAAAGACAAATCGGATCTTAAAATGATTCGAAAACCAATTGGAAGCCAGTGAAGGGAAGCCACAATCGGGGTAACATGCTCATGCTTTCTTGTGCCAGTTAAAAATCGAGCAGCAGCGTTTTGCACCAGCTGTAGGCGAGCAATGGAGGCCTGGCTAACATTTTAACAATTATGTTTCGACAGTTCCCCAAATGACCAAGAACCTTTACCCGTTACCCGTGACTCGGAGAAGGGGAGTCAATGACAAACAGGAAATGTGAAAAAGTCCAATGGCCGCCTTAAAAGATCATCCGCATAACAGAGAGGCCCGCCCCCCTGCAGCTCTGTCTTTAAAACACAGGTGAGCCGATGTCAAACAGAAGAAGCGATGAGCAAATCATTCACAAAGTAATCTACAAATACAAATGAAGGATTACAAGGTAACAACACAGACCAGCGCTGCTTACGATAAACAACATAAAGCAAAGGGGAGAGCGAAGGAAGTGAAAAGCCGAGAAGAAGCCCCAGCAGAGGCCTGGCTGCTCGCCGTCCCCGAGACGAGACGCACATGCGGTGCCTCCTTTTATACTCTCAGCCAGAGAAGCTCTTGTCATAGACGCCGGGGTCACCCTGACCTCCGCTTCCTCCTGAGCTCTCGTTTTGTTCATTTTTCAAACACTAAATTGAACGTCTCTTATCTCGGCTCTTTCTTTGGCCCACATTGCTTGATCTGTGGCCCTTTGGTTTGCGAGCTTTGAAATGTACAATGTCAGCCAAGAGGACCCAAAGGGAGAAGAAGTGGAGGGCATGGAGCCAGGCCAGTGCAGAAGGT
Organism: Polypterus bichir lapradei; assembly: GCA_026402145.1. Taxonomy (NCBI): domain Eukaryota; kingdom Metazoa; phylum Chordata; class Cladistia; order Polypteriformes; family Polypteridae; genus Polypterus; species Polypterus bichir. The sequence continues at coordinate 22,892,084 of JANRMT010062816.1, read as the reverse complement.
GGTCTGCTGTGCTCTGTACACGTGACTGTCACCCTTACTGCTCTTGCTGCTCCTGTCACCAGCGCCCTAAGGTGTTAGTAGGGACCATCAAGGAGCTTCCAGAGTCTGAAGATTAGTCAGTCCAGTGTCACCAGGCTGGACCACTGTGATCCCTGGCTGAATATTTGATATAGCGCCTTTCAGCCCAGATTTACTTAACTCTACAGCTGCAGCACTGGCTGGTTAGCAACACAAACTGAGTGCTGTGGTAAAGCAGTTTGTGCCAAGTTTAGTGGCCGGTGCCCACGGGATACTCAGGGCTTCAGAGATTAGTGACAGGAGCGCTGCCATGATCCAAGTGCAGTCCCAACAGTGAAAGGGAGGGAGTGAGGCCTCGAAATAAGCCAGGCACGGGTGTGACACTACTTATACGCCACGGTCCCAGTATGAACGTGGCCTCGGTGGACGCACTTCAAAGAGAGCCACCACCTTTAGTGTACTTGCCGTTTATTTCAAGTTGGCCACAGTGCCAGGTTTGTCCCCGTGGTCACAACTATGTGTTGCTCCTGACTTCTGAGTTGCGTCTTGCCCCTTTGTTCTTGGGCACTGGCTCCATGTCTTGATCTCACAGTTTCCATCCCTTGACTACGTCTGTGTCTTTTAGGACCGTCTCTTGGTTCTTTTTCCGTTGTAAAAATAATCTTCAGGTACGCCTCGTGTTCGCACACATATGACAAGAAAAGCAGCTGGTGGCTGGTACAAGGGTTATCTCCAGCAAAGCAAGGACCAGGAGATAAAGATCGTGCACCAAAAATCGAACAGAAGTCGCAACTGAACGTAAAAAGGCGAAGACCAAAAAGTGTTCAAGAACCCAGAACGTCGCTAAGAGCCGTGAAGAGCAGAACGTGTATCCACCGAGCAGTGACAAGTGTTGTGACTGCTGTCTTATTTATAGCATCGCTTGACTTGATGTCACCAGCACGACAGACGCGGTTACGTAACTCGACGACAAAATGGACCTAAGAACTCGTCTAAGTCAATGAATACGTATAAAAACGCACGTAATGTAACACGAGTGCTGCCGTCATTCACAAAAGACGTGATGCTAGTTCAGGTCATGGAGGAGGAGGATCTGCATTGTTCTGTCACCACTAGGATGTGCGGACTGCGACAGAGAGGGCCAGGAAGTGACAGAGACTGAGATCACACATGAGAAAGAAATAAAGCGAGAAGTGTCTACGTGAAAAAGGGACGAGCAAAAATTACAGACGACAAAATCATAATGATTAGAAAAACTCGAAGTTACACGCAGGGAAAGAAAGGCTTCTAGGAATCCAGCAAGTTGGATGTTGAGCTACCCACAATGGCGGCTGTTTGTATTGTTGGCATGACCCGCGACTTCTCGGGCATTGCAGCGCAATAAAAAATAAAGACGCTGATAAACAAGTACATTCAAGTAGCCTTATGACCCCCCAACTCTAGGGGTCCCAGTGCCAATGGTCATGTACCATCTGCCAGAATAGAAGGCTTCCGTTTCAACCTGACAATTTGGAAACGCAGAAGTGCAGAGTTGGCGACTGACAAGTTGTGGACGTCAATCTGGTACTCCGGATTGCAGATGTAATAAAGGGCTGTCTGGCGGAGTGGTGGCTCTGAGCCTAGGGATCTGCACTGGCAATCAGAAGGTTGTCGGTTCGAATCCCGTAAATGCCAATAGGGACTCTGCTCTGTTGGGCCCTTGAGTAAGGCCCTTAACGTGCAATTGCTGAGCGCTTTGAGTAGTGAGAAAAGCGCCATATAAATGCAAAGAATTATTATTATTATCTTGTGCACGTGTGAGGAGCTCCACTGGGCAAATCTCCCATGAGTCTGTGCTCCCTCTTACAAGTCCTTCTTTATCCTGAGGTTGTCCGGTCACCCTCCCAGTTCATCCACACCCTGTATGTGTACTTTGCAGCTCTCAATTAAAGCTGTGCTTCATAAAGGCCGCGCGCTGAATCTGCTTCATCTGCTTGACTTCACAGGAGCGGCTGTTGCTCTCCGTTCTTCCCCGCCATGTTGCCATGGAGATGAAAGCTGACATTAATGCTAAGCAGGAGGATATGATGTTTCATAAGATTTACATCCAGAAGCATGATAACGTGAGGTAAGCACTGGCCGCGTGAAAACTGCACCTAACTTCACTGCTGCAGGAGGCTCTTCGGCCCCAGCGGGGCGACACCACAGGTGGGTGACACGGGGTAACTGGGGTTTCAGCTGGCACTCTTCCTTTATGTAGTGCCTTTCGAGGTGACACCAAGAAGATTTTAAGGTAATCTTATCACGACACATGTTGATGAGCAGACCAGAGTAAGAATTTCACTGGGCTCTGTACGCGAGACGTCACGCAGCCTGTCGACCTATTGACGGAGTTCTGGGCGATCCTGCAGATATCTGATAAGGAATTAAACACGGTGGACTGGGGTTCGGCGCTTTGGGCCTGCACGGTGAGTTGTGTTGTAGGAAGGCAGGCAGGCCACATGCTTTGGCATCGACACGAGATGTGCCACCAGTGTCATGCAAGTAAATGAGAAATGCAAGGAAGCAAGTCACGGGTGACCTTTCTCTTCATGACGTGTGCTGGGCCTTTCTCTTTATTGAGCAAAGCAATTTGGCGATTGTTGGAGGGCTAAGAACTGAACAGGCTTTCAGCTGGTGAGCCACGCTGAGCGTTGTTATTAGTGTAAGTGTTCGACTAATGCATTGTGGAGCGAGTGATTGATGAAGAGCTGCACTTGTGGTGCTGTGGGTCAGCTTCAAGTGGTATGCTGAAGTTGAACGTAAGTAGTGATTGTAGTCGTCTTGTCGGGTGAAGTTCTTCTGTCAGGTGCCCACTTAGCCGCCTGCACAGTACAACGTGGCACTGCCTTTTCTCACTTGCCATGCCTCTTCGTCCTGCCGTGCGAGTCTTCACCCCAGCTTTCCTCCTGTCATGATGTGGTTTGTGGTGATCTTAGTCACATTGTCACATGTGTGACTTCGGTCCTGTATATTTAATTCTGTAGGCAGTATGGCCCCCTAGTGGCTGAAATGTTGTTTGTCATGCAAGCCTCCAAAAAGACGCACACACGGCCAGTCCTGCCCACATTTCAGGTCCAGGCCCACTAGATTGGTTTGACACCAAGCTCAAAAAGGCAGACTTTCTAAACTTTACAGGCCCAAGATGTGGCTGAGACATTTTTACATAATCAAAGTCTCAAAAAACGAACAAGACGAATATCAAGTAACCACTAATCCAGCACAAAACAAGGCACAATCCTTACGTTTAAAGATTTATTCAAATAAGGAAGGCAAGGCAGGAACAACAATGAGGAAAAGGCAAAATATAAAAGCAAACAAACGGCAACCACAAAACAGCCTCATACCTCGTAGTGGAAAACGAGCAGAAACGGGAGAATCCAACGCGCAGTAACGGAAGAATTTAACACGCAAAAACGGGAGAATCCAGCACGCAGAAACGGGAGGAGAATCCAACACGCAGTAACGGGAGAATCCAACACACAGAAACGGGAGAATCCAGCAAGCAAAAACGGGAGAATCCAACACGCAGAAACGGGAGAATCCAACACGCAGAAACGGGAGAATCCAACGCGCAGAAACGGGAGGAGAATCCAACACGCAAAAACGGGAGAATCCAACACGCAGTAACGGGAGAATCCAACGCGCAGAAACGGGAGAATCCAACACGCAGTAACGGGAGAATCCAACGCGCAGAAACAGTCTCCCTACTAGTGACCAACCGCCGCCCCTCAAATGACTCCTTGGCTCATCGGTCAACGAGCCGATCTCATAAAACGATTTTTTCAGAATCTGCTTTTCTTAGTTTTACGCTCATTTAGCTGTAGTTCTTCTTTACCGCTGGCATTACGGTGCGGAGGAAGTGTGCGGGTGATTTTGCTGCCAGAGCTTCCTGTAAGCAGAGAGCAGGCAGGCAGAGTGACTTGAGATGAGAGGTGGGAGCGGACTGTTGGCTTTTACATTAAAGAACGTGTAGAAATAAATGGAGGAAAGGGACTCGGAGGAGTCGTCCTGAGCATAGAGAGGAACGGCAGATGTCTAGTAGTTGCTGGACTTGGACTGGAAGAAAAGAGAAGCTGCTTTAATGAGCTCAGAACTTCTCGTTTTGTCCTTTTTTTAAAATGGACGCTCCTTGTCTGAGTGCGAGTGGCGAGTAATTTTGAGTTTAGTAAATCGGCTCACATGTTGAATTAGAGAAAGAAGAATTGGCCTTCTTATGACACAGTAGGGCTTGTTAGCTTAGAGGCCAAATGCGTTGGTTTTACGTTTGTTAAGCGCGTTCGCCTCGGACCTTCTTGATGAACAATCATCCATCCATCCATCCATTATCTGACCCACTATATCCTAACTACAAGGTTATGGGGGGTCTGCTGGAGCCAATCCCAGCCAACAAAGGGCACAAGGCAGGAAACAAACCCCGGGCAGAGCGCCAGCCCACTGCAGGGCACACACACACACACACACACACACCAAGCACACACGAGGGACAATTTAAAAAACGGATAAACAATCAACATTTTTAAAATTATGGCTTGTAATTATGACAATCATTTTACTTTCTTTATTGCCATATGTATTATAGATAAATATTTTGTGTACTTATTCCATTAGTTAAAAAGGTATGGAACTTAACGGGAATTTATTTATTTTAGTGTTTCTATGGTCGCTACAGAATTTCATTTTATGAATAAAAAATGAACCAGTGACCCCTGTGGTCTGCAGTTTAACTGTAAAAACCCGACTAGAACATAAGACGTCTCGATGTATGCTCAATAATCCAGGTAAGGAAATTCTAGAAAGTTCATTCTGTTCACCTGGACGTAGTTTTTTTTTTTCCACGGCAGATACGTTACATCACTCATCCAAGTGACTTCCTCAGTCTCAGTTTCTCCGCCCTTATAAACAGTACCTTGGCTCGATGACCACACTGGCACCGTTAACTAACGATGGGCCGTGTGATCAGCGATATACAAATTGGCTATGAGTGCCATTCACAGAGAGTCGGGGGCATGGCTGCAGTCACCGCATTGTAAGATGGTGAGAGATGTGCCCTTAGGCCCCCCTTTTTGCTACGGCAATAATTGGTCCACCCCAAGGACCGGGTGCCCCGGCACAGACAGAGTAATATAGTTTACGCTGTTAAGTGCCAGTGAATTATACATCGGGGAAACCAAACAACCACTGGCAAAGCGGATGGCACAACACAGAAGAGCTACCTCGTCAGGCCAGGACTCCACAGTGTATTTACGCCTACAGGTCAGTGGTCACTCTTTCAGTGACGAAGATGTGCACATCCTGGACAGGGAGGAGCGCTGGTTTGAGCGAGGAGTCAAGGAGGCCATTTACGTGAAAAAGGAATGACCATCTCTGAACCGAGGAGGGGGCCTAAGGGTAGATCTTCCACCTTCATCTTCGTCTTACAATGCGGTGATTGCAGCCATTCCTCAACTCTCTGTGAGTGGCACTCCTGGACAATTTGCATATCATTGATCACACGGCCCATCGTTAGTTAGTTAACGGTGCCAGTGCGGTCATTAGGCCAAGGTACTGTTTATAAGGGCGGAGAAACCTGCAGTCAACTGAGACTGAGGAAGTCACTTGAATGAGTGATGTAACGTATCTCCCATGGGGAAAAAAAAAAAACTACGTTCAGATGAACAGAATGAACTTTCTAGAAAAAGACTTGGACACCTCTGGTTATGCAGGAGTGCGGTGTAAAAAAACATTTAAATGGGTAAGAAGTCATTACGGGCCAATTCTAGGAGCATGAAGTCTGGTGACCGGTGACGACCCTAACCAGCACTATGGTGGCCCAGCTCCAGAACACTCTAGAAGGCTGTGAAGCTTATTCTTGAGTGCTAGGGGGCGCTGCTTCCTTAGGCTCTACATACAGGAGACAGGCCTGAAACCACACAACACTAGAAAGAAACAAAATAACAAAGAAAATGGTAACGTTACCAAACGACAAAGTGACAACGCAGCAGTGCTGTAATTCATCGTCATTAGTTTAGTTTTGTTTTGTGTGGGAGTTTAGAGTTTTGTTTTTCTTTTGTTAGTTTTTTCTCTCTATGGAGGACCTGTTTTTAGGGGTTTTGAAACATTTGTTTTTGCCAAGTGTAGAGTTTTGTGTTTTATCCACTGCATTGAGATGAATCATGTGAGTGCAGTCGGCGCTCTGTCGATGTCCCGTTTCGTTGTCTCTCGGCTGGGTAGCCTGCCTACATAAAACTGCAGCGTAGTTAACTTCTTTACAAGCAGGCCGAGCGTTCGTTTTCGGTTTCCCTTTCCTGCTCCTGGTTGTGACTTGCGGTTCATCCTGGTGTTTTGTTTGCTGGTTACTTATCTCAGTCTGTCCCTCATTATGTTTCACTCTTCTGGTCAATTCCTTGGCTTGCTGTCGTCACAGGTGTGTGACATTCAGAGTGTCACTTCACCTGCCAGCGTCACAAGTAAAGAGCTCTGAGATACTGGGCACTTCAGCGGTGTTAGTCGCTTTGGGAAGCCGTGCAGGTCAGGTGTGTGTCCGGTGGAAGCCACGTCACCCCCTGTTGTTTTTCAGTGATGCCCGCATGGCCTGCGCTCAGTTTAGGAATGAAGTTGCCCAGGGCTCTGAGTACTCTGACTGCATTCAGGCAGGTGGTGGCTAAGGCCAGCTAGAATGTTCAGTTCCACATGCTCGGCTCGGCATGTCGTCCATGCAAGACTGCACCTTCTGACCGCACAGGCCTGAGAGGCGCAGAGAAGAAAAGCCAAACCTGACGAGACTCTGAAGACCTGACAGCAGGTAGAAAAACCAAAGACTGAAGGCGGCAGGCGTCGAAATAACCCGTGTCCTGTTGAAAGAGCCCCATTGATCGCAGTGCGGCTCATTCAATTGATTTAGCTTAAGGACGCAAATGGAGATGCAGGTGCTTTATACCGGGAGGCGTTAAGGTCGTGCTTGTCACTGTCACCGTCGCCGAACTCGACACAAAATCACTACGGCCGTGACGCTTCTGCTCCCCAGTGAATTGTTCAAGATGTCGATTTGGTGCCTTCAGCAGCTCAGAGACGCTCGCTCACAGATCGTTATGGGGTAGCCGGGGTATCTTTGCTCTTTTAAATTGTTGCACTACAGCCTGATGTTCATTTTCATTTCTCTCGCGTCTTTATCGATTATGTGAACTTTGCTTTTGCTGTGTCTACGTATGATGTGTTCTTCTTTGTTTCTTGTGTTTTGTGGGTGGAGCCTCCAAGAGGCGGAGTCACAATGATGTCACTTGTGAAGGCCCATCCCCTCAGTGGGTGTATTTGAGGGTCTTTTGTGCTCCTGGTTGGTGGTTTGTCTTTACTCTCCCGTCACCATTTGAGTTTTTCTGGCTTTCGATTGTTGGATTTTGGGTTCGGTTTTGTTTGCCTAACTATTTTTTTTTTTTATCTTGGTGCTGCTCCTTTTGGTCTATTTTGCTTAAATTCCAATATATCCTCCTTTTTTTAATCATTCATTCTGGACTCGTTTCTCGGGTTTGACCGTTTTCCTTACTCTTAAGAGGCACTTTAGTATATTTTGGGATATTTTAAATCTTTTGAACAAATAAAAAAAACTTCCTCATTTTTGGACCTGAAAAGGCCAAAGCCTGCCAGTAGAATTTGGGGCCAGGCTGCTTGACCCCAGAACCTGTTTTTGGGTTTTAGATATTTCAATGGCCGCCTGCCATTTTGTGTTGATTTCTGGGTGGTGTTCATTTTTTGTATAAGGTGTGGGGTGCAGCCCAGACACAGACAGGCAGACATGTTGGTTCACCACACACGTTTTATCTTCAATACTATTTACAGTGCACAAACCCAGTGCCGCAGCACCAATCACCCCTTCAAGTCCTGGCCGCACAACAATGCCTTGCTCAGTCCTCAGACCGCCTCAACTCCTGTGTAGCCGGAAGTCCTCCGGGTGTTCCTGCTCCTCTTCCCCCCAGCACTTCCTGGTGTGGCGGAAGTGCTGAGGTCCTGGGCTCCCAAGGCATTGGGGCGCCCCTCGGCAGTGACCACGGACCCCTACAGGGTTGGGCTTCCAAGCCCTCTACCCGTGGTCCCCAACACAACCAGGGCGGTCGCCCTCCTCCGGTCCTCCTGGGTGTCCCGGCTGGGTTCCACCCCCAGCCTTCCACCACAAAGGCTTGTTTTGGTCTTTTGAGTAAATCTTTTAATTATTAAACAACTTTGTGGGTGGGCCAGGGTTTTCAGGTTTTCCCTCTCTCCAGTTCTTCCCAACTTTCCGTTAGGCTTGTGCAGGCTGTGAAGCCCACCTGTCTCAAGTATTTCATTAGAGCCAGCGCCGCTCTGTCCTTGGGGTGAAGAGGGAGGACAGGGCTACTAACACGGTGAGTACTGAGATCCTGATTGTGTGGCACCAGCTCTGATGGGATGGCTGTGTTATCAGAATGTCTGATAGGCCACTTTCAAAACTTTCAGAGGGACATAAACATCAGGAAAAGGAACAAAGATCCTCTGAAGGTAAAGCTTATGCCCTGTGACATCCACCTTGGGAAGATTGGGATCACCCGGGTTAAGACAGAATTGTGTGGCATGGGCACAAAACCCTCAAATGAAAGAGGGTGAATGGCAGAGACAAAGGAGGGAAAGCGTGCTGTGCTGCAATTACAGATGGCTCTGTGGATCTGACCAGTCACGAGCCAGAAAGTCCGCTCACATGTTGGCCTCCGCAGTCACTTGGGAGTCCGTGACAGTTTGTGAGTTCTCTTCTCAAAGGCCCCTAAAATATAGAAGGCCGCTCGGATTCTCACCTCAAAGCTTTCCACCATTTTGAGTTTTGAGAGCCGTACACATCATACCACAGATGGCTTCCTTCTCTAGTTCTGTCATGAAAGGCCCCCTTTGGGTGAAGGAGCCGAGTTTCTCAGGGATGCGGCCTGGCCTTGACCTGACTAAAACTAGAATTGCAGCAGCTGACTGAAGACCCCAGGGTGGACGAGGAGGGGTTCCTGCTTCTGCTCCGGTAATTATTATTCCGTTCATCCATGACACGCTCACACAGTTGCTCTTGTCTGATTCCCATCAGTGTTTCCTTTTCTTGTGTAAGGCTAACTCATCGCTTTCTTGAATGGCTACGCGTCTGTGAAGTTCTGGTTGTCTTCTGTTGGCGTCTGATTCGGCGCTCCGCCGTGTCATCTCACTTGTGATGTATTGGGCCCGTCGTACTGCGGCGCCGTTCAGTAAACCTTCTCCACGCCTAACATTTGCATCTGCAGTAGTTTAGCTGTGACTTTTCGAACCTAACTGTAACGTCAAGGGAGCGTCGGGATGTAAATCGCCTTCCCTAATGGCGTGTCTGCGGCCGGGCTGCTGTTTTACCTTTTAAGGCCCAGCGGCCAGAAGGCAGCCGGCTGTGTTTATCAGCTCAGAGCTTTGCTAATTGCTAAAAAAGGAAATTTGGTCCATGTAGCTGGCAAAAAAAACAAAAAAAAAAAACGCATAAAAGTGTTAACCTTTCAACACAGAAATGAACTTCTCCTTGTGCTGCGGATGACTTGGAAATTCTTTTAATTCAGTTGAGGAGTTTCAGTTTAGTAGCCACAATGCAAAATGGCCACAGAGGAGTCTGACAGGACAAAATGAAGGGAATACGCAAATAAAGAAATGCGACAGCAAACGTCTGCGAGCCGAACTAAATGGGTCTCGAGCTCTTTCTGTTCTTTCTTAATTATCTCGTACTTATTTCAGCGACACTAAACACGTTTGTGAAACAGGCTGCGTCTGAGCTTCTGCACGTAACTGCGGACTACTTGAATTCAATTTTCAGATTGCCTTATTTGTAGTAAAGTCGTTTCATCAAAGGTTTTTTTTACACTCTGCAGTATTGTGGAATGGTGCCGGGCGGACTTGGGGCCGCTCGTTCGATCGCCACTTGGCATTCAGCGCCATGCTTGGCTGCCTGGCTGTTGTCATTAATTGCGTTCAAAAGCTCTTGACGTTTTAAGGCCCCACTCAGGCTCTTTATTTTAATTGAATTACCGAGCGAACTAAACCTGAGTTCCGGTGAAGCGTAGCAGGCCACAGTCGCCAGTTAGGGGACGGCTGGTTTAACTGGTGAGGAGATGACGGTGGTCTGTTTTGGAGCACTTGTGATGTGGAGACACCGCTGTTTAAATTCCTTTACAGATGATTGAACGTCCCTTTTTCTCCATCAGCTTAAAGCAGGAGGCCACTGGGTGTTAACACTTTAGTAGAAGTCATGGCAGAGCAGATCAAAAGTAACCTCTCAAGGTTTGCCTTAAAGGGCACCGACACAAAACGAGGCCACAATCCAAACGCAAAGTCCAAAAGCTGGAGACTCCAACACCCACGTCTGGCTTTGTGCAGGTTTGGGGAGTTGCCCATGTTGTGTGAGCGGGTGGGTGGGCCGACCTGCCAATGGACACTCGTGCCATCCAGAGCAGTGCCGCTGAGATAGGCTCTGGCCACCTGTCACCACTTGGCTCCTGAAAGTGACGTTCAGTCCGTTGTTCTGGATCACAGACTGCTAAAGGTGTCACGTTCACATTTTAAACTTCACTCTGGTGGCCCCTTCTAAACTTTGGCAGCACCGTTGACGTCACACTTTATGACAAAGGTTCCCGCGGCCAGTCAGAGTTTACACATCCAAAATGTCAGGCAGCCAATAAAATTAGTCGGCTGCAACGAAGGCTGCGGCTCTTTGTGAAGGTCGTCAGTCCGCTGAATGGTGAAGCGTGGCGTCTTACGCCGCATGACGGAAGGAGGCAGTTGGCACAAAGTTAGCAAAGTGTAAACGTGCCTGGGCTGGGGATGACGGCGGCAGAGAGTCTCTCGGGGCTGACAAGTGACGTTTGGACCGTGTGAAGGGTCAGTTTGTGTTCCGATGTCTCTCACAGAGCCATGACATGTGCAGTGTGACTAAAGACGCCATCACTTTGCTCAAGACTTTCACTCGTAGCGTTTAGTTACACGATCTTAACAGAGAAGAAATTTGACCAAGAAGAGAGGAGACCATTCAGTCCGTTTGTTGCTCGTTTGTTAAACTAGCAGCTCAGCTGTCCCCGTGTCTCCTCCAGACCCCCCCCCTTAAAGGTTGTCAGGGTCTCTGCTTCAACTCCATGTCTTCCCACAACTCCTCCTGGCTTCAGTTCTGATTTCCACCGCTGACCTTCCGGTATGTCATTCGTCATTTACTTGAACGAATTCTGCTGGATTTCCTCTGTCGATGTCTTTAAGGATTTTAAAGACTTGGATGAGGTCATCACACAATCTCCTTTGCTTGAGACTGTCACAGGAGGATCCTGGGATTCACTCGGGTGCCCTGCAGACTGGCACTCATGTAGTGTGACACTCAGAGTACCTCAACGGTACTCAGTGACAGGCTTGAGGGGCGACTTCTGTGTGCGCGAGAGTTGAGTAGGAAGTTCAGGACATGCAGTGACCTCAAGAACAGAAGAACCGATCAAATCAAGAAGAAGAAGAAGAACATAGAATAGCTAGGCAGCCTCAAGAACCCAAGAGACACAGGAGATCTCGACGGAGCAAAGAGAGGAGAGGCTTGTGGCAGTTTGGTGTCTCGTCGTCGTCGTACCACTGCAGAGTGCAGAGTGAAGGTGCAGTAGATGCTCCACGCTGATCGTATTTTGGAAATGTAGTAGGAAGTTTGAAGTGAGGGAGTCGTGTAACGTGTCACCCCCTGTGATTCTCAGTCGTCCAACGTGAGACACTCGAAGCAATGAGATCAGCAAGTGCGGTTGTTCAGGATGCCAGTCTAACCGGCTGAGCTCAGGTCGTGTGATGCCAGCCTAAGGCCAAGTCCACACATTAAAACTACAGACATTAGTCTCGTTTTTGCCTTTCGTCCACATTACCCCGTTGTTTTTAACTTGAAAACGCTCTCCAGAGCCGTATACTTCTGAGAAGCCAGCTTGGCGTTACAGTACAGATGGCTGAAAATGTTAGACTTTAGCATCTGTTTGGCGTTGTGACTTGGGTCGTGCGTATTACGTGGCCCTTCCCTGACTGGACCCTGCGCATTACAACATCTCATCTCCAGACTGGTCACCCTTCACAGAAGATTTCAACATGGCAGACATTGAGGAGTTGCTTTCCATGGAACTTGTTATGTGTGTTCAGCTCAGATGCTGCCATCATGCGTAGAAGGACAATCATTTACCGGTCACTACTGATTTGTGATAAATCCACTGGCGGGCAGCGTTGCCGTTCCTTCAAGGATTTTTCCGCTGCTGTGCACGTGCCCAGTGTAGGTGAATGTCTAAGTGTCACTTCAGTGTTGACGGAGATCTTGTCACAAGTGATGTGAAAACACTAGCATGGATGGAGATGCTTTGAAAAGGAAGAGTAGTTGTGGACGGTGCCTGCATGACAAAGCTGTGCCATTAGGGGTTGTTAAATCTGTAAATTTGTTCCTGATGCCATCATAAAGTCAGGGTGCTTTTTCAATGTACTAATAAAATGTTTTTCGTTATTTAGCAAAACGAACAATTAAACATCTATTCAAGTTATCTAGTGGTTGGCACATGGAACAGCTTAGCGATAACTCGCCGGGGTCTGACAGCACAATTTGTTGTAACTGAATGTCGCCGTCTTCGTAGTGCTGAGACGCCAAGTGTTCAGAGATGGTTGTGGTTCTACGTATGTAAATTGTTTTTGTGAATAATCATTGTTATCCAAAATATGAACGTGGAATATTCTGCCATGTGATTTTCATTCTAATTCCAGATGCCCACTGTCCTCCATTTGCAGGTGTTACCAACGAGTGTGCTGGTGTTTGGCACTGCAGCCCCAAAGACGGTTTACGATCGCCTACCACATGCTACCGCAGAGTGCCAGTTTGTGCCATTGTGCTCAGCATGCCATCCATCCAGTCGTCAAGCCATTCGAGCCTTAGACGGGAACATTACAAGAGGTTTGACGTGAAGGGGCCGTTCAGAGCAACAGAGCTCGCCAATCCTAAGTCGAGATTTGAAGGTCCCTTAAGTCCCATTCTGTGCTGCGCTGGTCACGGATTCCAGGTGTCTGTGGCTCTCTGTGCAGAACAAAAACTCGTAACGTCAGGCTGGCATTAGTGACCGTTTCTAAACATGTCACACCAAGGACATGTACTAAATCGGCATGTATACAGCAGAGGACGCTGGGCCGACCTTCTCTAGTGTATTTACGTTAGCATTCCGCTATTTTCTTGTTCCTGTTACATGTAATAACACGTTTTCTCGTTGAAGAAAATTCAATGTTTTTGACTCATTTTTCCTCTAATGCTGAAGAGGCTACTAAGTATTCCAGTGTTGTGTTTTTGACCAGAGGTTTTTACAGTTTCCTCTCCTTACTTTTGTGGAAATTTGTGAAGATGAAATGCTTTTGCCTCAGTTTCGGACCTGGCTGCCATGGTGGAGGCCTGTTCAGTGGCTCCAGGCATGCAAAGAGCGCAGCTGTGGTGTTTTTGGGGCCTGCATCCCCTTTATGAACTGGCAGGAATCTCCACAGTTGTCTGTGCAGTTTTGGGCAGGTCATGTGAGCCAAATTGAAAAGGAAAAAAAAAGCCAAAGTAGCGTCAGGGTGGATGTAAAACGTGAAAGTGACCGCAGATACTGGGCATCAGGCTCATGTGCTTAAATGTGTTATCAAATGGGTGCCATTTCTTCACTTCATTCTAAAGTCAGGTCAAGGCTTTGTGATGGCATTAAATGTGCTGCGTCTCTTTCTCTTTCTTCGCAGCATCTTGTTCGCTGACATTGAAGGTTTCACCAGCCTGGCGTCCCAGTGTACGGCACAGGAGCTCGTCATGACGTTGAATGAGCTGTTTGCGCGCTTTGACAAGCTGGCAGCGGTAAGTTCTTGTGCCCGCTTCCTGTCATTCCTGTTATTTTTTTTTGAGCACTTTGGGTGCTTGAGACAGTGGCGCCCATAATGAATACAAGATGGTGCAGCGGGAGAATGTACTTCATTTTTAACACCATTAAAAGTGCATCTGATTCAACAGTCAGTGTGACAACCAGATTCCCTGAACTGTAAAACCCACAAATGAAATCTCGATTATCTTTAGCAGTCATAGCGAAACTGCAAAAAATTAAAAAATAAACGCCACACTGCGACATTTAGTGTTTTATCCAGAAACCTGGACGTGTGGCAGAGGGTGCTGCTGTCTTTTATAGATTTGACTTCATGTGACAGCACAAAACAGCAGCACCAGAAATGGTCAACAGAATGGCGGCATAAAAAAAAAAATTACAATTTTATAACGTGTGACAGATAGAGGGCGCTATCATCCTCTTGAACCCTCGGACAATACGTCAGACACCAGGTAAAAGTCCAAATATTTGTTTTATTGACACAATAATGTGTATAAAGCAGCCTATACTCCACAATACTCATAAACAAATACACAATTCTCAATAATACTACAATCCTCCACTCCCAGACGCGTTGCCACCCTTCCACCCAGCTCAGCTCCACCCTCTGGGTTTCCCACAATCCTTTATAGTCCTTGACCCAGAAGTGTTTCGCTGTCTCTGTCCATGACACTAGGAACACTGCCGGGTCAGATAAAAACTCCTTTTTCTTCAACCCGGAAGCACGTCATTTCCTCTGTCCGCGTGACTAGGACGCACTTCCGGGCTGTAGGGAAAATACTCCTCGTTCCTCCCTGCAGCGTCCTCTAGTGGCCCCCATGGTGTCCAGCAGGGCTGTGGATAAAAAGTCCATTGTCCAGGATTCCCTGCTGGCCTTCGGGGCACCTCCATGCTGCAGGGAGTTCTCCATCTGCCGGCCTGGAGGTATTGGACGGGATGAACGGTCGGCCATATATCACAAACGTTAATTCACAAAAATAATAAAAACAGTCCAAAACAGCGTTGTACAATGAGCAGAACAGAGAGGATACGTGCGATAAGCCGGATATATTATATTATATTATATTGTATTGTATTGTATTGTATTGTATTGTATTGTATTGTATTGTATTGTTCTGCTCTGGGATTCCAGTCCAGGTAACCAGCCCTGGGTTTGTATGAAATGACGTAGAGGCAACATGGCCGAGCTCAAGTGTGTTTTCATTTTATTTGATTTTCTTTTTGGTTTCCTCTCTACATTTCATTTTGCACATATTGGTTTCTTTTTTGCTTCACTATTTCTTAATGAACATCTCCCACAAATGGTTGCCTTTATGTTAATGTTGTTTGCCTTGGGCACTTAAGGCAGAATTAAGGGAGGCAGGGCCACCCCAGCATTGCAGCTCAGCTTTTATATATATTTATATTTTATTTATATTTATATATATATGGGGGTCTCGCCCTTCATGTTAACCTTTCTTCATATCTTTTATTTGATGCATTTCAAATTGTATCTTGTTCTGACTCTCATTTTTGGACTTTGGTTTTGTTTAAGCTCAAGAATTGAAATCGACGACTGATTTTTGCGTACTTTGCGTTCATTTTTTAAATTTGTGCTCATTTTGTTTTTTATTTCTAAATAAAACATTGCTGTGATTTCTGTGACGGCACACCAAACTCATTAAAGGTGCAAGCCTCAAAGACAAAAGTCAGACCCGCCTCACTGCTCCACGTCAGCCTGGTCCCAAACTCAAGATGCAGGCTTATGGCCTTCACAGCCCAGTAGAGCAGCAAAGGCTTTCAAAGTCACAAATGGCCAGAAAGGGACAGAGGAAAGCCATAAAAAAGCTCAGTCCCAAAAACAACGACGGTAATCCTCCAAGTAAGTCGAGAGCATTAGGAAGATTTAGACGAGAAGAGGCCATTCAGCCCAACAAAGCTCGCCAGTCCCATCCACTTCATTCCTCCAACATGCCCACCTCTCTGTCTCTCTGTCTCTCCTATGACTGCTCAGTTTGGCCAGGTGACCAGCTCTAGGAAGAGTCGTGGTTGTGCCATTTAAGAATTCTGGATGCCACTGTGCTCCTGGGAACCTTTACCGTTGCAGACGTTTTCTGTAGCCTTTCCCAGGTCTGCACCTCGTCACAATCTCCTCTCTGCGCTCTGACGGCAGTCACGTTGGCTTTTGTTGAGCCGTGGGACGTCCCATTCACGGGTGTGTGCCTTTACTAATCAGTCCGGTCAGTGGCAGAGAAGGTGTAGAAACGTCTCAGTGATGATCATCAGAATGGGGTACACCTGAGCCAAACCAAGGGTGTGTGTTCCTGTGCCAGCGTGAGAGTTGTAATAAATTTGTCAAGATGTCCAGAATCCTGTTTTCGCTTTGGCACTCTGGGCTACTGAGTGTTGCTTGATGAAAGAATTGAAACGATTTTAGCAGAAGGCTGCAACATAACAGAAAGTGTTAAGCGTGAAGGTGTCTGCGCTGTACGGTGTGTTTTATGGAGGCGATGCAGTCGCTTGAACCCAAGTGGTAATTTCAAGTGTGCCACCTTCTCCAGATAGCCTCACTGGGCGCTCAGAAGTCTGGTTTACAGTGAAGCCCCCATTGACGAGGGCTGCTGCTGCGCACACACACACATGCCCTCGGCCCGGTATCGTTCAGCGTTCCTGCGGCTCTAGCCAAAGCTTCTTTTTTCCGTTGAGTTCGTGTAAGACAATGGCTTGTCTGTTGCTCTTTGTACGATTTTTGCACACCAATCCCCAGTTAAACATGCAAGTTGTGCCGGCCGGTGGGCTCTGCTCACACGCGCTACTCTCCGCTTCACCTCTCCATTACTTCCGCTGTCCCCAGCAGCCAGTGGCTCTTCGTGAAAGCCTTAAAAGGTAAAACCAGTTTGGAATGTAAGACCACCAGCGTTTTCCTTGTTTTCCCATTCATGTTTTTCCCTTTTTCTGTTCAGGAGAATCACTGCTTGCGAATCAAAATCCTGGGCGACTGCTACTACTGCGTGTCCGGACTGCCAGAGGCTCGGGCAGATCATGCCCACTGCTGTGTGGAGATGGGCGTGGACATGATAGAGGCCATCTCGTAAGTACCCCGCTGATTTAACCCTTTCATCTTTGACTTCCATTTGGTTAGAAATCTTTGATGGATGAATAAGGAGGACACTTGTGCTCTGTTTGATGAGGCGGCTCGTGGTCATCTTGATCACAGCGTTGTCTCTTTGCAGGCCGTATTTACCGCTTAAGACCCTGCAGGGCCTGCCAGGTGGGATTGTGTGTTGTGACTCCACACCGGTCAGGGCGCTCAACGTCCACCCGCACTGAAACGTCTGCAGCATCGGCTGCGCTAACACGGAAGACAAGCCTTATGAGGAACGGGTTAAGTGCCTCATTTTAAAAACGTTCTCCGCAGCAGTTTAGCTGAGAAATGCCAGGTTTCAGATTGTAGGTTTTCGAGTTCTCAGCAGATTGCTGAACACATCAGCAAAGAATCCTTGTGGTGATCAGCAAATAAACGCCTTCACTAATTTATGTTGGGAAATAACAGTAGAGGGGGTCAGTGTGGCCCTGGTCCATGCACCCGACTGGGCATGGCAGCTAAGAGCACACTCTGGCGCTCCTTCAGGGTGATGATGGCAGCAGGGGTCCGTTCTGACTTCCAGCTTCATTAAATATGGCTGCTATTTCACAGTTTATACCTATCATTGTGCCATTCCATACCTGCGCACATACGTTCTTCAACCTCTGTACACTGGGGTGCCAGCATCTGTACTGGCAGCACTGGGTACATGGCAGGAACCAGCCCTGTACGTGCCACCAGTCCAACACAGGGCATACATGTGGAAACCCACAGTCCGTAACCCTGGGGCCTACCTGACGCGTCTTTGGGATGTGGCGTAAAAAATGGAATATTGGGAGAATAAAATGAGTGACACGGGCGGCATAGGGAGAGGCACGGGAAACAAGCAGGCGTGAAATGCGATTTACACTTGCATTACAATCAAATTAAAATTAGAAGTTGGCATTAAGCGATTTCCATTCAGCTCCTTAGCTGCCTTCAGGACTGGCTGTTCAGTCACCAGTCTAGTGACAAATGTTCGCGCTCACGATACTCTTGATCCAGATTAGGACCCGAGTGCAGCCATGCAATGGGTGACCAGTTCAGATGGAGTCGAAGAGCGTGAGGTTTTTTGTGGTGGCGGGAGTGCCAATTCTGCCACCAACCCCCAAGTTTTTCCCTGCGGGTTGGGCAGATTAGCGTCATACCCAGGACGGAGCAATTGCAGGTTAAGGGCCTCGCTCAAGGGCCCAACAGAGCACAGTCCCTTTTGGCGTTTACGGGATTCGAACCGGCAGCCTTCCTATTACCAGTGCAGATCCCTAGCCTCAGAACCGCCACTCCGCCGTAATGAAGGCCGGTGTTAAATGAGACGACGAGATTCTGCAAGTGCGTTGACATTATTAACAGCAACACCCTTACATTTGCTGACTCTAGAGATTGTGCAGGTCGTGTGGGGGGGGTGACGTCGGCTGCCAGATGAGTCGCAGATTTCACCCCTGAAACGCACAACCACAGCGCAGTGGACAGCCCATAAGTCAAACGTATGGCAGAATCGAAGCTGTCTTGTTGTTGTCACATGACCAAAATTCTGGAGGGGCGTGTCTGAAACGTGTGAAGACGCAGGGCATCGCCATGGCTACCGAGGCGTGGACGTCTCCTGCTACAGATGGTTACGTGACGTCACGATTCAGATTTTCACATGAATGGTCTTGTGATGCAAACTGCCGTTGCGAGGGGCAGTGACTCGGTCACAGTTATGACATTTTTAGGATTTTAATTTGTAATTATTCAATGAAAGCCAATCATCGTCATGAAATGTGCCCACTGGTCAGAGCGTGAAAAGGTTCATAATGCTAAGGCAGTCGGATTGAACTCCGGCCTCAGCTCTAAGTGTCACGTTGGGGAGAAGCCTGGCACCACTGCCACCTCAACTGCTCAATACCATGCCAACAGTGAAGCGTGGTGGGACTGGGAGACTTGTCAGGGTCATTGGAGAGCTGAATGGCACAAAGTGCAGAGATGCCCTTAATGAGACCCTGCTTAGGGCTCTCTGGTTCACAAAGCATAGACAACACAGGAGTGGCTTAGGGACGACTCTGAGAGTAGCCCACCCAGAGCCCGGACTTGAGCTCATTCAAACACATGGCAGTCCAGCGATGGTCTCCATCCAACCAGACCGAGCTTGAGAGGATCTGCAGAGACCAATGGCAGACCAGCCCCAAATCCAGGGGGTGTGAAGCTTGTTGAGTCGGAGCCAAGATGACTGCAGGTTGGAATGGCTGCCAAAGGGTCTTCAATGAAGTGTCAAGTGAAGGGTCCGTGTGCCATGTGTCAGTAGGATATTTCAGTTTTTAAGAAAGTTCCAAAATTTCATTCTGGGGTGTCAAGTGTTACTTGATGAGAGAAAAAAATGAATTGAAGTGGAAAAAGTGAGGGGGTCTGAAGGCGCCATACATAAAATCTGAACTCAACGCACCCACGTTTGTTTGTTCAAAATCCACGCCTTCGCCCCACTTGGGCCATTCATCTCTTTTCAGCCTGTTCACAATTTGCCTGATGGGAAAACTGAAACCGATCTGTAAATCAGCTTTGAAAAGCCCCCATGTCACCACAGCCCTGACATGTGACAGCCCTCAATGCCAAAGCAGAAGCCACTCGTTTTGTTGTAGTCTGATCTGTGCCTGGTCTGCACCGTGAGGCTGGCACCGACAAGGTGACTGGTGGCATTAGTGCCAGAGAGAACAGAGAGGGTGTGGCTAGAAGACGTGCTGAGTCACGAGAGCTGTCATCACTGGCGTCACTGCTGTGTACCCAGAGGGACACTGAGGTTAATTAAAGCCACAAAGGGATCAGGTGGGAACAACCATTTAAATCTGAGCGGCCCTGAATGTGGCAGTCGTGGTGAGAGCCTTTTAAAGCTCACCGTGTGGGCACTCGAGGCACCCAGAAGATTTATGTTCAATTTAGGCAGCCAAGAAATCCCAGGAGAAGGCGCCAGAACGTCCCGGAAGAAGGGCATATGCCCCTCATGTCTCAGAGGCCACGACCCCCAGTAATAACAGTGACACACTCGCCTATCATCACGTAAATCACAGGAGCTGACAGTGGGCATGGCGTTGGCATTTGATAAGCGGAGTATAACGTTTGATGTAGGCGGAGTGGTGGCTCTGAGGCTAGGGATCTGCACTGGCAATCGGAAGGTTGCCGGTTCGAATCCTGTAAATGCTAAAAGAGATTCTGCTCTGTTGGCCCTTAAGCGAGGCCCTTAACCTGCAATTGTGGAGCACTGAGTAGTGAGAAAAGCGTTATGTAAATGCAAAGAATTATTATTATTATTAAGCAGGGGGCTGCTGAGGATGTGCAGCACATGGAGGGCAGCCAGATGGATTCCACACGACAGGCAACTAACTACAGGGTAAGAAAATGTCACATGACATCACAAACCGTGACACAGGTGACACTTGGCTAATCTTCATCTGCTGCCCTGAGAGCTCCGAGCTCGACTGACCACTCACCGGACGACAGTCTGTGCAGCAGACCCCTTCCCAGCTCCCTCTGTTTGCCCAGCTTTGACCAGAGTGCCTTCCACTACTCCGATTTTAACTGAAGGCTCATTGGGGTGCAGCCAGGCTGGGACGGGGTGACACAGTAGGTAGCACTGTCACTTTGCACATCCCGTGTCCTGGGTTCAAATCCTGAGTCTGGTTACTGTCCCTGTGGAGTCTCCCCGTGTCTGTGTGGCTCGTCCCCCAGCAGCCCGAAAGACGCGCAGGTCAGCTTAGCCATTGACTCTAAAGTGGCACCAGCGTGAGTGCCAGAGGGCGGCCTTGTGCCAGCTGCAGCTGAGACTGACTGTGGCCCCGCAGGTTTGAGACGATTCATCCTGGCGTCGAGTGTGTTTCTCTGTTGTTAATATGAATTGATTTTCTTTGTCGTTTTATGAGTCAGATAATGCTAATCAAATGTTCCAGTTATTCAGAATTAGCCGCCTTGATGGTTATTTTGAGGGGCGTCGTTATTGATCCTCTAGAGCAGTGGTGCTCAGCCTTTACTCCTCCAAGACCCCCAGTGTTCCACGTGTTAGCCCAACAGGCCATGATATTCTTATATTGGTGCGGCAGACTTGACAAAGGTGCTTGTCGTTAATCTTACAGTTATTAAGAAATGCATATTTACTACTAGTGTTGTGTTACAAAATTAAGAAGCCATCTGGAAAACAACCTGTGTGTTTTATTAAAAAATAAGGGCAGTTTCTATTAGTGCCTCCATTTCTTCACCCACCTTATTGAAAGGACGAGTGTCTGTGTGTCTGTCTGGCTGTCTGTCTGCTCTGTCTTTTTACACATCCCATACCGAATGGCATATCACATTAATATATGCATTGCATTTGTCATTCCAACAGATGGCTCATCACAGACATGTTATTACTACAAATGGTTGTGATGCACCATCTGCTGGAATGAAAAGTGCAATTACATGCATTCCAATCGATGCAAACGTTCACACTGAGTAGGAGAGGACTGGCGAGCTTTGTTGGGCTGATTTTCTCAAAATCTTTCCAATGTTGTAATGCATATGGGTGGCACCCCTTGTCATAACCCCTTTTTTAGGGGTAAATTAATACCAGTAATTACCAAAATACTGAATTTGTCACCTCATCCATCCATCCATCCATTATCTAACCCGCTATATGGGGGTCTGCTGGAACCAATCCCAGCCAACACAGGGCACAAGGCAGGAACAAACCCTGGGCAGGGTGCCAGCCCACTGCAGGGCACACACACCAAGCACACACTAGGGACAATTTTGGATCGCCAGTGCACCTAACCTACATGGCATTGGACCCACGCAGACACGGGGAGAACATGCAAACTCCACGCAGGGAGAACCAGGGAAGCGAACCCAGACGGGTCTCCTAACTGCGAGGCAGCAGCTATACCACTGTGCCACCGTGCCGTCATTTGTCACCTCAGGTATTTTTTATTAGTCACTTGTTAAATTATGCATAGAATGACTGCGTATTTCTCAAAATGAGTCACTGCCGACATGTTTTTTTTTTACATAACTTAATTACGGAAGCTACTTCATTGTCCTCTCGATTCAGTACTGTAGCGCTTTGATCAGCGACTGCACATTTAACACGAGTGGAAATGCAAACGCGTGTACAGTCGGCGGAAAAAACTAAAGCATCGTGTAGGGCTGTGACAAAGTGGCAGAAAGGTGGCCGGCCCTGACACCCTGCAGCTTTAAAAAGTGAGGCGGGGCCACCTGCCAGTCACCAGCAGGAGGTGCCCCCCACCCTATAAATCTGAAGGGTCTCCCACAGTTGCTGGCAGCTCATTGTGAATGCGCTCTGCCCGCGTGAGTTCTTTATGCCATGAGCTTTTTGTGGACTGCTTCGACCTTCTGTGTTTCGACTTTGCTTTCAGCCTCTTTGATGGGATTCTGTTCATCTTGTATTGCCATCTTGTGACAGGCAATCCCATTTATTGTTTGTGCTCCACAGAGCTTCATTATGATGGGAATACTTTTTTTGTGAAGAATCGTTTTTTTGTGTTATAAACATTCGGTGCTCGACTCTCCTCACTAGCCAGAGTCTGATGGTGATATCCCCCTCTAGTGGGCATCATTAGAAATGTTCAGAACTCAGGACTCCGAGTCACGACTGTAGTAGGTGGTCTTTAGATGGACCCAAGCTATGAATTACCTCATAAACCGTCCTTGGGGCTGCAGCACCAAATATGAGCAGAGGAGGGTAGAAAGTGAGTGTGCCGTCGCTTTCGCTTCGGTTTTTCTTATTAGCCATATTTTAGTTAACATTTACTTTTCACAAAAATAATTTGAATACGTGGAACTGCAGCCATCTGAGTATCTCTCACCGATTAGCGTCTCACCACTGCAGAGTTCAAAAGGAAACCACAGCATTCGATGGCAACAAAGTGTCAGATCTGACTTGTTAGGCCCAGTCGAGTTATGGCACAGCTGGCATGCACAAAGAGTCTTCTGTTCCGTGTGCCATCTATGATGTAACTCCAATAGATGTTTTACAGAATATGAATTTTTATTGTGAGTTTTGTTCAGTAACCACATGAGTTTAGTTTGTATATGAAGACAACACTCTGATTTTACCGAATGTCCCAGCAGCAGTCATTGTGCTCATTGTGAGTCAGGATGAATGGAGAGGCGCTGGGCCCTCATTTCTGTCCTTCTGCTTTGCAGGCTCGTGCGGGAGGTGACAGGCGTGAACGTCAACATGCGCGTCGGCATTCACAGCGGCCGTGTGCACTGCGGCGTCCTGGGCCTGCGCAAGTGGCAGTTTGATGTTTGGTCCAATGATGTCACCCTGGCCAATCAGATGGAAGCCGGAGGGAAAGCTGGGTATGTGTTCTCTTGTGCCTCCTTGATGTGCGCTCGCTGCCAAGAAGTTTGTACCCGTTACTGCAAGAGCATGTTGACTGTGTCTGGCAGAAGGGTAAGTATGAAAGGGTGCCAGTCCATCAGACACACACACACACACACACTTGGGCCAATACAGCAACTCCAGTCCACCTGACCTGCATGTCTGTGGAATCCAAGGAGAACACGCAGACTCCACGTAGGGAGGACCCAGGATGTGAAGTCCTTACTACATAATAAATAAAGTATCTGTCTGTCTATCTATCTATCTATTATATAGTGCCTTCTATCTATCTATCTATCTATCTATCTATCTATCTATCTATCTATCTATCTATCTATCTATCTATTGTGGAGCCGACCCGGACACAGACAGGCGGACATGTTGTTCTTCACCACCACATGTTTTATTTACAATAATATTTACAATAACTGGTCACTAAGACCCAGTCCAAAAGTGCACAAACCCCAACACACAGTCCTGGCCACACAAATGCCTCTTCTCGGGCCGCCTCCACACCTCTCTCGTGCCTTGTCCTTCTTCCACCCGACTCCAGCCTTGAATGAAGGGAGACGGCCCCTTTTATATGCTCCCGGATGAGCTCCAGGTGCTTCCCGACATTCCCTCGGTGGCTACGCTCCAGCGTGGCAGAAGTGCCGGCTGTTCTCCCGGCAGCTCTCCGGGTGTACTCTTAATTCTTCCCCCGAGCACTTCCTGGTGTGGCGGAAGTGCTGAGGTAACAGGTCCCCAAGGCATTGGGACGCCTCCTGGCGGTGACCACGGGCCCCTACAGGGTGGGGCTTCCATGCCCTCAACCCGTGGCCCCCAAAGCAACCAGGAAGGCGGCCCCCACGTGATCCAGGGTGGGCGCAGACCCACATCCGGTCCCTCACGGCGTCCCGGCCGGGTCGTTGCCCCTGGCATCCCTGACACTATCTATCTATTATATAGTGCCTTTCATATCTATCTATCTATCTATCTATCTATCTATCTATCTATCTATCTATCTATCTATCTATCTCTATCTATCTATTCCTGCCGACTACACTGTCTATCTATCTATCTATTATATAGCGCTTTTCACATCTATCTATCTATCTATCTATTATATAGCGTCTTTCACATCTACCTACCTCCCTACCTACCTACAAGGTGGCAGCCCTACTGCTGCACCACTGAGACTGTGAAAACCGAATACATACATATATAACGTTATATGCACACGACCCGCGGTAGGGAGCCGGAGCAAAGCAGCAAGATGTGTTGAGGTACCAAAGCCAGCAGACCATTTCATTAAGAGGAAACAAAAAGACGCTAATCCGAATCGGCCCACACAGCGTGCTCTGACATCTCCTTTTGGTTTTGTATCCCACACAGGAGTGAGCGGCTCGTGTGTCATCGTGTGTCATCGTGTCCCGGTCATGAGTTAGACGCACGCTGTGTTCTGTCGCACTCCCTCACTCTCAGTCCTCTACAGGCGGGCCATCGACTCCCTTCTGGGCTCAGTGGTGGCTCCTCTAGAGCTCCTTCTAGTGGCCGGTAATGGCCCTGCACCTGAGTTCCCAGTGGCCCCTGCAGGGTTTGGTCTGCACGTCTACACGGGCTTGGTGAGGTGGGGGACGCCTGCCCCCTGGGGTCCGGTTGTCAAAGACCCTCTCAGTCCTCCGTGGCCTTTGTCTCCCTCGCTGACTAGACTTCGATTACGAGATTTTGGAAAATGTAAACGTACTTAACAGGGATTGCATTGCATGTGAAGTAGCTGGTAGTCGCTCCTCCCGGCACAGCAGGTCAGTTTGTTTCTATTTGGATGACTATAAAATCGTGAATATTTCACTTATTTAGATTTCATGTATAATAAATATTTACATTTCAGAGTGCAGCACATTAATGTCATTGTGGATCAACTTCTTTTTTTTTTTTCATGACAGAGTTTGTCACCAGTGGTTTGTATTTGTGTTTACGTCGAGGCTTCATGTGTAAAAAGTGGAGTCGCGCCAGTTGACGTTTCGATGTCCGCGTGTCATTCATTTTTATTGTAAAGCCAAATGAGGCAGTCGGGGTTCACTTCCTGACACCAGAAGGCTGACGGCCACGTGTGCCCCATGAAGGAGTGAAGCCGAGCCTTTAAGTCGTCTGAACGCAGTCTGAGAGGTGAGGATGGTGGAGAGAGAGAGAAGCACAGATCACATCAATGGCACCAAATGTAGCCCACCCTACTGGACCTGTAAGTGACACCGGCCCACCTAAGGAGGCACAGTCACCTCATCAGTGCTGCTGCTTCGTCTTTCTTTTTGTCACTCAGGCTCCTCTTGCCCACCCAGGTGAGCCCAAGTGAGGGTCAGAACTCCTGCGCTGCTCTCCGTCCAGCCGCTTCTTAAAGGGCCCTACACCCCCCAAGCTGGGATGTACATCTGTGATACTGCTGGGGGGGCTCCATTTCGACTTCCCAGCCCCCCCGTCCCGTATGTGTTCATTGCCCTCTTTTAACCCTTTCTGTGCCCACTTCTCAATTTTACTTTCGGCGCTCGTCACTATTAGCAAAGCTACCCTTTGTATTTTCGGGGGCACGTAGACCCTGTTCTTGTCACAGAGTGTCCCCTGTTGCCTGAAATGTGTGCTAGTAGCACTGCTGGACTCTACTCCTCTCCACGTAAAAGCCAGGCTTTGGGTCATGACTTTCAAAATGTTCATGGGGCACCCGGCCACCTCGTGCGGCCCACTGTTTGAGAGTATCATACATTTTGGGTAACGCCACATTTCAGAAGAAAAGTTAAATGAGTTCAAAGATCTCGTTGTCTTCAGGATGTCAGATTTCACAGCACAAAATGGCTTAAAGGATGGAAACTCTGCAAAATAACCAGAAGCCCAGGCCAGGACGTCACTGCTGTGCGTAGAAACAGGCCTTACCCCCGACAGCCTGGCCCCAGATTTAACATACAGGATTTACCCCAAAATGGCCCACTTTCACAACACTCGGTCATCTACAGCCCGGCTGTCAACTCCCTTCGGTGGTCAGTGGCAGCTCTTCTTCAGTGACAGTCTAGAGCTCCTTCAAGTGGCAATGAATGACCAATGGCCCCTGCAGGGTTTGTGGTCTCCAAGGCAGTCCGCTGTCCATGGACATGTCAGAGTCACAAACATGGTGATAAGAGGTTTGAGGCCTCCAGCACGACCAGAGTGGCCTCAAAGTGGACCCTTCATTGGCAGCCCCAGAGGGGTGAAAAAGTCTCCAAACTGCTACCTGCTGGCTTGGACCTACGCAGGCCCTAAAATGAGGGCTGGCTTTGAAATTTCAAAACATACAAGAGAAAAGGTGAGCATAACCTTCTGGCTTGTGGACACAAAGGCATTGAAGAATCATCCATCCATCCATTATCCAACCCGCTGAATCCGAACACAGGGTCACGGGGGGTCTGCCGGAGCCAACACAGGGCACAAGGCAGGAACCAATCCCGGGCAGGGTGCCAACCCACAGCAGGACACACACAAACCCACCCACACACCAATTACACACCAGGGCCAATGTAGAATCGCCAGTCCACCTAACCTGCATGTCTTTGGACTGTGGGAGGAAACCCACGCAGACACGGGGAGGACATGCAGACTCCACGCAGGGAGGACCCGGGAAGTGAACTCCTAAGGGTCTCCTAACTGCGAGGCAGCAGCGCTACCACTGCGCCACCGTGCCGCCCACCTTCATACTTTTCAACAATCAATTGAAATTTACACGAAAAAACACAAAATCACAGAAAAATTCACAGAGAGTTACATTTTAAAGTGTTTATTACTGAAAAGAGCGAAAATGGCCAAAGACAAACAAGTCTCAATCCACAAAGCCAAAGTACAAACAAAGCAAGAAAGAATCCAAATAAACGAGGAATCCAATCATCCCAGTAAACTCCAGTAGGCTCGGAGCTCCACTGCTGGGTCACAAGATGAAGTCCGAAGGCGGGGCCAGCAGCAGTGATGTCATGGGGCCCCACCTCCTGGGGCAGCACAATTAAAGGAACCGCATACAAGACTCACAGAAATAGCCTAAAAACATGAAAAGAATCATTCAGAATGTCAAAAACAACAAAGAAATTCAAGCCACGGAAAACACAACAGAGGCATACAAGTCAAATCTGTCATCCAAAACTCAGAAACCAAAGACAAAACAGAAATCCACCATAACCGGAGCTTCAAAAGAAATGTCGAGCACAAAACCCGGGGAGGCCTCAGCCTGAACATAAAGTTGGAGGGGGTGGTCCATCAGCAGTGATGTCATGGGAGGCCCCGCCTCTTGGGGGTGGGCTCCACCTATACAACACAAGACATATAGCATTGAAGCACATACACAATAAAAAAGAACAATGACATAAAACCAAAAATCACATGAGAAATACAATTACACGAATAGAAACGACAATAAATAAAGACGTCAAACATGAGAGAGTGAAGGAACTGTGAACTGTGAATGACAGGATGGCGGATTACACGACTGCCTGGTGACTTCTCAGCACCTTTTCAGAATTCTAAAGTATCAGGAGAGCTTTGGACAGCCAGCTGTCACCCTCTGTGCGTGGCAGTGCTGGCAGCTGCACGATGGCGAGTTCAGCTCGGCTTTTTCCTTTCGTCAGCCAGACGCGCCTCAGTCCAGTTTGCGTGCTCCGACACCATCGCTTTTCCTCTCTGCTTCCAGCCGCATTGTATGCCTTGTGCTCATTGGTTGCTGGCCGATCATGGTGGCCTGCTGAGCGCTGTGACCATCACACTACGTGGCTGTCAGTTGCCGACTGTGCCGATGAAGGCTTTGTGCGGGGAGCAGGGGGCTCGAGTCACCACAGTAGTGCCAGACACCGCGTGTTTCCTTTGCTTGATTTTGCTTCCTTACATGGCAGCATTCCAGTGGTTTGCTTGCACATGACTTGTATTTTTAACTTGGATCATCGACAATTATAACTCGGTCGACATTAAGACTCGGAGAACTGGCAGATCATTGGGTTCTGATAACGAGCGCAAGACGCCGTCCCGATTCTGCCAGTGCCGAGGCGTGTGCGGCCGTTGGCAGGCCTTCAGTGGGATTTTCACAGGTTCAGCACTCCTGGCTCGTTTCATCTAACAGACAGATAAGCTGAAGCAAATCGAATCAAATTAATGACACAGTCCGGGCCTCATTAAAGATCCTTATTCCCATAAATGAAATCTGGCAACTTTACAGAGGAAAAACAAATAAGCGAGATGCAGGAAGGCCGTTTCATTTTCCCGTAATGGCCTCCTAACAGGAGACTTCTTTGCTCTTTTGCATTTCAGTCCAGTTGCTTTCATCCTTTTATGTTCCACTGCGCGTTTCCTCCAGAGAGCTCGAGATCTGCCTTGCTTCTTAAATAATGCACGCTCGCTGTCAGGTGTCATCTTCATTTAATGAGCAGAGAGGCCTTTCCTCTCCTTGAGCCTTTGCAGATTGTCGTGTTGTCTCTTCCTGCTCCAATTAGGCTGATCAAGCGCAAGTCCAAAGAAGCGGCGCGGGCTGCTCTGTTTGAGGCTCATTTCTAACAGATTGCTCTTCTGCACGATGTAATGATCAGCCTTTGGAGATGTCAAGTTACCCGACTCCGCTCTGACAGCTTGCCAGAGTATCTTCAGCTCTCCCCTTTCTCTGCCAGGCGGGGCCGAGTGGTTTACAGGCACAGCAGTTGAGCCGTTTCATTCTATCCTGGCACATAAAACACGAGACATCAGACACACGGGCCTCCCTTCTGCTCGTCAGTGCGTCGCTTATTCTTCGTCGCTCCATCGTGTGCATTGTTCTTCCAGTTGAGCCGCCCTATGACTTAAGACGACCAGTTGGACTGAGTCACTGGTATGAGACTGGCCGCCGTCGGCGCACACCACAACCGCTCCAACTCGCCAAGATTGTGTCAATTAAAACTGTGACTGAAAATCACTGGCGAAGTCACGTCATGTGACAGGGCAAGTCATAAGAGTGACAATCCTTTCATCTCGGTTTCATTTCTTATGTCAGTAATCATCCGAGTGTTTTGTTTCAGGCGTATCCACATAACCAAAGCTACCCTGAATTACCTGAATGGAGATTACGATGTGGAGCCCGGCTTTGGAGGGGAGCGAAACGCATACCTAAAGGAGAACAACATCGAGACGTACCTCATCGTCGGCTGCAGTCAGAAACGGGTAAGCCATTCGAACGCCTCCCGTGTCCCTGTCCGCCGTTTCCCTTCTTTGCATGTTTTAGCGTTGTGTTTGTTGACGATGTCACATGCGGTGGAGGGTGGAGCCCAGCCGGGGCGCGGAGGAGGGCTTGTGCCTCCTCCAGACCACGAGGGGGCGACCGCCCTGGTTGTGTTGGGGGCCATGGAAACCCAACCCTGTAGGGGCCCGTGGCCACCGCCAGGTGGCACCCCGGTGCCTGAAGAACCCTGGACCTCGGCACTTCTGCCACACCAGGAAGTGCTGGGGGGAAGAAGACTGGGGACACCCGGAGGGCTTCCGGGTGCGCAGCCGGCACTTCTACCACACGGGGGTGGATCCGCAGGGGATTGCCGGGAAAGCAGCTGGAGCCCACCCGGGTTGCTATTTAAGGGGCCGCCTCCCAATCCGTCATCAGCAAGAGTCGGGTGGAAGAGGACGGAGCTCGAAGAGAGGAGTGGAGGTGGCCAGAAGGAAGGCATGAAGGACTGTGAGGCCTGGACTTTGGGGGATCGGTGCTGGAGGCACTGGGTTGTGCACTAACTTGTAAATAATAAATGGGTGTGTTGGGTGATAAACCATTGTCCACCTGTCTGTGTCCGGGTCCAGTTCCACAACGACTCACTCTTACTGTAGCGTAGGCCAAAGTGAAAGAGAAATGAAGAAAGAGCAGCGCGGTAAAGGAGGGCGCCCGACCGGTGTCTTCAAAAGGAGCACTGTGCCCAGGAAATGCCTGCTGCCCATTCCCCCTCTTAACACCCAATTGATTTTTGAGATAACTCACCTCACTGTCTGTCCGTGTGCCCTGCTCCCCTGCCATGTCCGGTTTGCCTCTATGCCCCTCCCAGAGCAGCACTGTGTGCCAGGCGTGTGATTGGTGGGTTACAAGTAAAAATGAATCGCAGGCCTTGGAGCGTGCTCGGGCACTGTGCCTCTCGGTCTTTGTCGTCTGGTCACATTTAACGTGTGCTGCTGACTCGTAGTTTGGACCGATTCTGCCCTGGGCTTTGGTCATTAGATCAATCACGACAAGAACAGGCCATTCACCCTAACGTGACCTGTCAGTGTCGTGAAAGAAACAAAGAAGACAGATAAAGGTTTGGGGGGTCCACCCCGTATATAAACTTAAAAAAACGAGCCAAAATAGCGGCTGTCTGGACAATGGAGTGCTCGGCGTTTAGAGGTGCGGGTCAGGAAAGGATGGGATCTCCGGCGGAAATGAGGTCCACGGGAGGGCGTGTTGTAATGAGTCTTAGCTGGGCTTTCCTTCTGGTGGTCTGTCGAAGACGGAGAAAAGGCATTAATACCGTTGGTCAACCCTGGACTCTGCATCTTACCCCCAGGTAAGCCCTTAGACTGTGACAGTGCCCACGCGCCAGCATCAGTCACTCATGGCTCCTGTGTTCACCTGCCCTAAATCAGTGGGGTGCCACTCACGGAGCGCGGTATCCTTAAGGTAGGAGCGGGTTTGCTGCCCACCACAGAGGCCATTTAAGGACTAAGGAGGGCCATTTCTACCCAAACAGACTGCCTGCTGGTCACAGCCTGGTGCCCGTTCTGCGCACTCCCAGTAACGGTCTGGACTAGCAGGAGGTTGTTTGTTAAGTTTTGTCTTTACGCTTGTTGTACTCTGTACCTAAACTCCTTTTGCGAAGGTAAAATAATAAAAAGAAGAAGATAATGGCTCAGAGTGCAGCGCCTCAAATGTTCCCAGTCAGTCTAAAGTGCATGTGAGTACCGGAGGGCAGCTGAAATAGCAGATGGTGGTTTAGATGGTTCAGGAAAAGTCCGCTCAGACCAGCCGATATGTGAACGCGGAAAGTTCAGATTGGCACCCTGAGCCGTCCACATTCCAGTCGGCCATGCAGCGGACCACAGATGTGCTGGGTAAGCCTAAGCTAGAGTGGCAGCACTCGCACTGCGGACAGACATCAGGTCGTCACCTTGATGCACTGGCACTCTGGCGCATTCCAGATGATCTCCTTTGGAACTCACTTTGAACGGGCAGATCTCAGCCGTCATCTGTGTGGAGGTTACGTGCTTTGCCCACATGTGTGCATGGGCTCTCCTCACTCACCGTGTGCTTAGGTTAATTAGGAGTTCTAAACTGGCACCATGTAAATGTGTAGATGTACCAGTGTGAGAACTGCCACTGCTTGGCACCTGATTTACTAAGCCAGTAACAATAACATGGAGAACGTCAGGTAGCCATGATATGGTTTTGAAACGTTTTGTTCCACATTTTAGAAACGAGAGGATTCTCTTCGGTCCATCGAGCTTGTCCATAGTGCTGTTAACTGCTGCCGCTGGCCATTAGGCTGGACACTTGTAGCTCTGGAGACGACGTATCCGTCTTCGTGTTTTTATTAAGTCTCCACTAAACTCAATTCTTGCACTTTTCTCCACAATGACTGTCCGAGTTTTGTGGCAACCGTCAGTTGTGAATACCTGGCAGAAAAAGCAAGCAGATACCTTGAATGTGGGCATATCGGTCAACCCACACTCAGATGGTGTCAGTTTAAAATTACCAGTCAACCCGCACAGACACGGAGAACGTGTGCCAACTCACAGGCATTGGCGACATCCCCAGGAGTGTGAGTGGGCATCGATGACAATAATAATATTGTTTACTTATCACATATCAAAAAACAACTTGCAGAGGGCCTCACATAAAACAATGAGTACAATTCCAAGAGATGAGCGATAAAAAGACACAAAGAAGAAGATGGCGCCAACAGACTTGGTGAGCCTGAGAGCTGAGGCGCTCTGCCCCCTTATAGTCAGTCCTTCACGGCTCTCCTCTGGGCAGAGGACCTCCGGCTGGGTACATAAGGGAGTAGCAGTTGGTGTATGTAGTGCCCCTGTGCCCCCCTTTGAGTTGGCTCAGTCGTCATGCAGTGTGTGGTGACACTTCAGTGCAAAGCCACCGAGTCTCCAGCTTGTCTGTGATGTAAGGCGACTGGCAGAGCGTCGCACCCACACGCGCAGCGTTTGCCTCTTCAGCAGTTTTGCGCTCGTTTTCATTGTCTTAGCTGTTCAATTGTTTGTATTTTAGAGGATTTTGCTGTCGATGAAGAACACCAGACTGAAGTGCAGGACCCGCCATAACAGGGTGACCTTGGTGAACGTTCTTTTATAAAGGAAGGGACTTGCAGGGAAATCCCGCATGGAAGAGGCCATCTGTGTTAAATCTGCCGGTGTGTTTGTCTGGTAATGGACGTCTCCAGTCTGTCTGTTTGAAATAAAAAAGATTAAATGGGGGCCAGAAACGCCTTCCGGCCTAAACTGGCCTCGCGAAAAACAGACCTGCATCTCGTCCACGTGCAGGGAGCCCTCCGCCTCGTTTCACTTCTTACTTTTCATTTCCCTTCTTTACGAGGAGACGCCTGCGCTTTGTCTTTTAAAGGGTGCCAGAATTGAGGCAGACGGTGTCACGGCAGAGTGACGAGTGCCACGCGCCGCCATCGAGTCACTGCAATTGGCTGCCGACGTCACTGCTGGTGTACCTCGTGCTCATCTGTCTTAAGTAAAGCATCTTATAAAACGTGGCACAAAATCTGCCGGTCGTAAATATGTGGGCGCCTTCTGTTAGTTGTATGTGAGGTGCTCGTGGGGTCCTTTATGGGCACACTGGATGTCATCTCAAATGCCGCCTTACATACCCACGTGCCTCCAGTTGGCCGCCATTTTACTGTTCCTCTTAGACTTGTAACACGTCAACTGCTCTTTGTATCTTCATACCAACTTCATCCTTGGGGCGACTGCTCTACTTTTAGTGGATTCGTCTTTTGTGTTCTTATTGATTCTGTTGTGTTAGTGCCAGTTTGTAAAAACAATCTAATCTGTCACCCCTCCAGATTTGAGAATTTGACAGTCACGGTTTTGGTTATGCGCGAGATAATAAGACAGTGGTATACGTCTGCTTTGGAATACGACTCGCGAGACAAAGCCACGAGTGCCCACGAGCGTCGTCAGTACGCCAGTTGCTGGCATTCACTGAACAACCTGCGCTATAACTCTCTGTGAATTTTTATGTGATTTTGTGTTTTTTCGTGTAAATTTCAAGTATGAAGGTGGGCGGCACGGTGGCACAGTGGGTAGCGCTGCTGCCTCGCAGTTAGGAGACCCGTCTGGGTTCGCTTCCCGGGTCCTCCCTCCCTGTGTGGAGTTGGCATGCTCTCCCCGTGTCTGCGTGGGTTTCCTCCCACAGTCCAAAGACATGCAGGTTAGGTGCATTGGCGATTCTAAATTGTCCCTAGTGTGTGTGCTGGGTGTGTTTGTGTGTGTCCTGCGGTGGGTTGGCACCCTGCCCGGGATTGGTTCCTGCCTTGTGCCCTTTGTTGGCTGGGATTGGCTCCAGCAGACCCCCATGACCCTGTGTTCGGATTCAGCGGGTTGGAAAATGGATGGATGGAAAGTATGAAGGTGGCATGCGTATCCGGGACTTGGCTGCTGCACACCGTATGCCGAGAATGACGGTATCTGCGATTGTGAAAAACAGTGAAAGACGTTATTACAAAGTAAAGTGAGGTTACATTTTCATTTATTTCATCTAATTGCTTTTGTATTTCTGTATTTTAGTATTAAGCAGTGTTTAAATTTATTTTATACAACCCCATCAATGTATAATATGCCAATAACAATAGGAATTTTTTTCACGGGAACGGATTAATCATCTTCCCTTTATTTCTTATGGGAAAAAGTCATTTGGTGTAATTCCTGTTTGGTATTTGTCCGAGGATCAGGAGCGGATTAAGGACGCACACCGAGGTACCACTGTGTTAATACCTGAAGCATCGCACGTCATCTGCAGCGCCGCTTGGGCTGGCCTGACGTGGTCAGCCGGGTCGGTTTTCGTTTCGTGTTCTGACTGTCATCCCACGCCGCTTGCTGACAACAGGACGTTATTTTAGACGTTATTCAAAATTCCTGCAAACACTCGCACCTTCCATTACGCCGCTTTACACGTATGGCATGTGACCTCAGACTGGTGGGGTCACTGAGGGCTTCATGGTGAGCACTGACCTGGTGACCCTGCGTTTGATGTTCTTGTTCTTTTTATCTAAACTGCTAAGGGTTTTGTCTGTGATTACTCACAAATCACTGAGGTGGAAACCTTGGTCTCTTTGTCTTTGTCAAACGTCTATGATCTGCTACCCACTGGTGAACCACGCCATGTGCCTGGTGGGAACCTCCGTAAAATCATCAGAGTTCACATCTTTCTTACTGCAAACTAAAAAAGAAGGTGACATGGCAGAGACGATAAAAGAAGAGCAGTGATGTCTGCTGAGCGTAAAGCAAATTGCAAAGGCCAATTACATGACAGGAAGAAGAAGAAACAGCTGTGACACCTGCTGCGAACAAACCGCGGGTACGCACAAACCACTGGGGCTGAAACCTTGAGCTTGGGAGGTCTGGTGGTCTGCGTGTTTCCTTGTATGCCAGTAAGTCTGACCAGTTCTACTCCATATAGGACCCCATGTCACAGCACAACTTGGACAATTCAAAGTGTCTCATAGAACTAACACGTCCTGGTATGAGTTATCCAAAGTGTCAAACTGTGCAGGCCTCACCCCTGGCTCGGGTCTCTTTGCTTTGTTCTGTTATTGATGATCACGTGGCCTTCCTTGTGCGTTTCTTTGTGAATCTTGTTTTGATTTGTTTGGTCATTTTCTATTATTGGCTAATGTTACTTCTGTATAGACGGGTACCTTTAGCTCTGTGCCCTGCGCTATGAGTGTTGAGCCTAAGGGGGCAGGGCCACCTGGCACTGTAGCTGAAGGCCGCGCCCCACCGTGTCACATGGTGGCTTTTGTTCCACTTTTTGGGTTTTGAGATTCCTTAAGTTCTTTTTGAATTCTTTGTTATGCACTTTGGGTTGTTATTATAATTACAAAATAAAACAGTTAAAAGCCATCTTTCTGTAAACTTTATAAACAGGTCTAAAAATGCAAACAAAATAAGGTAATAAGACAAGTATAAAAAGAGCCTCCACTACTATACTGTATATCAGGGTTATAAAATTAGGGTTCAAATCTAAAACTGGGGATTCAAAGGTCCATTAAAATTAGGGGCTTCTAAAAAATACACCCGGGTCTAAATTTAAGATCAGGTTCCCTTATACTTCTTAAGCTTGGGCCCTAATCTAAAATTTGAAGATCAGGGACCCCGGTGTGCCCAGCCCCTCCCCCACAAGCCTTAAGTTCAGGATCTGTGGGGGGGCAGGCCAGTCTAACACTGGCACCCTTTAAAATTTAAATTGAGGCCCCAATCTACTGATTAACGTTAGAGACCCCGACGTCGATAAGCCCACCCCCAGGTTTCCGAGTGTGTGGACTCTCGACTAGTTCTGCTCACTCTGGTTTGCCATTTAAGGCTTTCCTTTCCTTTCCTTTCCTGGTCATTTTTGCTAATTTATGAATAAATCTATAAAGTATAAGGCACCCGATTTTCTCGATGTTGTGAATTTCGAAGCCGTTACTCTTATCGCTGGATGTGCACAGGCCCGAAAGCCTGCTACTTGAGTCTTTTGTTTTCTAGGCCTCATTTTTAATACATTTGTGAATAACAAAAGACAGTATAAAGACACCTTGTCGTTGTCATTGTGGATTGGAGTTTTTAGGATTCTCTTTTTCCAGGTTGGAATTTCGTTGGACCCGTCGGTGCAGGCCGAGAGCCTGCTAGTTGACTTAGGGGTCAGGCCTCATTGAAAGCCTGAGGTTGTCTTCGGGAGGTAAAGGGAGTTGTGACCATCAGCCCGGGGGCTCATTTGTGACGTTTCCTTAGGTTGTTAGCCAGTTTCACATTGGGCCCTGTGGTGAAGTGGCACCTCACCCAGGACTGGTATGGACAGACTGGGACTCTAAACGTCTTTGTAGTTTCCATCTTTCCTGAATGTGAGCCCAGACCTGCCGAGGGTCCCGCGTGGCGGACGTGGCTGTGGCCGAGTGAGGCCCAGTGCTCATCTCACGTCTCGCCACTGAAGCCTCTGCTGCTTTGTATTGCAGAAAGAAGAGAAGGCGGCCATTGCCAAGATCAACAGGCAGCGCACCAACTCCATCACTCACAACACCTCCCACTGGTGCTCCGACCGGCCCTTCTACAACCATCTTAGCTCTCACCAGGTGTCCAAGGAAATGAAGAGGATGGTAAGTAGGCCGACGTTCTTGTTTTAGCTCATTCGCTTATTTTCTACAAAAGTGAATCCTCTCCAGATTACGGTGTGGTGGACGTCTTTATTTTAGTACTGAGTCATGTGAAATGTGGGATAAGCAGCTGAAGGACGTAAAAAAACAAATGGCTGACCCGGGAAGGCATCAGAATAGGAAACATCGAGAAACTCAGGACTCGGATTAAGAGGGGCTGCCCGCACACACTGGGGGGGACACAAGGCTCCGATTGGCTTTGCCACTTTGGGCTGACATTTTATACCAGTCAGGCTCTTTGTAGGATGTTTGCAGGCCTGTGATTGGCTCATTTATTCCCCAGCACCTTGTCCTGCTGCTCAGGTGTGTTTCACGCGGTGGCCACGAGCTTCTGTGGTTCGCTCCGCGTGTCACAATCTGACACTATTGTGGCCTCAACTTGCTTTGGTTTTGAGGTACAGCAGATGTGATGCCCTCTAGACACCCAGGTGAGCTCACCTTTACCTGTAGGCACAGTAGGTGTAGAATGAGCGCACGTCCCAGAGCACCCAAGACGGAGTGACGAGAGACACGAGTGTAAACGTGAACGGCCGTCTTGTTAGACTCGATCGGTCGAATGACGCGTCTCTGGCCTCACAAAGGACAGCTAAACGTGGAGGATACTCTCCAGGGGCACACCCGGTCCAGTTGTGAAAAAGTATGGGCCCCCCTTCTAAACAGCCACCATTTGTTTGATTTTTGACCCAATAAAAACAGAAGCATATCAGCAGTCTGATTGGTTAGTCCATATGCCTATCAGTTCTGCCTTCTAGTGGCCCAGCCCTCCTTTATCGGTGGGTGCGCACCAGGTGGCCCCCTCATGTCACAGGTCACCTCTGTTTGACTCCCCCAGCCTTCCTGCCAGGCAACACTGAGGCCCTTTGTTTTCGTGTTTATGTCATTTTTAGCGGCCTGATTTGCCGTCTTCTCTCGGCGGAGTTGCACGCCGTTTGACGTGGGGGCCACACAATTAAGTAATGTTAGATAACTCGTGTGACATCATTAGGGATTTTAATCAGCGAGCATGAAATTACCATTAGCGCCTGCTTTAA
Source organism: Polypterus bichir lapradei (assembly GCA_026402145.1). Taxonomy (NCBI): domain Eukaryota; kingdom Metazoa; phylum Chordata; class Cladistia; order Polypteriformes; family Polypteridae; genus Polypterus; species Polypterus bichir. Next base: position 22,854,324 of record JANRMT010062816.1, on the reverse strand, counting down.
CTTGCTCTGGGCCTCTGATTTTTCCTGCCCTGTGATTTGAAGTGCAAATTATAAACCAGTAAATTTAATTAATGCTAAGCCGGCCCGGTGCCACGTGGCTCTTTGTTCGTTTTTATGCCATGCAGCCTTGGGAGGGTGGAGGCTCGGGTTTAGAGGAGTTTGGCGGTTTAATGAAGCGTCTTGCCTTGCCTTTTCATTTCAGTCCAGGTGTCCCTTGAGACTGGTGTACGTGTCGTGAGATCGGGTGCCCTCCCACACTTAAGGACTGCCAGGCTGGCATACATCACGTGATCTGACGGACTCCTGAATGATTGGGGGCCTTTTGGCCAGTCTCATGTGACATTCATTCATGGACTTGGGGCCTTAGCTTAATGCACACACATCTAATTTGACACGTGAAGAAAAGTCAAATTGTCACTTCAGTCCAGGGAGGGTCTTAATGACGTGGCTAACCAACGTGCCACATGTCACCTCTCACCAGCAACATGACAAACAAAAGAAAACACAAATCCCTTTGCCCGGTGTGCCCTTACCCCTGCTGTCAATGTCATTTCTTCTGCTCCTCCACCAGTGACACCAGTAAGCAAATGATCTGCGTTTAGGGCGATGGGCAGGCAGCGGGTATTTACAAACGCTCTGTGCTCTCGGGCTTTCTGTTCTCTGGTGCCTTTCCTATCTATCTGTAGATCAGTCTATCTAGTGTAAGATAAATGAGATGACCAGGGAGTGCTGTTTAAAAGTTGGCAAAGGGTTCAAATGCAAAAGAACACGAGGGTACAAAACTAGTGGCACAAGCCTGGACGAGAGAACTGTGGAATGAGTGCCCGCATCTGGTGACCTCTCCGTCCTTATAGGAGCCTCGTAGATGGAGGAAGAGGAAATGGAATCAGTGCAGGAGTAAAGGAAGATGGTGTTAGCAAGAGCGCCCCCTCTCCACTCAGGGTGGCATTGCTTGTTTGTGTCCTTGTGACTCAGTAGGCCTCACTGAGGTCTGAGGTGAACACAACGCAGCAGCCTTTTAAACTCCGTCTGTCCTCCAGCCCTGCGGCACATTGTGTGCCCACCCTGCCCTCCATCATGGGGCGGACGCCCAGGTCAGAGTGAGACGCACACCAACAAGACAGAGGCAGGCTGGGTGGCATTAGAACCCCGGACTGTGGGGCAGAGTCTGAAAATAAGCGAACAGGACGGGCTTGTCGGATGCCCTTTGTCACACTTCAGTGATGTGAGCTTTTGTCTTTTTTTTTTTTCCTAATTGTCCTCTCTTTCTGACTCTTTTTTTTTCTTTGTCTCTTTTTCTGCAGGGATTTGAAGATCCGAAGGACAAGTGAGTAGCTGTTCTCGAGTATTGAACGGGTTTATTTATCTTTATGATGAAGACGAAGCTGCTGGGGTTTTTATGTGGAGGCAGAACGTGTTAACTGTTTAATTCCACCAAGAAAGAAAAAGCAAAAGCCAGTGATGCCCGCCGAAGTGGCGCGCAGAGGGCTGAGTTTAAAACAGCTGGCCACGTTGGTCCCGAGGCTGGGTGAAGATCGGTCAGCAGGTCCGGCTCTTTCATTATCGCAAGGCACACGAGAGAGAAAAATATGTGAACAATGAGTGCCAACATAAAAATCCCTGAGAGGACCACCCAAGATGCCCTGACTAAACAGTTAAAGCCAAGTGACGATTGGCATCGGTAAAGTAGGCATTAAAGAGTTAAAAATCAATGACAAAAGGAAAAGCCAAATGTGAGCAGGGCATGAAATGAAGACGAGCTCAGCGCCGGGGCTGTGTGCAGTGCATGATGGGAATGACTGGCTCAGGTACCGCAGTGCTCGTCGGCCCCCTCATGTGACCAGTCAGGAAACGGAACCTTCATGGGGCTTTTTGGAAGATTTTCAGTCCACAGACTGCGACAGCATTTGGTTTTCTAGTGGGTGCCGCCATTTTGGAGAATTTTTGTTAGGACGTGACATCCTGTTACGGTTCCCAGACGTTGTGTACTGTGATGTCACAAGTGGGCCGCTTTAAAAGCCAGTGTGTCATGCCACTTGGCATCCTTGATTGCCTCATGGAAAATAAAATTCTCTTGTGATCATCTCTGGTGAACAAATTGCCTTTGATGTTGGTTTGGATGTAAAGAGTTCTTGGTATCGCTCATGGCGAGTATTTAAGTTCTGGCTTGTCGGCTGATCCCTGACGTGCCCTTGTGACATGCCAATTATTTCTTTTGTGGCACAACAACTCGCTTTTCCCTCATGCCCTTTTGGATTTTTGACGTCTGATTGCAGTCCTCCTTCACGAGGAGGTCGATGGCAGCGTGCGGCTTTAACATCTTGAGCTTGTGAAGCCACTTGTACCTCGCGTCTGGCTGAGCTCATGGTGACGTTTGCTCTGGATTCCTCTTCTCCGCACCTGACTTTCTGTTTTTCCCAACAGTACAGCACAGTTTTGTTGGCCAACTAACGCTGGTGCTTACCCAGTAAGAGTCGTGAGAGTTGGACCCAGAAACTCTGCCGTTTTCGTTGTGGTCGTATGTATTCATGACTGCCATCAGTCATCATTTATTATTGCTGTGATGTTGTTCCAGGGTGGCACGGTGGCGCAGTGGGTGGCGCTGCTGCCTTGCAGTTAGGAGACCCGTCTGGGTTCACTCTCCGGGTCCTCCCTGTGTGGAGTTTGCATGTTCTCCCCGTGTCTCCGTGGGTTTCCTCCCACAGTCCAAAGACATGCAGGTCAGGTGTACTGGTGGTCCTAAATTGTCCCTGGTGGGTGTGTGTGTGTGCCCTGCGGTGGGTTGGCGCACTGCCTGGGGTTTGTTTCCTGCCTTGCGCCCTGTGCTGGCTGGGATTGGCTCCAGCAGACCCCCGTGACCCTGTAGTTAGGGTATAGTGGGTTGGATGATGGATGGATGGCTGTTGTTCCATTTGAAACATTTTTCAGACTTTTAGAGGATTGCGACTACTTGGAATCCAATGCTTTTTCGTTTCAGGGTTGGTGATTTGTTTTTTTTTTATGTTCTCCTGCAGCATTATGTTATTTTTATGGGTGCCACCATCTTGGCGGCTGTTTGTTGATCATTGCCATGTTGCTGCTGTAGTCGGGTGACAGGAAGTGTGCAGCGCAATGAAAAAAACGTTCAGGGGACTTCTAGTTGTCCACGATTGTGGATTCAAAATAAAAACCTTTTGAGTTGTCGAGTCTTTGCTACAAAAATGAGGCTATGATTTTGGTTTAGTGCTTTGGATTTGAGTTTTTAGTAACAAAATTACCATTTATGTAATGATCTTCTCTTTCCTTTTCTGTGTACTGGCTCTGGGCAGAATAATTGTAACAGCACGACCAGCTGGACACGACTCGGTGTCCCGTCCTCTCATGACTTTTTGTGACTTATTAAGAATGTCCGTCGCATGGAGACTGAAGCGTTACGCGCCGTTACCTGACTTGTATCTGCTTAGCTGTGGTGGGCACAGCCGGCCTGCTCTTCTGTGGTCTCTGAACTCGGCCCTCTGCTTGTTGGGCACAATTTAAACAAAACGCCTCCTGCCTGTCACCGTCCTTTCATGAATTAGCGCCCGATGTCGGGTGATTTCAAATGCATGTCAGGAACGACTGGTGCCAGCCTTCATTTAACTGGTTCAGAACTGGATTTGAAGTGACGGGCATCTTAAGTCTCGGTAGGAGCCTTGTGTGTTTACCTTATTGTATAATAAAATGTCTGTCTGTCTGTGTGTGTCTGTCTGTCTGTCTGTCTGTCTGTCTGTCTGTGTCTGTGTCTGTGTCTCTGTCTGTCTGTGTCTGTCTGTCTGTGTGTGTGTGTCTCTGTCTGTGTGTTTGTGTCTCTGTCTGTGTGTGTGTGTCTGTCTGTCTGTCTGTCTCGTGTGTGTGTCTGTGTGTGTGTGTCTGTCTGTCTGTGTCTCTGTGTGTGTCTGTCTCTGTGTCTGTCTGTGTGTGTCTGTCTGTGTGTGTCTCTCTGTCTGTCTCTTGCGGTGTGTCTGTCTGTCTGTGTGTCTGTCTGTGTGTGTGTGTGTGTGTGTGTGTCTGTCTGTCTTGTGTGTCTGTCTGTCTGTCTGTGTGTCTCTGTGTGTGTCTGTCTGTGTGTGTGTGTGTGTGTGTGTCCGGCCTCTCCAGGCCATCTGGTTGCTCAGTCAGATGATATCTGCGACAGGCCCCGCCCAGCCTTAGCCCCGTCACCCCCACCCAGGTGACCCTGGTGTGGATTATGCAGGTTAAGGATGACGTGACGTGACTTGACGTGACGTGTCCAGCTGATATCCTAGCTAGTTTGAAACAAACCTGCAGGGCAACAGTGAAGAGCAGCCAGCCGGTCGGCCTACGTTATCAGCACCTGTCGTGTGTGTGTGTGTGTGTGTGTGTGTGTGTGAGATGCCAGACCCCCACAGTTTATAAACCGGAGCCGCCTTGTGTTGTTTTCCAGGCACTTCATCTTCAGAAACACTCAAGAAAATATGAACCCGGAAGACGAGGTGGACGAGTTTCTCGGTCGGGCCATCGACGCCAGGAGCATCGACCGTTTGCGCTCAGAGCACGTCAAGAAGTTTCTGCTGACATTCAGGGAACCGGATTTGGAAAAAAAGGTAGGGAGACCAAGAGTGAGCCAGACGGGGGGTTACCTGGGCTGACAGCAGGGCACATGTATGAGTGTACAGCAGGGGGCGCCGCCTAAAGCCTCTCTGAAGGAGGAGCACGACGACTCTGCTGCTGTCGCCTCGATTTCTTCTCAATGTCGATAACCTACAGCCAGTTAAAGGAGAGGCCCATTTGGAGATTTCTGTAAAATTCGACTGGATTACGCAGAGAGCAGGGCTGAGCACCAGGAAGCAAAGCCGCCATCTTCTTCATTTCAGGGTGATGGGCTTTCTCTTCAAATTTTAACAAGCCTCTTCTTTTTTTATAGTTGACCAGTCGGGTAAAGAATCTGTTGATTTTTTGTCTACTTGCACCACATCACCCAGTATGCACGTCACTGTCCTCATCATGGGACCAAGGCCTTCACTGCCACACACATCTGGGACCCCAGTAACTCTCACAAAAAATGGCCACAGCAACCCCCCAGACACTGTGGACAAACAGTAGGGTGGCACAAATCACCGAGGGCACCACCTGCATGAGGCAGGCATAAAAGAGCAGAGAAGTGCCAGCGTGGCTGCCTGGGCACCAGCCTGTTCAGGAGTGTTACTCTCCTTTTCATTTTCTTATGCCATCTGCTTTGAGGGTCTAAATGTGACAGAATGTCTTACAAATGCCAGCGCTGACTGCCCTCACACTGTGGATTTACAGGAAGGAATTGGAAAGGTGACCCGGTGTCACTGAAGGGTTATTGACACTTAAAGTCAAACTGCGGGTGACAAAGGGTTTAACCCTTTAGAGAAGCTGGTGACCAGCTGTTTCCATTGTTTATGTGTGGCGGTGGCATTTATTTATTTATTTATTTATTAATAATATTTGTGTTACCTTTGCAGTATTCCAAGCAAGTGGACGACAGGTTCGGGGCTTATGTGGCTTGTGCTTCACTCGTCTTCCTCTTTATCTGCTTCATCCAAGTCATTATTGTTCCACGGTAAGTGTGTGTTTTTTCTTTTTATGTCGTCTTGTTGTAGATTAGGGACAGCGGGGCGGGGGGGGTTGTGGTATGGAATAAACAGTGTGTGACAGGAAGGGGACATGCAGGCCACTCTGTTAGCCCCGCCCCCCCCACTCCTCCAGGCAGCCAATCAGGTGGCATGAAGACCCAACATTTGAATGGACAGGACGTGTGACCTGAGTGGCTGTGTGCCTGCTGGGATTCTCACACCCCTCAGTCTCAGAGAATGGGGTGGCAGACAGAACAACCAGTGCCAGGAGGGGGCAGAGCCCGGGTTAGAATGTGGAGAAGTTAAGCTTTGTCTAAACTGACTCTTTCCCGTACGATAAAAGCACACATTATGGAACTGGGCTCTGTGTTCTGTCAGTTGTATTGCTACTTTGTCTTCTCCTTATACTCGTCCCTCTCCTATGTGTTCTGAGAGCCTGGCGAGCCCGTTGGCACTCTTGTCACATTAGGTGATCCATTTTTAACATTCTTGATGGACTGATTGCTCTTTTGATGTTTTTCCTTGGGCATCTCCCAGAAAGGCATGTGACTGTCATCATCCTGTCTGTCCATCTGTGCCCTCAGCGTCACCAGGGCCAGTTTGCCAGCTCAGCTGATGCCTCGTGCATTGGGCAGGAGGCCCTGTTTACTTCTAAATGCACAGTTTGGTTCTCTTTAAACCAGTGCGTTACTGGAGATTGTGTGAAGCGGTACTAAAATGTTAACTTTAGTGCCAGCTTTCAGACCTCACTACCAGTACCAAATGACAGATAACTCCGAAACCCGTCTCACTCCAGGCTCCCCTGGCACGCTGCATACATAATTGTGTGCCACGCCATCGCACCGCCTCCTTCTTGATAGCCGTGAAGTCCAGAACCCGTCGAAGTAATGAGGTGGTCCCCCATGAAGCCTGTGCTTTCATTTCAAGTCCATATCTACAGTAGCGAGTGTCATGGCGGAGAAACTGGGATTTAAGCCGACGTTTACTTCTGGTACCACAAATTCCAAAACCATTGTAAAATTTGTATTTTCCCAGTCCCAGTATACCACACATCCTAAACTGGATATCAGTGGTTAGTGCCGCTGGCCTCATTGACCCACTTGTCCGGGGTCCAAATCCTGGCCTGGGCACTACTTGTACCGAGTGCCCGCATGACTTCTCATCCCACATACCGAGGATGGACAGTTTAATGGATGGCCCTCAATGTTTGTGCCCCGTGGTGGACTGGTGCAACATTCAAACTTTGGTATTCAGTGCTGCCAACATAGACACCTGTAAGTTAGACAACGGATGGATGTGTGGGTAGCTTATGAAGCGCCGTCAGTCGGCCATCAGTCCTTACTTTGTATGTTTTTTCACATTTCGCAGCTCCACGCTGATGATCAGTTTTTACGTGACGTGTTTCCTCATCCTGGCAACAGTAATGTTTGTGTCGGCCATCTACTCCTGCTTTGGGGTGAGTATCACTGCGGCCGCCCTCGGCTGCTTTTTCACCTCATTAGCCACAGCAGGCCGTCCAGGCCGAACTTCTCTGATATGACGTCGAGTCGAGGTTGACTGGCCAGCGCACTGCTTGGTCACTTCCATGGAGAGAAAATCTTTGGAATGTTTGAGTGAAATTTCTTCCTAACAAGTTTCCATCTGTGTGCCCGAGTTCTTTCAGAAGAAAGATGCCAGGCAGGGCCCATGGTGCTAATTCCCTCCGTACAGTAAGTGCCCGGTCGCCTCTTCATCTCCGTCTCTCCTCGCTGCTCTAATCAGCCGCGTTGCTCTTCTCTGGACGTCTTCTGGCCCTGCTGTGTCCTTTTTGTTAAAGTGGGCACTAAAACTGCATACACACACACTCTAGAAGAGGCCTCACCAGCGGGTTGAGTGGTCCACCCACCAGGACCCCCCTTTATACTACTATGTGGTGGCTCTGAGGCTGGAGATCTGCACTGACAATCAGAAGGTTGTCGGTTCGAATCCCATGAATGCCAAAAGGGACTCGGCTCTGTTGGGCCCTTGAGCTGCAATTGGTGGGCACTTTGAGTAGTGAGAAGAGCGCTATGGAAATGCAAAGAATTCTTCTTCTTCATCTTCTTCTTATTAAGCTCCCGTCCCATTCAAACACTTCGTTTCCCATCTACTGAAGCTGCAAAGGTTCGGCTCCTTCAGTCTCGCCTCGGTGTTTGCGCTCCATGACGCTCAGTCAGCTTAGTTGTTCTCCTCTGGACTCTCTCTTGTGCTGCGGGCGCCGTCTTTAACTGTAAAACGATACAAACCTGCACATGGCACTCCAGCTCGAGGGTGACGGACCTGCGTCTACACCTGGGGGCGCTGTGGCCTAACATCCTGTCAGCCTACACCTCGTGTTTCATGTGGTGCCATGCCTCAGGTTTGAAATCCTGTGTGAAGTTGGCACGTTCCTCACCAGGCCTCGGCACCTTTCTGTCCATTGTCCCTGAGTGTGCGTGAGTGGTCCTGATACTCCCAGCGGGGGCTTCACTCCAACCTCGGCTGTAAACTGGAACGGCCAGGGGGCCTCTTCACCAATTCAAACTCACTCATCCAGTTCTTGATGAAACCTGCGGGTTTCTGCACATCAAAATGACCGAGGGGGACCAACACCCCCCCTAATAACAAAGCAAGCACATGTGATCAGCTCTCTGTCTGTGGGGGTCCGGCCTGGCATACCGGTGCTCATCTTTACCGGCGCGCACTCGCTCGCTCTTTAGTCATCTGACACTCGTGTCAAGTCTGCTGGCCAAGTCCGCAGTCAAAGAACTTTACTTTGGTGCTGGTGATGTGTGCCACCCACCCACTCTTTGTGAGTTAGCTGATAATGATGCCAACGGTGGGCACGTGCTTCTTATTTTTTTTTTTGCTTATCCCTTCACAATCCGTGTGTGGCTGTGATGCTGAGGGTAACATCCGCACGTCTCTGTGAAGCTGACGTCAGCTTGAGGCTTCAGCTGACATGTTGCTGTTTCTCACGACGTGTGGCTGGTGTGGACGTTTAAGGAAAGCCGATGATCGGGTTGGTAAGTCTGTGTGTGTGTGTGTGGGCGCGTGTGTGTGTGTGCGTGTGTGCGTGTGTGTGCGCGTGTTGAGGTTCGATGTCTACTAATGCTGCCCAAGCTCAAAGTGAAGCATTTCTATTTTATTAAAGACAACAGTAAGAGAACACAAAGGGTGAAACGTAAATGAGAGCCAACAAAACACAGCGGCGTCGGACTCGGCCTACCTGGCGTCGGGTTCAGCTCGCCTCCTTCCTCCAAGCTGTCGCCATCTCTGCTTTGTCACGCGTAAGATCGCTGAGCTCTTCCTCCATCTTTAGTCTCCTTACTGCAGGGGTGTCGAACTCCAGTCCTGGAGGGGTTTTCATTCTAACCATCTTCTTAATTAGTGGCCAGTGTTTGCTGCTAATTACCTTCTTCAGCCTCAGCTTTAATTAGCTCGACTCCGGCCCCTTAGTTGTTTTTTCCTTAATTAGCAGGCGGACAGCAATGAGACCTAAAACAAGCAGGACATGAGCAGCTCACCTGCACCCATCAAACAAAATCTGAAAATAAAGATGAGGGTCTCAGTAAGGTCGATCCTTCAGGTGACCAAAACATTTTAGGAGTTCTTAGAAAAAACAGAATATCAAGAGTTCTGGAAACGTCTGCTGTGGCAGAGTGAGAGCAGCAACAAGCCGTGGAATTGAATAACGGGTTTAATTAACAGCAAGAATCGGCTTCTCATTAAGGGACTGCTTGGAGTTTGAAGCCCCAGTTTATCTGCTCCATTTAATGAAGAAACGAATCAACTCAGAGGCCTGAATCCTTAAAAACAGGGCCATTAAAATGAAGGGAAAAGGAGTTAATGATCAGGAAAAGGGCGAGAATGAAAACCTGCAGCCACTGCGGCCCTCCAGGCCTGGAGCGTGACACCCGTGCCTTAGTACCAGCAGTGCCCGCTCACATTGTCACGTGGGCGCAGTCCGCCGTCCACCCCGCAGGCAGCAGGTCGCCGTGAGTGTCGGAGAGAAGGACGTGGCAGAGGCGGAGCGGCGGGTGTGTGAATAAAAATGAGTGACAGGGGAGACGAACCTTTAAGTTTAAACAAAAGGAGACCTGACTGAAGTGTGACGGGAATTAGCGCTGGGTGACTTTAAAATGAGCTCATCACCAACATGGGGACACCGTTGGAAACTTGTGAAGTGAAGCGTACATTTCACACTAAAGAGAACCAGAGACACCAAGTGGAGCAAGTGACCCAGTCATGTGACAAACAGTAGGACTTTGGGGACCTTCAGAACGTGACTTGAGGTCATTTTGGAGGAGTTAGGTGGAGAGGACTGAACATCAGAACAATCTGGACGAGGAGAAGCCACTCAGCACCACAAAGCTCGCCAGTCCTCTGCACTTACGTCTTCTAATAAAACATCAAGTCGAGTTCTGAAGACCCCCTAAAGTCCTCCTGTTTGTCACACTACCTGGTCGCTTATTCCAAGTGTCTGTCGTTCTTTGTGTGAAGAGAAACTTCCTGATGTTTGTGTGAACTTCACCCTTCACAAGTCTCCAGCTGTGTTCTTGATGACCTCATTTTAAGGTCACCGTCTCGACCCACTGGACTGATGCCCTTCATCATTTTAAACCCTTCAGTCACTCGGGTCTCCTCTTCATCACTGAGGAGGCTCAGCTCTCTTAATCTTTCCTCATAACTCATCCCCTGTAGCCCCCCGTAATCAGCCCAGTCGCTCTCCTCTGGACCTTCTTTTGTGCTGCTGTGTCTTTATGGAGACCCAAACTGCCCCCTGGACTCCAGATGAGGCCTCACCAGTCGGTTATAAAGCCTGAGCGTCACCTCCTGTGACTTATACTCCACACGTCAAGGCGCTATATAACCTGACAGTCTGTTAATGGCTTCTCAACACTGTCTGGAAGTCGACAGCTTAGAGCCCACTACGACTCCTAAATCTTCTCATAAGGCGGTCTCTCGATTTTCAGACCCCCATTGTGTATTCAAACCTCACATTTTCACTTCCTATGTGTAATTCTTTGCATTTACTGACATTAAATCTCATCGTCCACAAATCTGCCCGAGCCTGTCTGCTGTCCAGGTCCTTCTGTGATGATATAACAGATTCCAAGTTATCTGCTAATCCACCTACCTATCTTGGTATCCTGTGCCAACTTCACCAGCTTGTTCCTTATATTCCTATGTAAATCACTGAGCACTGCCCTCTGCTGGTCACCACTCTTAACATCACCCAATCCTGATGTGGTTCCTCACACCCTCATCGCCCTCTGCCTTCCTGTGTCTGAGCCAATTGTGCACCCATCAACAAACCTCGCCCAGAACTGCCACTTCTGTTAGTTTGATGCCCACCCTGTCATGTGGCACCTTATCAAATGCTTTCTGAAAGTCCAGATCAATAATCTCGTAGAATTCCAGCCTGTTAGTAAAACACGACCTCCCTCTCCTGTCCTGTCCTTGCCAGGTGTTGCTCAATCTTTTCCTTAATAATTCCTTCCATTAATTGTCCTGTGATGCCCGTTAAGCTTACTGGCCTCTAGTTGCCTGGCTCTGCCCTGTCCCTCTTTTTATATAATGGGATGATATTTGCCATTTCCAGTTCAGTGCAGTGACTTCCCAAGTAATGTGTGTCGGGGTCTCTATCTGCACTCGCTGACGTCTGTTTTTAATGTCATCTGCTCCTGGTGATTTGTTTCATTTCAGCAACTCTTCTCTGTCTACAAGTTCCTCCTCCTCCTCCTCCTCCTTAGTAGTCCCTGTTACCGCTCTGAGGTTGTCCTCTTGCTCACTTGTAAACACCTGAGAATAATGTAAGTTTAGGGGGTCCGCTATTTCGCTGTCTGTATCTTTTAGTCCCCCTTCACTATTTCTGATGCCCTTCACCTCCTCCTTTACTACTAAAGAGTCTCTCGGGGTCGTCTCTCGCCTTATCTGCTATTTTCCTCTCCAACTGTCTTTTTAGCCTCCCTGATTCTTCTTACTGGTCGCCCTCGTGTTCCCATACGCTCTGCCATTCACTTTACAGTCTTTAGCCTGGTGGGCTCTGGTGGGCTCTGGTGGGCTGAATGGCCTGTTCTTGTCCTGATTGTTCACATACGTTTCATGGAGCCTTGCTGATGTCCTCTGACGAGACGCGTGTGGTCCACTGGGTCCCCAAGTCCACACTTGTTTAACAGTTTTAGTTTTGATTTGTTTGATCTGACGGTCTGGACTTCTGCTCGCTTGACGACTTTGCGTATTTCACTTCCCAGCCATAAGTGGGTCTCGTCTCTTCAAAGCTGCTCACTAGAAGTACAGCTGAAGTGTCACAGGTGGCTGCCGACGAGTGTGTGTGACGCCGGTGGCCGTCCCCCAGTTTTATTTCTGCTCAGTACAGACTGTGCGCGCCCGTGCAGCTGTCACACTGTCACCGAATGACGGCCAGTGGCATCACACACTGCACAAGATGCTGCACTCGCCAGTGTGTCACCTGCACTACTGACTGTAGGTACTGGCGTTGGCACCATACTTTGAAAAGCACCTATTTATTGTGCCATTTTTGATACCACTGTTATTAAAAACCACGACTAACACGGAGAGTTGGATTCTTCTTGAGGAACTGCACTTGTGCCAGTGGGGTGTCACAGATTCAAAAAAACAATAAAATGTGCCGCAGTTGATTAACATCCATTAATTCACGGGTCGGTATAAGCAGGTCAGCCAGCTCGACCAATCAGATTCTCCGAATGCCCCACATGCTCGCTGACCACTGCTTGGTGCGTCTTAGTCACGGTGCCTCACGAGCTCTGAGCGCGTCACACTCGGGTGCACCGAGGTGAACGTCGGCACAGAGAAGTGCGTTTACATCAAACCCGCTTGGCGATGGGCACAGCTCACCAAAGTCAGTCCGTGGTCATCGCCCCACCACAAGAACTTCCCACCAGTTTGTCTAAAGCAACACGTCCTGTGCCTCGGGCCCACATCTCCTGCCCTGGCAGAATCGGGTCAGCATGCGTTACGTGTGGCACAGGCCTGACCAGAGAGTCTTGTGCTTGTGCTTGATGACCTTGGCGGTCCACGGGGAGTTTTACCAGACTCTGATGACCACGGCGCTCAACCACATCACCCTCCTGACTTGAACAGCCTTCAGATGTTTAAAATGAAGCACTTGACATGGACGGTGCCAACGGTATGCGCCACCTAACATTCCCAATACGCTCTGTGAAACAGGACGATGTGCAGTAATATACTGTACTTGGCAAAGCTACGTGGGCACCGTAGTGTGTCTGTCTTGATGAAATACCGAGAGATACGCCACCACGCTCCGGAGACGCAGGGCACGTGAGACTTTGAACTGCTGCCTGTGAGTCGAAGCGTGTGCTGTGATGCGGTCAACTTGTTGTTTATGAATAGAAAATTAACAATAGAACACAGAACAATCGTGGAAGGACACAAGAGACACGCCATACACGCGTCGTGTGCGGGGAGCTGCCATGTCTGCTGCTTGCTGTTCTCTGAGCAGGACTTCCAAACTCCGCTATGGCCTTATGAGACCACGGGTGGGTATCCGGGCGGGCAGGCGGACAGACAGACGTTACCCGAGCTGACCTTATTATTAGCTGTGTTGATTCTGTACACCTGACAGCTGCGCCAGTGTTGACAACGTGGTGTGGCGAGTCTGACGCCGAGTGAATCTCAGGACCTGCCGGTGCTCCAGTTATAAAGACTGCATGGAAACGGCCGCTAAACGCGTCAGCCGAGCAATCCGTCGTAACAGGTGGCTTCGTCGTGTTTGCTGTCCACACGCTGCCAGTCGGCGGATCGAGCAGTGAAGTCTCTCACTGGGCAACTCATGCCAGCTTGGAGCGCACGATCAGCTGCCTCACTTGGCTGGATCTGATATGAAGGACTTCCACCACTAGAGGGTGCACTTGGCCGACTTTTCCTCATCATGTGTGTGCCTTGTGATGGACGGGCGCCTCCGGTCTCTCCGGTTCTTTGTCACCTCCAGCTCTGGGCTGCCAGGTCTGCATTACGTGGGCTATGTGTGTGTAAAAGGAAAGATAGAAAGAGCCAGCGTGTCTTTAAGTAACCGCAGTGACCTGTTCTCGTGTGTGTTATCTTATTGTCACTGCTGCGCCATTTCATACTGAAGCTGCTCGGTGGCTCAGCAGCCAGCGTCCTGGGTCTGTGCAGTTTGGTCCACGTCTAAGTTGGAGTGTGGCTTTGCTTTTGCAGGTGATGGACCGAGACTTCGTCCAGGATGGGTTCCTGCCTTGTGCCCAGTGTTGCCAGGCTGAGCTACGGCCCCTGAACTGGATATCGCCAGTTTGAGAAAGCCGTGTTGTGGAATCTTTAGTTGTACTTGTCGACGATAAGTGGTCGTGACTTTGGAATGACCGGGTGAGGGGATGGCCTGGCTCCACCATTTAAGACCCGGGGGGGGGGGGCAGGCACACGTATGAGGAGGACATGGCAGGCCTAAGAATTGGAAGCCCCATGCCTGTGGTTCACACGTCTTCGAGGTGTCTTTGAGGGCTTTAGTTGAGTCCCCTTTCTCCGCCATGGTGTGGTGGCTGCAGCAGCAGAATATTCCTTAATATGAACTTCCCTTCCAGTTTTGGGACGCACCTCCTGTCCTCAGCCGGACGTTTCGCTGAGGGATTCTCATTTTCTCTTTTTCTTGCAGCTCTTTGCTGCTCCTCTGCAGACGCTGTCAAAGAAGATCGTCCAGTCGCGGATTAACAGCACGATCGTCGGCGTCTTCACGATCATCCTCGTGTTCATCTCTGCGTTCATCAACATGGTAGGTCTGCATGTTGTGACTCGCTGGCTGCTCGGTCCTTTACTTAGCAATGGGCCAAAGTTCATTTAATTGGATTGGCTAATAAGAGTTCAGGAGCAACCAACAGGTGGCGTCAGAGGCCTCGCTGCTCTTTGGCGGCCCCATTTTGTATTTTTGCAATGGCAGTTGCTGGATGTGTGACCCGCCGGTATAAACACAGACAGCCTCCACGTATTTGGATGAATGCGCACAATTATTGAGCTTCGTATGGACAAAAAAAGAGTCCGAGATGTCCGACACGAGCAGGTCAGAAGGGCCCCCAGGAATGAGCCAAAGAGCAGCAGATCTCCGTCAGCTCTCGGCTGTTTGCTGCCATTCTGGAGGTCCTGCTTATGAGCCCCAGTGCCGACCTTCTCAGTCCCCCTTGCTTTCTAAAATGGAGCTTGAGGGACACGAAGGTGAGGATGTCGTCATTATTGTCGGGACTGTCACAGGTCAGGTGCGCCTTCAGAACGTCCCAGAGCTCAGGTTTTACTGCTGGAGCTCACAGCGGGATTTGAAAAGCAGGCACTAATGTTGTGGCCTTTGGTCCGCTCGCTTGTACGGGCGAACAAAAGAACAGAAAGCTGGCCTGTCCAAATGACCAGGTGGGCAAATCTGAAGAGCCATCAGTTAAAGACACAAGACAGAAGCTCAAAAGTCTCCCCGTCAGACAAAGCAATGGTGGCCAGAACTCTAATGGAAAACGTCTGCTTCTGAAATCCAAAAGCTTGGACCCTACGTGTTGTGTGCCGCCATCAGTGATGATGTGACATGCGTGTGGGCATTTGATCACATGACCAACGGTGATGCCCCTGATACCAATAATACGCTGCTAGCTGGGTTAGAAACATCTCAGAATGGTGTCCCCATCGAAGTGACGTGAACCTCGCTAACGTTCTGAGAAGACCCAGCCCTGTGATCCTCTGCTTCTGCCCGTTTCTCCGCGTGTGTCCGTCTGCGGTTTCCGCCTCTTGTTCTAGTTGAGACACTGCAGGATTCTTTCTGTCCGTCTCTCGACGGCGGTTTTTGGGTTCCCATGGGCCACACTTGTCTGCCGTCTCCCTGGTAGTCAGAATGCCCGGCCCACACCTTAGTCGAGGTGTAAAGCAGTACGGGGTGATGTTCACCACGAAGGCTGCCCATCCCGTCTCCCGGCTTTACTCCCCGTGTCACTACGAGCGATTCTGAGCATCAGCTATTGGAACGTAAAGTATCACGAGGCCCACTCCTGTTCGAGGCCCGTTTAATAACCTTCGCTGATCTTTTGTTTGTGGCAGCCATCACAATAGGCGTCAGGGCCTTCAGTTCTTCCGTCCTCGTCCTCCTCACTAAGCTGAGCTCCACGGTCAGCCTCTCTGTCTGTCGCCGTATTCCTAATTCATCTTCTGTCTTAACGGCCTCTTCTCACACTCCATGTGTTGTTTGTTCACCTCCAGTTCACCTGCAGCACCAGTGAAGTCCACACCTGCGTGGCCAGAGAGTTCAACATCAGCCCCAGCAGCGTCAACGCCTGCCACGTCAGCAGCTCCAGCTTCAACTACACCATGGACATGATGGAAGGATTCTGTGGCAGCACCTCGCCCAACTGCAACTTCCCAGAGGTACGGAAAGCTGCGCCAAGAAACTCTACATGGAGGGGAGCGGGCACGTGACCAGCCACATACATAATGAACAATCCGCTTATCTGCCATCGACAAACCCGTCCGTAATAATAAATATAATAATCAAAATGGAACATTCAACAAACAGAATATACTCAATAATCTATATACCTGTATATATAAAATTCTTTTTGCGTTTGAAACAGAAATTACGTATGACCAGAGCACATATTATATATAATACCGGAACTAGTCACTTTGTTTGTGGACGCCATTTTTAGATCGTCTTTATGAATTGTTATTATTTGTGTGAGAGTTACTTTACTGATCTTGAACAGAAGTAAACACAAACACGCCGCGCTATCCCATAGAAGTGCGCCCCGCGTCGCCCTCCACTCTGGACTCCAGTGCTGAGCCGTCCGCCGCCAGGCGCGTTCTGACAGAGAAGTTTTATTTATTTGTCCGCGTGACTGTCACGGATACTGCCACATTGTAACTATTTTTTAATAAGCAGTACTTGATAGCAGAAGAGATGAAGAAAACAGCTTTGCGTCTTTCTACTTTTTAACTGCGTCGAGCTGTAAACAATGTGAAGACGACACGCCTTCAGCGGCGAGGGGTCGTGAGAACAAAGTGGACGCTCGGAGGCGCAGAATGTCGGGCTGTTCTGGCTGGTCGAGAGATTCGCAGTTTCGGGTGGCGTCCTCTCTTCTCGCACTGTTTGTGACACTTTGAGTCCCCGTCGGCTCCTGGGAGAGCGGAAATCTTTGTGAATGAGTGTGATCAGTGCCATCGAAGTGTGACTCTCTTTGTAAATTGTCCTGCACGACTACTTACTGTCCCTTAAGGCGAGTTCAGGTCACTAAAACCCCGCAACATTCAAGGCTGCTTTTGTGATGAATTCTTTTAAGAAGATGGAGGGTTTACATCTAAGAAGATGTACCGTCCCCTTCATGTCAAGTATTGCACTTGGGAATTGTTTGGACCTTCTGCCCGTTAAGCACGAAAGGGCAGCGTCCACATTTCTCAGAATAATTTTTCTCTTAAATCACAGGCACGTAGTGCAACGTCGTCAGGCAGAAATTTGGAGGATCGCATTGAAAGTGTCATTTCTATACCACAGCGGTCGTGTGGCGCCTTTCACAAGGGATCTGCTACGAGAGATGATCCAGATACATTCAAGCTGCTGTTAGTGCTACTTACCTGTTGTCTTATAGCGCCTTTAAAATGTACTCCAGTGCTGCTCAATGTATCTTTACTTCTTACATGTTCATGTTTTACTGGTTAATAATTTATTTTTGTCTCTTGCACTCAGTGAGCGAAGCCACTGGGTAATCAACTAGTAATAAATGAAGACGACAAAAACTGACAGAAACTGAACCAACGCATAAGCTGGGAGGTGTGACTGAGCTGACCAATGAGAGCAGCAGAAACTCTCGCCAGTCGCCCACACGCGCCTTTGTGTGTTTGGCCTGCCTGAGTTTACTGTCGTCGTCGTCGTCGTCGTGTGCATTAATATCAGTTTTCTTAGTGTTATTGTTGAACCTTACTTACAGTACGTAACGTCACCGCTTCACCATTTTGGAGATTGTTTTTCAGGTGTGGGATTTTGCTGTTTTGTTGGTGGCAATGGCGCTCTGTTGCTGTCACATGATCACAGGATGTGTGACACACGACGTCATCGCTGTGATGCTATTTAAATCCGTGTCACACTAATCTTGCCGTCCAGTATCTAAGATGGAAAACAAATGGACTCGGGAGCGTCGTTAGTAAACTGAAGGGATTTTCAGGGCTTCGAGCTTTGCTGGTTTTCTCGATTCTCACTTAGAACGTCGGTCCTCGTTTTCTTCCTGGTTTTGACCCCAAATTTAGTGAACGAGACCGCAGAGTCAACAGGCCACGTGATCATCAAGTGGCCGGGCATTGGAGACCCCCTGGCGTCTCACTGTTTGTCATTTATTATTTTGTTGTACTTGTGCCTCATATCATTAGGGGGGGGGGATCGGCATTAAGTACATTTAAAAAAAAACTTCTGAGATAATTGATTTGAATCAGAAAGATGAATCCAACACAAGTCACATTGTAACGGCCGACCTGCTCTCCAAACTGGCAGCAACACCGCCAGGACCCGCGCAGCCCGGCAAGCTCAGGACGTTTGACCCGACAAGCCGTACTTCTTCCAAAGAAACTTCACCCAGTCGACGATCAAAAATAAGACAACAAACAAACAGTATGTCAAATAATAAAGTGAGTATATATTAATAAAAAAGAAATGAACAAACAGTCTATCTAT
>JANRMT010062816.1:22823796-22835773 GCA_026402145.1 Polypterus bichir lapradei | reverse complement strand
TTTCACTCTCTCTCTCTATCTATCTATTATATAGTGCCTTTCACTCTATCTCTCTATCTATCTATTATATAGTGCCTTTCACTCTATCTATCTATTATATAGTGCCTTTCACTTTATCTATATCTATCTATTATATAGTGCCTTTCACTCTATCTATCTATCTATCTATCTATCTCACCCCACCCAACCCCGACATGACATTCAACCCCAAAATGTCCAGCGGAAAGTAATAATAAAAAGAAGTGCAGCACAACGTTAGCACACAATAGAGAGCCTCCCTCCCTCCCTCCGTCGACCCCACACTGAACACGAACTCACGAGGACACACGGAGAGCACGAAACGCACCTAAAAGTCCAGTAGATTTAACAGAAAATGGATGACGTTTGTGAAGCTGGTCTCCTGCAGATGGGACACTGATGAAAGTGGCGGCTCAGTGCTCTCCCCAGTCGGCCTCGCCGTGCTCGTCTCGGTACGTGGCGTGATCCTGAGCCCCGCGGTTTGCTGTTGTCGGGCAGGTAGACGAAGGGGGCGATGCTTTAGATCGCTGCTCTCTCCTGTCCCGTACGGTAGAACGCGGTGTTTTCTCCTTCCGTTTAAATAGCGAGGTGACGGCATTGACAGGACCAGGCGTCATGAGGGGCCGCGGATCCACAGTGTTATCCTTCCCCTTTTGTTTCCGGGGGAGCACATTTACATAGACGCACACACACACCATGTAAGCGGGACAACGCGACCTAAGACGGGACTCGGCCCAAAATACATTTACGATGACGTGAATCACGTAGCACCGCTGTAAGATGACGAGATAGAACTAAACCTCAGTCGAGCCGGTCGTTCCTTACTGAACTGGGATCAGCGCTCTCAGGATTTGAACCTTCCCTGTCAGTGGCCTTTTGGGCTTTGATCTTGTGGTGCGGCCATCCCAGAACGTCCCCCCATGTGTGCAGACCTCTCTGACGTGATCGTGTCTGACCCCCTTTTCCTAATGACTAGTAAAACATGCAACTTTACACACCTTTCATGTCACAGAAAATGAGGCAAAGCCAAAAGGAGGAGAGGAAGCCACAGAAACCTCTGGCCAGTGCTAATGCAGCAAAGGATTGTGGGCATTTTGAAATTCTAATAACAAAATGCATTAATGGGATGCTGGCTCATGTGCTGCAGATCCCCCTGGAAGTGTCACCAAGTGACAAAGCAGAGTGAGGAGATTTGAATGGCGTGATTTTTGACAGACGTGTCTCCTCACTGCTCTTCTTCCTTTTTCTCCTCCCCAGTACTTTTCCGCCAGTGTGCTCCTCAGCCTCCTGGCCTGCTCCGTGTTCCTGCAGATCAGCAGCATCGGCAAGCTGGCGCTCATGCTGTTCATCGAATGTCTGTACGTCTTCATCATTGAGATCCCCGAAGTGAGCCTCTTCGACAATGTTGACCTGCTGGTTACGACCAACGCCATGTGAGTATGCCAGCGGTGCGTGTGGCAACTTGCATTAAAGATCTGGAAAAGAGCCGGACGTGGTGGACGTGGCGCCACCCAGAGCCGAGGAGGCTTTAGCTGCACGGTGTGTCTGTAAGTGTGCCACACTGACCATTGACTCCTTTTTCTCTTTCAGTAATCGTGCCAATGGAACCTGGTAAGTGCCCATCATTTGACGCTTCACCCAGCTTGTTGGCGCGCCGTGCTTTTCACTCAGCACTCCCGCTTTTCTCTCTTTCAGTTTCATAACCGTATCCAAGGTGGCCTTGAAGATTATGACCCCTGTGATCATCACCGTCTTTGTCCTGGCGCTGTATCTGCACGCCCAGCAGGTGGAGTCCACCGCACGTCTCGACTTCCTCTGGAAACTGCAGGTAGCCAACACGTCCCGATGAGTGAAGCGATCAGCGTTACCCGTGGTGGGCCTCGGCGGAAATGAAGCTTTTGTGGGCTTACAAAGACCCCCTTAGGCGCAACATAAAGCAGTCCGGGCGAAGCAATAAATACATCGTTAACATCAAAAATCAAATAATCAAATCTAAACAAAGAACAGACCAACAGAACATTTCAGATGAAATAAACGAAACTCCAGAGGGCCGGCGTGCGTCTCAGCATTTTGGGTTCTTCCCCAGACACCCCCGGTCTGCCCTTCTTTTCTTTTTTTGAAAACAGGTGCGTCGTTTCCGATGGACTCTTGATTACTGAAAGCTAGAAACTCGTGACTTTAACACGGCGGGTCGCACTCGGGGACTCGGGCAGGAGATGACGAGTCCTCAAGGGTTCGCCTGGAGCTGTGAGCGGCCGGTTTGATACACAGCGCCACGTGACGGACGGCTGAGACGGTCCTTGGGGGTCTCCATTGATTTCTTAACCAGATGTCAGTTCTCGTCGTTAACCGAGGCTGCTACTGGGTGACATCCGTCATTCCTGCTCTCGTTTTACTTCATCCAAAATTTCCACCAGCCTGTGTTAGAATTTTTGGAAAAAAATGAAGAAATTATTTTGTACTCCGGGGAATAAATCTGCAGCCCTCAATTCTACGACCGTCTTTCTCTGATTATGTACCGTATCTACTCGTGGATCAGTCGGGACTTGATTTTATCGTATAATTTCCGGTATTTTATAATGTCGGTCATATAAGTCGAATGCGGTAAACTGCCGCCATTGGTCCAGGATATTACGATATGCCAACACCTGCCCACCTGAGAGTCACCACGGGGCACACAGCCTTTGTTTTCTATGTATTGTGCCAACGTGACCACACGGTATTTAATACCCGCACTATTCTGAAGCGACGTTCGCACTGATTTGTGTTTTTTGTGTCTCACACCCTCATACACCTTAATTTATCATAAGAGCATCCCGTATCTACGATCAGAAGAAAATATGAAGCTGGTTTTAAACGTCGTTGAAGTGGCGAAAGAAGTCGGTAACTGAGCTGCTGGAACAAAATTCAATGCGTCTGAGAAACTGATGCGAGACTGGAGGAGGTAAGAAGACGTAAGAAAAATAAAAACTTCAGCGTCGTATTTTTGAACGGCCGTTATAAGTCGGGTCTGATTTTATGATCGATTTTTCAGGTTCCAAGACACAACTTATACACGAGTAGATACGGTAGTTTATGTTGCTTTGATTGTTTAGGGATGAGAATTCTAGGCAAAAGAACTAAAAGGGGCCGAGGCTGAGTGAGCGCCATGACTGAAATACGGCGTCCTCGAGGGGTGTTTGGGTTCATCATAATGACGGCGCCCGGCCCACCCATGGTCGATGTAGAAGTTGGTGTTATCGTGAATTCATTTGTGTGTTTGTCTGAATGTCCCCCTTAGGCCACAGAAGAAAAAGAAGAAATGGAGGAGCTGCAGGCCTACAACAGACGGCTGCTTCATAACATCCTCCCCAAGGACGTCGCCGCACACTTCCTGGCCCGCGAGCGCCGTAACGACGAGCTCTACTACCAGTCCTGCGAGTGCGTCGCCGTCATGTTTGCCTCCATCAGCAATTTCTCTGAATTTTATGTCGAGTTGGAGGCCAACAACGAAGGAGTCGAGTGTCTCAGGCTTCTGAACGAGATCATCGCCGATTTCGATGAGGTACGTCCAACACGACCGGAAATACGAGGGTATCTGTGACGACACGAAGGCCTTCGAAAATAATCCAAAAAATGAAAAGGCCTTCCCAAAAAACTCCTATGAAATAATAAAAATGCTGCAGTCTCTGCATCGCCAACCCCAGCACTCATTTTATGACGGACCTATTGAGTTGAGGGTCTCGGGAGGCGGGACACACACACACACACACACACACACAGCCATGTGACCGTTCAGAAGACACAGAAAGCAGAACTCGGAAGACGAAGGTGAAGAAGTGCATTAGTGGCGTCAGCCGAAGAGGAGGTGCTGCTGGGAGATTCACCTGCACGTTCGGCGCGGCCTTGTAGCACCTTACCTGTTATATAGTGCCCTTCATCTGCCCATCCACCTGCCCCATAGTGCCCTCTCTGTTGACAGAGGATCTTTTCTATCTCACTATATATTGCCTTTCACACCTAGCCTTTAGTGCTGTTTGTACCGCTTATATAGCGCCTTTCCGCCTGATACAGCAGTATGTCGCCATATTGTCCCGTTTACTGTGAAATTCTTGCTCATGTGGCAAACCAACATGCCACACACTGGCACCACAAGAGTGTATAGCACCTTACCTCTCTATCCCGTGGTGGCATTGGTATCTGTGTTATAGAGTGCCTGTCCTGTCCGTTTCTCAGTGGTATCACTGGTCACATTGGTACGTGGCACTCTCTGGCGCGGTTGGTACATCTGTATTTTATGATGCCATTCCTGTGGTATTGTGGTATTACTGGTTGTACTGTCACCCAAGCACACCCTGGTCCACCCTGGTATCCATAATCCTACTTCCCAGGTTGCTCCACTTCCCTCCTTGCCCCGTACATTTCTTCTCAATGGCCTCGTGCCACCTGGTGTTCCTTCCAGGCCGCTGACACTTTTTGCTTTTTTCCGTCTGTCCATCCAGATAATCAGCGAGGACCAGTTCCGCCAACTCGAGAAGATCAAGACTATCGGGAGCACCTACATGGCCGCCTCCGGCCTGAACGACTCCACCTTTGACAAGGCAGGGAAGACACACATCAAGGCTCTTGCCGACTACGCCATGAGGCTGATGGACCAGATGAAGTACATTAACGAGCACTCCTTCAACAACTTCCAGATGAAGATCGGTGAGCCGCGCTCTCTCTCTCTCTCTCATGACTTGTAGCCCCCCGGGCACCTGCACATAAAATAAACTGGTGAAGCGCCCCCTCCTGTGCGTGCGGGTGATCCTGCCTGCCCCCATCTGTGCCTCTCATCAGGTGCTGTGATTCATGTCTGACTGGTGATTCAGATGAATGGACAGAATGTGTGTGGCATGGGCACAGCAGAGGGAGCAGAAAAATGGCAACGCACACACAGGGGTCACACTTGACTCGAGTGTTGGCCCACGTTTCGGTATGGGTGTGGCAGTCACGTGGACATGGGCATGATGGCAATGGATGGCTTTCACGTAGGGTGATGTTGGGCCGAACTTGGTGCCACTGGGCGTCTTTAGTGATCCTCTGCAATTTCTGCTCCACAGGTCTTAACATTGGCCCAGTGGTGGCTGGCGTCATTGGGGCACGGAAGCCTCAGTATGACATCTGGGGAAACACAGTGAATGTAGCGAGCCGCATGGACAGCACCGGAGTTCCAGAAAGGATCCAGGTAAATGGGGGGCACACACCTGCCAGGCTCTCGCTGTGCCCACGGGCTTTGACAGAGCAGTGTAAGCAGTAAAGGGGTTGAGAGGGTCCACCGAGCCAAACAGCAGATGCCGTCTGCTTTTGTTCAAACCCTCACACACGCGGTGCCCGCCGTACTGTACGAGACAAGGACACACTTCTGATGTCTCGTTGTGTTTTATTCTGTTTTTGTCAGCCTCATGATGGCTGCTTTGACGTTTGTTGGCACAACTCTGGCATTCACGTTGAGAATCAAAGGTAATCACAAGCTTAGAGGCAAGATGAGATGCCAACAGCCGTCTTATTATGAAGCAGACAAATGGGGGGCTACGGACAGAAAGGGCTGGCATGGCGATACAGAGAGCCCACTGTCTATAAAGCCAGCTGACAACGGGCACTTTAAGCCAATCATACCCTGCACTTGACTTTCTTTGCCTTTGGTGCCCAGACTCTTAGTGCCACGGACTACGCTGGTCTGGGGTCACTCATGGCCACCGCTGCACTGGGACAGATTTGTACCCTTAATGCTGTGACAGCGTGGTGGCTCTGTGGCTAAAGAGCTATGCTGGCATCTGGAAGGTTTGCTGGTTCAAATCTCGTTCCTGCCAGAGGGGATCCTACTCCATTGGGCCCTTGAGCAGGACCCTTAACCTGAAAATTGCTCCAGGGGTGCCACAGAATGGCTGATCCTGCACTCGGACCCCCAAAGGGCATGCGAAGTTAATGCAGTTTACCAAATTGAACTTTTCATTGGCCAAACACACCCAGAGCCCCTTTAGTTTTTAACTAAACACCAAAGTCGTAGGGACCGGCGGGACAGGAAGAGAAAACGGGGATGAAGATGCGAGAAGTCGACGGAACCAGAAAGGGGCAAACCAGGAGAAACACCGGAGATCAGCAGGGAGAAACCAACCAGGAAAGTGAAGCAAACGCAAAGGAGATCCGAAGGTGTGAGTAACGCGCTCCACACGAGTGGCCGCCATCTTACATAGGAGAGCAGGACGACCCAATCACAGCCATGGGGCTGGCGAGTGGGCGATGAGGATGGCACCGTCGTAACCTTACAAAGTAAAGAGAGAAACGTCATGCTGCAGAGCCACGGCGGTGACCCACCTGTCCGACGCGATGTCACTTGATGATAGCGACCCACCCGTTTCACTTTTCGTCTCACACGCCTGCTCAAAGGAAGAGGTGACGATTGCTGTCAAATTGGGGGCACCAGGAGGGAAGGGGAGGGCTGGGAATTTATTAAAGCGTTTAAACGTGGAGGTGCCAGGGCCGCTGAGGTGTAAATGGGCACCAAACTAAACGTGAGGCCCTTCAGGACTTTGTGTTCCATCATAAATGGTGGGCAGAGACGGGTTTGCCAAGCGGAGGTGTAAAGATCACACGATTGGTTCATTTAAATCACCCCTCGCGTCACACGGCGTGTCCTCCTAACGATGGCCTTCTGCATCTTCCTCTTCTTCTTCTTCTTCCTCCAGGTGACCACCGACATGTACCAAGTCCTGGCCGCCCACAACTACGCACTCGAGTACCGAGGTGTGGTCAAAGTGAAAGGCAAGGGAGAGATGACCACCTACTTCCTGAACGAAGGGCCCCCCAGCAGTTAGCGGGCCCAACGCAAGAATCGGACGCTTGTTGCCCTCGGAACGCGGCAGGTGACTGGCGGGCTGTCCCAAGTGACCAAAGATGTATTTATTTTATTTATTTATTGCTTCTTCACTTGTGGTCGCCAAGTGGTTTGGTGGCGGGGAGCGCATTTTATCATCACGGACGTTTTCAGGAGGATTTGATTTGGACGACACGATGCTGCATGAAAACGACGCCAGCGGGACGCCCTCCTCGGCAGGCGTCTCCCGGTTTACAAAGTGAGTGGGCCGTGCCCCCCGGGCCCAGAAGAGACAATGTTACGAAGCTTTTTGTACTTTTTGTCATTTTGTACTTTCACTAGCAGATATTTGAGATTCTATATTTTGTAAATGACTCGACACTACGTGTACGTTATCAAGTAACACAAATGTACTGCAACCGTGCACTTTTCAGGCGGGCGGCCCGGGACGACACGCCCGTACCTCCCAGCGGAGCGGCAAAGGGGGCGCTGCCACCGCTCGGTCAGTCGCCCCAGCGCCCAGTGGCCTGTCGCTCCCGTGGCGTCTTCAACGCTTCATTTTTCACATTTTGCCTTCCTTCCTGGTTTGTTTTTGGGCCTCACCCGTCATGCGTTCGCCTCCATTTTCGTTCTCGTTTTGAACATGTACATAGCAGGCGGCTGCGGTGACGTCCTTTTACAGGAGTGCCGATGACGAAGCCCATGAATGTTCAGCTTTGTTCCTTTCCTCCTCTTCTCGTTTTTGATGCCCCCTTTTCAATGTGTAATAAAACTTGCCTGTTCTCTGCTGGGGTCTCCTTGGTGCCAGTCTCTGCAGGCGGAGGGTTTAGGAGGGTGGCGCTCTGATGGCAGATCGACTTCTGAGTCGCGGAGTTGGTTTCACAGTTGGCACGTTGTCCCTTTTTATTTCCCAAGAAGTGTCGAACTCTTTCTGACGTTGGCGTAGCTTCGAGCTCATCGCTGTCCTATCTACCTGCCTTGGTGGCGCGGATGTCCTCTTAATTCCTTTCCTTAACACGTTCCACTTATGTCTGCCCCTTGGTCGCCCAATCGGTCTCAACCTCCACGCGAGGGCCAGCAGATCTGCTCGGGTTTGTGTTCCCGATTGTCACTCTGAGACGCTGCAGGACAAGACGTCCACTTCCTGCTCCGCTCCTCGTACTGGAGGCTGCACTGGCTCACTTTGGTAAACGCTGGAGATGGCTTCATCCTCCTCATCCTGCTTCTGTCCATTGGGCTCCCAGCAATCCTAGCAGCGGGTTGTCCCCTATCGTCACTTCTGTTCACTCGTTGCCCCTCAGTGACAAAGCCTGAAGTGAAGCACCGCCAAGCGGAGAAGAGAAGATCACTTTGTCAGGGACCCTCAAAACGAAGAAAGATGGGAATGCTGGGACACTGGAGCCCAAGCGTCAACCACAAGGTGCCAACTGTCTGACGTCATGGTGGTCTGCTGCCCCGATAATCGGCAGCTCATCGTCCAGGTCTGACTCTTACCTGACGTGTGGCACCGACGTCACAAGTTTATCATGCCATGACACAAACCTCGCCAGAGGAGATGTGAGCAGTGGGAGTAACGCAGTGCACCAGTACACCTTCACCAGCAGGGGGCAGCAAAGTGCCAATCTAGCAGTGCAAGTTTAACACACAAACCCGGTGCTCCAGCAGGCAACACAAAGGAAACTCGGCCCTCAGCACAGCGTAACTGGCCTGAGGTGTGGTGGTCATCGGGCGAGGCCACCATCTTCACTTACAAAGATGTCTGCCCTCAGCAGCACACACTGGCCGGTCCCTTTGTCATTTCCGACGCCCCTGGCCTTTAAATGAATCCCTGAAACATCACTCAGTGAGGGACCGGGACCCTCAGCCTTGTGCCCAATGATTGCTGGGTGGGCGCCACCTTCCCTGCTGCCCCTTTCTATGGATGGACGCTCTGGCCTACAAACTGGCATTGGCACAAAGTCTGATGGCAGTGGTCACACCAAAAAAAAAAATTGTAAAAGTAATCTCCTCAGGTGGCACAGATAAAGAAATACAACGGCCAGCGGCTCAGACAAATGAAAAGAAACGCAAAGAGAAGAGCGTTTGGGGGACGTTCACCTTTGGTGCTTTATCTCCTCCATTTGAACGCAGAGAGGAGGGCCAGTGCAGCCCTGCGGGACCCCCGATCAGTGCCAGCCGTCAGACAGCGGTCGTCTCCTCTTTCTAAAACCCCGTCAGCCTCAATGACAACACGTGCCTCTTTGGCCTCCTTTTTATTTTTGAATTTGGAATTTTAAAGAGATAAGAGATGCGTCACCTCCTAAAGTGACGAGTGACACAACTGCAACATGCCTGATGTGGCCAAAAATAAAAATGAGGAACGGCATAAAATGGGACAAAAATCAGTGTCCCTGGAGTGACGTGGGACACCAGCCACAGATGGAGAGACCACCCTGAACAGGTTAAGCAGCTTGGGACGGTGGCCTGCTTGGAGTGCAAGTCACCTGAATGGCACACGCGGGTCTGCTTGTTCCATAAGGCTGGCAGTGGTGGGCACTGATGCTATTAAAAAGCCGAGGAATGGCAGAACACCCTGTAAGTGGCACCCAGGTGAGCTCATTGACAGGTACGGGACGGGCCCCCCCAGCCTTCAGTTGTAGAAGCAGCGATGAGCGACTGAACTCAGAGGGCACGGCGTGGCTGGACCTGGTCAAATAGTAGACCCCCACTGACCCCTTCACCTGTCACTGACCTCCTCCTTCAGCCTCACCAGCCGTTTTGCCCTCCAGCTCTGACCTCTGTGCCAAACACGAGTGACATCACTGGTAACACAAGAGAAGCTGGCATTGTGGCCAGGCACAGACGGCCATGCTTTCCAGGGGCACCAGTTTCTGGTCCAGTGCCTACTGCCTTGCGTTTCTTCTCCATGGCTGGCACTGGACACATCCCACAAACAATGGCATCTGCCCTTTGCTGTCTATTCTTCTCGTCGTATCTTCCTTTATTCTGTGATCCTCTGACTTTGTCATTGTCACCAACAAGCAGCCATTGTGACCATTTGACTAAACACAATACACATGGCCTGAGAAAACTAAAAGGTCTGTGATGGGACCCACAGAAGAGGACATGCAGACGTCTTGAGGAGCCGGAGGGTCCTCTTCGCTTTGGGGGCTCAGCCTGCACCGCAGAATCCCATTAGCCAGAGTGACACTTGCGCAGATGGGCAGCAGACGTGATGAAGGTCATTTCTAGGACCGACGCAAAGCAATGCCAGCACCCTTTATAATGTTGTGAATGCGTTACCAACAGTGGCAGCTCAACATGAACGTGTTGGCATTAAAATGTGACTGAAAAACTCCATTTAGAGACGACAGCCAGCATGCAGTTGGGTGAAGAGCAGCGAGGCCGAGTCCCAAAAACACGGAGCTCAACGCCTGGCCGTGTCACATGATCAGCTGTGATTGATGTCACTTTCCTGCACATCCCGGCTGTGACGGCTCCTATGACACCTAAGTGACGCGGCCACAGGCTGACTGCCCACCATGGTCCTCCTTCACGGTAAGAAACATTTGCCAAACCAAAGCCCGCTGTCCATGTCGGTGGGCAGGTTTCAAGTTGGCTCACAGACCTCCTCTCAACGTCACAACAGTAAAGAATACCCAATGTCTTGGTCCCCTTTCGGGAGACAGCGGTGTAATCCACAGATTGACAAGTGAGACCCCCACGGCCGCGGACGGCGACACGTAGACGAGGATATTGGACAGACAAAGTGAGTCGGTCGAGATTGGTGAGGAGAAGAAAAACCAAAACAAACCCACCATTATTCCCAAGTAACTTTACCCAGAATCCCCCACACACAGCATGTTGAATTTATTAAGAATGAAGCCTTAAATTAAACAAAGTTCAGAACAAAGCAGCAGGTCAACTCAACAGAAACACTGGTGGTCTATAAAGACAAGGGTCAGCGGTAGCCACGGTGGGCAGACGCCGACAACACAGCAGGTTTCACTTTCTACCCAAAGTAAGCAGCACTGGTGCAATCCCACCGCGGGGGGTCCATATTCACCTGACTGAGGGCAGAGGGTCTCAATTACCCATCAGCCACTGCCTTCACTTTTCTGCAGTGCTCCACCATTACAGTCGGCTGCAGTGGACCAGCAGAACCAGCGAGATGGCATCGGTGCCCACAGCGAGTTCTCTTGTAGCTTTTTAATTGATGTCTCAGGACTGCACACCCTGTGCTCCGATGCCATTCTCAATCATTCGGTGCCCCTGTTTTTCTGTGAAGTTCATAATGAAGTTTTTTCATGAACTCGTACCCAACAGCAGCCCCGGCCATACATGAACAGGGCATCACCTGCACAGCATGGCAACACGCATCATGAAGAGCCATTTGTTTGAAGGTTTTATTTTGGGGTATAACAGACGTGTTCTCGCCGTAGACGTGGCTCAGGGCCAACGTGGGGGGGGGGTGAAAATGGGCACACATTCCCGAGAGCTCCTCGTCAGGGGGGCACCTTTAGA
Source organism: Polypterus bichir lapradei (assembly GCA_026402145.1). Classification (NCBI taxonomy): domain Eukaryota; kingdom Metazoa; phylum Chordata; class Cladistia; order Polypteriformes; family Polypteridae; genus Polypterus; species Polypterus bichir. The sequence continues at coordinate 22,824,417 of JANRMT010062816.1, read as the reverse complement.
CGTTGTAGTCTGGAGCTTTTCCTTGGGGCTGCCTCAGTCTGATCTGCAATGTGGCAAAAGCCCCGACGGTGACGTGGAAGAAAAGCTGCCACAAGTTCCTCAGCTCGTACAGGTAGAGGTTACAGAGGCAGATGAGCGCAAAGGACAAGGCGGCTTTCAGGCTCCTCCAGCCGGTGCAGAACGTCAACAGGTAACACTGAAAAGACACCCAAGAGAGGGGGGGAGAGGATTACAAGGCAGCGGGCATGAAGGGACACGGGGCAACGAGGAGGAGGAGGAGAAGAAGAAGAAGAAGAAGAAGAAGAAGAACTCATGTCAACCTGTGCGTCTGACTTAAAAACATGACGAGACAGGAACTAAACTCATATTTGATCAACGACACAATTCACATACAAAAATATCAAAATAAATCAAAAGTAACGAGTTTACACTCACTTGATAAAAACAGGCCGCAGTTCCAATGAAAAAGGCAACAACACAATTAAAATCCTCCTCTTCAGTCTGCAAAATGAAAATCGTCACAATTTACTATCAACACCTTTAGTGATGTTACAACATTTGAGAGCTAATTAAGAATTCATCTCACGAACAAACACGTCAGTTCACGACTCGCCTCATCGC
>JANRMT010062816.1:22786286-22818796 GCA_026402145.1 Polypterus bichir lapradei | reverse complement strand
CTAATGAGCAAGATTTCTTTAGTCGTGTGATCACAGGTGATTTTTGAATACGATCCTGAGACCAAGAGGCAAAGTCAGGAGTGGCACACTGCAAACTCTCCTCGACCAAGGAAAGCTCGAATGAGCAAATCGAAGATCAAATCAATGCTGATTTGTTTTTTTGACAAAAGGGGAATCGTCCACAAAGAATTTGTTCCTCCAGGACAAACTGTCAACCAAGTTTTTTATAAAGATGTCCTTGAAAGGCTCAGAAAAAGGGTCATTCGCGTGAGACCAGACATTGCAGACAAATGGATGCTCCATCATGACAACGCCCCATGTCACACTGCCCTCTCCATAACAGAATTTTTGACCTCAAAAGGCATTCCTGTGGTTCCCCAGCCCCCTTATTCACCTGACCTCAGTCCGTGTGACTTTTTCCTTTTTCCTAAACTGAAAAATGTCCTCAAAGGACGTCATTTCGGGACTTTAGAAAACATCCAAAAGAGTGTAACGGACATGCTGAAGACCAGACCGGTTGAAGACTTCCAGCGCTGCTACCAACAGTGGGAACAACATCTCCATCGGTGTGTAGCTGCCCAAGAGAACTACTTTGAAGGGGATAACATTGATGTTTGAAAAAAATAAAAACTTTGGTAAATAAAAAATCAGTCTCATTACTTTTCTGCCACACCTCGTATATATACATATATATTATACGCGTGTGTGGCTACAATTTTAATTTTGATTGAAGGAACTGCAGCGCCTGTCATTTCTGACGTTATCCCGACACTCACACGGTAGTTGCTGTTCTTTCTCGCTCTCGCACTGCACATGACATTCAGTCACAAGCATCGGCTTTGATCAGCAGGTGTAGAACAGAACAGAAGGCACAAGGAAAAGAAAAAAGAGAGACCACCACTAAAAAAGGAAGATCTAGAACAGTGTTTCCCAAACTCGGTCCTGGGGACCCCCTGTGGCTTCAGGTTTTTGTTCCAACCAGCTTTTGTTTTTAATTGAACTCCTGGGCTAATTAAGTGAACTGTTATTTCCCAAGTTCTGTGTTTAGGGAACAATATAGAAATTAGAAAACTAAGTTTGCTAAAAAAAAATTTAAATGTACCAAGCAGTTACATAGGAATAATGTTTTTTTTTCATTTTAACAGCATTTTCATCTTGATTTTCATTCACTTTTCTAGGTCTTCTAATTGTTTAATTAATCTATTATTTACTAATTTGTGGGTCTGACTCTAAAGTAGTTGCAGCCTTTGATTATTCATTGTTGTTTGCCTGGGTGTCTGCTCTGCTCGTTTTAAATTGTCATTATTAAGATACAACGAAGGGGGGAAAACTGCACAAAGAAAGGGCAAAGTATAATGAAATCAACAAAAGAGAGTTAAGCATTTAAATCTACAGCAAAAGCAGAAATATTTCTAAATGTCTTATAAATGTAAAAATCATGCTTCTGTGCTTTTCTGAATGTCGAATAAAAGAAAAAAAAAATACCAGCTAATTAAATGAGCTCAGTGTTATCAGGTGTTGTCACTGATTAGGAATCTGGTTGGAACAAAAATCTGCAGCCACAGGGGGTCCCCAGGACCGAGTTTGGGAAACACTGATCTAGAACATAGAAAAGGTTAACAATGGGGTCCTGCTTTGGTTCAAAGACAGAGGATGCTGTGCTTCACTTCACTTCACAACACCAGAGGCAGGTTTACATTCAGGCTCGGCGCTCAGCCTGTACCTTTCAGTATCTGTGATGGACGCACTAAGAAAAGCCCAGAAATGAAGAGCACGGCGTGCCAACAATTTCAGCACAGCAGCAGATTCAGAGGATGGAACTGGCAAACCCTCAAATACAAAGAATTAAAGGGGTGGGGGGGCCAGAAGGTACGGCGTGCATGAAGCAGGCTGACGAGACAAACAGCAGAACCTGGACAGCAGATCCAGAACAGCTGGGGAAACAGTTTAAGCAAAAGAAGAGCAGAATTAATAATTACAAAATAAAGACGTTCCTAACAATTTTGGTGCGACTACGTTCGAGTATCAGCTGTGTAGTTTCTGTGAGAGTTCAGCAGAGTTGCGGCTCGTTTTGCTTCCTTTTGAATCGACAGTGTTAGAGGTGAGACCTTAAGCTCAGCGACACGCGATACAAAAAACAAACCTGTTGTGGTCACAGAAACAAAAGCTACACGTAAAATTAGTAGAACAATATACAAAATAATTAAATTAAAACACTCACCTATTCCTTTATATTTGTTTGTGGAAAAGTTAGCAAATCCATTTAAGGTTCCAATATCTGACGTGGAGAGCTGGTAGGGAGGCCTCAGTTTAATTTCAGTTTGCATATCCACGAGGTTGATCTTTGTGGTTAGTGAGCGTGGGCTGTTATACCTTAGTTTAATCTTCTGGATAAAATGATCTTAAAAAGTGAAGAAAAAAAAAAAAAAAAAAAAAAGGTTTACATGAGCAGTTCAATGAGCAACCAGGAAGAGACAAACATCCAGCAGGCCCTTCAGTGTTCACACACACACACACTGATAACGTTCCAGAGCGCTCCTGTTCAAAACGCTCCAACATAATCAAACTGCACAAAAACAAGACTTCAAACCTCCTCATCAGACGCTGCGAGTCTGTACTCCTGTCATAAGTCGATTGATTGTGTTTTCTAACCCTCTTTAGTCAAACCGAGGCCTTATTTAGGTGCACACAGTGCAGTCTTTTCATTTCGGCTGTGTGACTGAGCCCCGAGTGCTGCCGCAGTTATTTTTACTTCAATGACAGCAGCATTTAAAAAGCCATCAGACTACACAGCAGATGTGACTTTTAACAGAACAGCCTGCCGAGATTAGCGCTGGGCACTCGGCTCATCAACGTGTATTTCAGCCAGGAGGAAGAATAACGCCATCACCTGAACCTCTGCCTCTGGCCATTTATTCTGTGGACGTTTCTACCCAAGGCTGCTGTAAGCAAATAAACACAAAGGCCGACCAGAACAACCAAATCCTCAAGTGAGATTACATGGCCACATCACGTCATCATTCACAGAGAAATCGAGTTCTGTTAATCAGGCGCGTTTCTCAATTTCTCAACTCACACTGAAGCACATGTCAGCTCATTCGCTCCTCGATACGTTCATCCAGTGTTCTTGTTCTTCTTTAGGCAAACATTTGTAATCCCTGTTGCCTTCCGCTGTTCGAAACATTTACAGATTGTGTGTCTCTGGGCACACAGCGGAGTTAACAATCACTTAAATACAATAAAGTACTGACAGGACGGAGGAGAGCCACAAACCACGAGGTTCACAGAAGATATTTGGGAAGCAATCTGTAGGCGTCGTGAACTGAGAAACACCGGGGTGTCGGCAACACTTATCTTGTTTATTATTTTTTTTTTCAGGAGGCTGAAACAATTAAGCTTACATGTAATAAGTATGTAAAAGATAAGTTTGGTATTTTTCAAGTCGAAGTTATTTCACCACAAACAAGGAATACAGTCAACCTTCAACATACGACCGGCCTGACATGCGAACAACTTGGTTTACGACCAAAACTTCTGTTTTGAATTACGACCAACAACTTGAGTTATGACCCGAGTGCGGTCACGTGTATCCGCTTGTGCGACTGTAAACAAACCGCCGAGAGCGTTCATAAGCATCAGTCAGAGCCCAGATACGTGTGTTTGTGGATGTAATTTCGGTCAGTGCAGTAATTTATATCATTTATTTCGATAATTGCTATCAAAATGGCCCCAAAAAAGCTAGAAAACAAGCTAAGGAAGGAAGAGAAGGTAACGAAGGTAAAGAAAGCGGTCACAATCGAAACGAAGAAGGAAATTGTGTGGAAATACGAGAGTGGCATTTGTGTGAGCGATCTTGCTAATATGAACAGCATGTCGAAATCCACCATCTCCTGATGTTCTTATGGAAGGAGGCTCTCCTTCCATTTCATTCTCCTCCTCCCTTCCTGCAAGCCAAAGATGTCAACTTAAATGGCGCGTACGGTGTGAAATTGTTGTTTCTGGTAGGCTAGGCACTTCTTAGAACTTTTTGGTTAGTACATTAGAAAAAAATATTGGTGGTTTTGATAAATTACGCACATTATTTTTATTTTATAATGAAAAGGTTAAGTAAGTGTTGCTGTGGGAGGTTCAGAATGCATTATGGGTATTTGCCATAAATAGTCTTGACTTACAACCAACTTGAGTTACAGCCAGCCCTCGTGAACAGATTGAGTTCGTAAGTCAGGGGTCCACAGTATATGCATTTGACTGCAAAATTTGTTTTTAAAGTGAAGCATTTCCTATACATTTTTACAAAAATCTTTTTCTCACTAGCACTTTACAATGGAGGCTAATGGGGCACCACTGGAAAATAAAAGTCTAAAAATCTAACCAGTGGTGAGACAAAGCTTTGATAAATCGAACCAGGCCTTACCACGTTTCCACTGCATGTTTGGGACGACAAAAGAGCTCTGGAAAGAATCGTTTTCTCACTTATCCCCGATACAATCCTTCTCATGGCAGGGCGACAACTTTTCTGTTCACTTGTGCGAGTTCTCACGTTAATCAGTGAACCAAAACAAAGCGAACCACGTGGTGTGAAGAGTTTACTGCGATTCGGTCTTTCAAAAGGAAATCGCACCTTCTGGAGGATAAACGAGGATGGCTGAGGATGACAAATGCTGAGGTGGTCTGCGTGCAGGTCTGCTCTTAAAATGGCAGAATGTCACAACACGGGGGGGTTTGGCTCAGAAGTGACATGATAGACCATCTTACTGTGGGTGTAAAAACGGGGATTGACACTCGACAAACATCTTGGACACATTTAGGCTGTGACTTTCTGATGATGACCCCTTTAGCCTCTACTGAAAAGCACTAATTATAAAAATTTACAGAAAACACTAAACTTTATAACACAATACATACAAGATGAGGCAGAAAAATAACCGGACTGGTTAAAAAAAAAAATATATATATTATATATAGATGAATTACAGCCTTCTAAACATCGTCACCTTCTCTATACTCCCCCTCCCGATCTCCACACCACTCCAGACGTGTCCTCCATTGATTGAAACAGAGCTGGAAGTCTTCTTACTTGAGGCTCTTCAACAGGTTTGCCGTTTCTGCCTTCACTTCATCCATTGAAGAAAAATGTCTTCCCTTCAGGTCACTTTTGATTTTTGGGAACAAGTACAAATCACAAGGGGCTAAATCGGGCGAATAGGGAGGATGATCGAGGACAGGAAGGTTTTTGTCACTCAAAAACAGCTTTACGGAAAAAGAGAAAATCTGATGTTGATTTGCTGTTCGATTTTTTTCACCTGACATTATCGTGGCAACTCGTGTAGCGCTTGTTGTGCAGATACTGACTGGGCTATTCACTGGATACACCGAGCCGGTGGCCGCTATGAGAGGACGTGTAGTTGTGTGATTCACGCCCGGCCGGCCGACCTCCAGATGGTTTTCCAGGAAAGACCCAAGCCCAGTCCAGTTATTTTTGAGTCTCACCTCGTTTATGCCATGTTTGTGAAGAAGTTACTTTGACTTGAATACCAAACTTATCCTTTAACTGCTCCGGGTAAAGCAGAACTGAAATTAACAAACAGGTAACTGTGACACACGGCAGGATACACACGACACACACGCACACTCAGGACCCTCCCAGTCATTACAACTCAGATGTTGCTACATGTTGTGAACTACGAGGTGACTGAAATGGACAGGCAGGTCTCTGAGCACAATCACTGCTGCAGTGGAGGACGTTGGCCGTTTGGCCACAACTGGCAAAGCCGCTGTAACTGTAAGCATTTGAATTGTGTAACACAGAAGAGCCAACCCACAGTTTACACTTTTAGTCTTAAATAAGAACAGACATCTTGGACATTAAATCGGCAATTCATCACTCACCCAACTTGTACAAACTCCAAAGGGGGGCTCACCGAATTCAATAAAAGAGTACGGCCTAACGGCGCCGTTTATCTTGTTGGTGTCGTATGAAACGATGAACTCCATCTGCAGCTCATCCAGGAAGCAGAAGGCCAGGACGCTGGGGTAGCTTTCTGTGCAAACCATCATGTAACCAACACCTAAAGAACTGGTAAAGCTGAAAGAGAAAGAAAACAAAAAAGGTCCAGGCTTTTCACCATTGACAGTCCCGTTATGAGGCAAATCAAACAATTATTTGATATAAATAAGGATTTTCAGAGAGGCAGCATGGATCCTTTGAGGATTACAGGGTTGTTCTTTGATTATGCAGTTAATCACCTCATTAATATTCAAAAATCACCATCACTGCATCTGAATAACGAGTTTATCATAAAGCATACGAGGCGGTTAAACAGAAACAGAATACACGTAGTATACAGAATGAAGGACACTCAAATACGGTAAATGAAGCCTTCTTAAGGTCCTAACTGGTAAACAGGAGACTTGAAGTCACTAAAATCGTTTCAATTATGTTGATTGATTTACTTTTTTTTTTTTTTTTTTTTTTTTAACTCCCTGAGTCATTCCAGATAAGTCGACATGTATATTTTTTTAAATAAGAAATGCTGCTTCACTAATTTTTGCATAAGAATATGTCAGGCCCCTGCTGAAAGTAATAAATATACAAGTCTCCGGGAAAAAAAAATCTTAAATTGCTGAAGACTTTAAAACGCTTACGTCAGACACAGAGACAACATGAGCATACGCAAGCGGTCAAGGAGCAAAACAAAAATCAAAATATAAAACGCTGCAAATGTTTAAGGCAGAGCCTGACACGAGCGACACCTGAACAGTAAAGTTTAAACAACGGCAAACGCGTGCAGCAGTGAACAACAAAACAGAAGGATGACGGGGAGCGGCTCTTACTTGATGGTGTATCGTCCAGTCCTCAGAGTGCATCGGTCAGGGAAGTGGCCGAGTTTTTTGGACAGCGACTTGAGGTGCCTCTTTGATTCCTGAACTGCCTTATCCTGCTCATAGTCTGTTGAGGCTGAAAGCGGGAGGCCATCTCTCACCCGTACTACAGAGGCAAACAACACCATGGACATCTTGATTATTTACTTAACACCTAAAGCAAAGAACACACAAATAAGACGTTAAGAACGATACAGTTAAGTGTACACTTAAGTGACCCTCAGGGCCACAGCTGTGGACTGGGTGCCATTTTACCTTCAGCACTCCGATCTTGTGAGGTTACTTAGGCAGACATGACCACCGGGACGCTTGGTTCAAACAGAACGACTCCGCCGTTTCGCGGCTCACATGACTCGACTTCAAAGTTGAACGCAGAATCTGAGATTTTTCTCTGTCATTTACAAACCAGTTCTGATGCCTCAATCATGGCTCCTACTTTGTTTGCTCCAAACATTTGTCTGCGTTGATGTAAAAACATTTCACACGGACGATAATCAACAGTGTGATGTTAAACACTATGGCCGTGTGTGTCACTGTGCTCTGCATATTTCATACGTTTCACACTCATCTACATAACCTCGCTATGAAATTTTATTCTTTCACATACAGTATACTGGAGATTTCACTTCTGCTCATCTGTTATGTTGCTTGCTGTCCCTCTTTTATTATACGCTAGCTGGTCTCCTCCTCTTAGATGGGATGAAATTTAAGTGAGCGACGCAGGCCTGGCCGTTATGTGCCATTTGGTGTTGGGATTTGTAACAGCAGGGTTAACGTTTGTGAGGTGCCATCTACTGAATTGAATAATACAGTGCACTTTATTACTGCAAATGTTTGAGGTACTCGGTGGTTTGGTGTAAGAGACACAGTAACCAGACAGACACACAGACGTTCTCTTTATGTTAAGGTTGATTTTCACTATTATGCCAGATCAGTCTCTTTGTATTTCTTAAGCTCAGCCTGGAGAAACAGTGGGGACGTTTTTTGTTACCAAAGATTTCTAACAAAATGGGACAAAAATCAAACATGGTCTCCAATTGGTTTACTGTACCACATAAATAAAATGTTAGTGATACAAAGTGCTTCCACGTTCAGGCATTTTAAAAATGCTGGAGCACCACAGCTACGGACCTTCTCAGCTCCAGGACTATGAACTGCGGCCCGCCGTAAGCGTTCACGTTTCAAATGTCTGCTCGCTCGCTCACTCCTACAGCACCAGAAGAAGACAGCAACCCAGGCACTGACAGCACCTTGGCTAACAGCGAGAGAGAAAAGAGAGAAAGCACTACAGCAACATTCAGTCGGGGATCGGACCGCATGCTGGACGACTCCTTAATACAACCCAAGTATAACATTGTACTGTAAGCATGCCGTTTAACTGCTGTTACACAGTCAATGTCCAAGTTGTCAGCCTGCCTATTCGTACAGCTAATGTTCCCAGTTGGGGACAAACGACACAGGGTCTTCATCAGACCGAAGACTGTCCTTAGCCTAACATTGGGCATTGTCACATGAGCTCATTCAAGCCATGTCCTCTCAAAGTACTCCCAGGTACGAGTTACAACGCTTCACCTGCCCACTTCTGGTCGGACTCTTCAAAAATATGCACAGCCATGCTTGATTTAGTCTGTAAAAAAAAAAAAAAAGCACTTAAAGATAAACTATATAATGTTCAAGGAATTAAAGAGAAACCCTTACGGATTAATGTGTATCGGCAGTATATAAATTATGAAAACAAACCACCTTTTTCACAATATTGCAGTTTGAGACACACCAGTACAACTTGTTGGACATACTCGGCTAAGAAGATTTTTAAAATTGAAAACAAGATGCTGACAAGGGGGTAAAAACCCCGATACACCATTGATGAAACATCCCTACCTGCACGTGTCGAGAGGTACATTTAAATTCAGCCAGTTCAGGGTCAGATGGAGCCACAGCAGCACTGGGCGTAAGGAGACCTGACTGAAGGGTCTCATCACAAATGCTGACCAATAAAACGTGCAGGTTTTCTTACAAAGGCATAAAAGTACTGCACTGTTTGTAAAGCATGACATGTCAAAGTAAGGGACTGTGTGACATATGCAGTCACACTGAGTAAGGCAAGTAACGTAACTAAGTTACTATTAAAACTAACGTCTCCCAAACAACGGTGCCAGCTGTGGCTCCAAGTGATGGCAGCCCCCATAAAAAGCAAGTCTCTCGGCCCCGAGACACTTTTACCTCCCATCTTACGGTGCATCAAAGTGAAAACAAAGACCAAAAACCAGCCTGGGGTGGAGGTCCCCTATCTGGGCCGCTAAATTTCACAGGAACCTTTAACAAATGATGCCCTTCTCTGTACCGTCTCGAATTAAAAGGCGTTATATAAAGAGCACAAGGTGACCCGATCCGCGCTGTGTCGCTTCATCGGCCGATGGTCACAATGCAAACCGAAGGGAACCGTTTAAGGGTGCGCGTGTAGTTTAGAAGGTCGCTTGGTACAAAACCGAACAGACAAATACATTTCGGATACGCCATCACAACGCTGCGCGTTCCAAACAATGCGGCGACTGCTGTGCTAACGTCACTCTGACCTAAAATGACAAGAGGCGGAGAGGACAGGACAGGACAGACTGGTGCCGCACAGGCCATCCGCAGCCGTCCGACGGGAATACCACGCACCCCGGCTCTTCGCACGTCGGCGCCGACGACTTCTACGTTTGCTGCCTTCCGCAAATGGCAGCACTGGCCGGGGTGGGGGGGCGTGCGCAGACTTACAAACCGCCAGCTCAGCGCCACGCTACCGTTCATCACCCAGCAGCTGCGTCCGCTGGCCCGCTTACCTTAACACCGCGTGTATTCGGCGGGGTCTCATACAAGAGCGCCTCCTGAGCTCGTGAGCCGCTTCATCCTCCAGGTTCACGTTAGAGGGGCCACCGCAGGAACAGACACCTTTGGTTCAGCCAGGCAGCTCCTCGCGCCGTCTTGTTTACGTGGCTCGTGCCGCGCCGGTGCATTGTGGGTAAAGGCGGGACCAGCCGGCAGGAAGGCACGCGCGAGGGGCGGGGCGGGGCGAGGCGAGGGAGAGATGACACCTGCGCAGGTGAACAGGAGGAGGACGAGCGAGGTAAGTGGGCGGGGCCTCGTAGCGCGAGTGGGAAATAAGAAAGTGAGCCGTGCAAAGCGGGCCAGGGGAGCTCATCGCTGACATTTCGAGGTGGGTCCGTCTGTAAATGGAGCACTGGGCCGCGTTGGATGCTTGATGCACCTGATGACGACTACGCAGCCAGCAGCAACACTTAACTCGGTGGCACATTTTCAAACAACCCCGTTTACAGAGACGTTGGGACGCTGCGAAAAATGTGAATAAAAGCAGAATCGGATGATTTGCAAATCATTTAAAAGCCATATATTTAATCTATACTACAAAAGGCAAATCCCTCACTGACTGACTGACTCACTCACTCATCACTAATTCTCCAACTTCCCGTGTAGGTAGAAGGCTGAAATTTGGCAGGCTCATTCCTTACAGCTTACTTACAAAAGTTAAGCAGGTTTTATTTCGAAATTCTACACGTAACGGTCATAACGGTTGATAACGGTCGACAACGTCCGCCATGTTGAACTTTCTTATTTATGGCCCCATCTTCACGAAATTTGGTAGGCGGCTTCCCTGCGCTAACCGAAACCGATGTACGTACTTATTTCAGTGGAATGACGCCACTGTCGGCCTCCATATTGAACTTTCCAACGGTCTTTGTTACTTATGGGCCCATCTTCAAGAAATTTGGTACACGGGTTCCCAACGCTAACTGAATCCTACTTACGTACATATATATGTCCATAGCCTGCAGCTCGGTCACCGTGTGAGGCGGCGTTGGGTCCCCCATCCCAACGCCTCCCACGTTGTTGGCTGCCTGCCTATATAAGGCTGTCTGTCGCTCCAGTCTCTACATTCCCTTCCTTGCTTCGCCACGGTGTTCACGTCTCCCTGCTGATAACTACAGCCTTTTTATTTAATCCACGGCTTCTCCGCTGTTTTATTGTTCGTTTATTACGATTATAGTTATTGTGTAGGTATTTTAGACTTACTTTACATTGTTCAGGTACCCATTTCCTTTATCGTTCCAACTGTACCCCCATTAACATGTCTATCGAGGTGATCACCATCGATCAAAGAACTGTCACTTACCGAGTGGTTTCCATGCCCGGAGATGGCACCTGCCTTTCCATTCTCTGTGTTACATATTGCACGGCCATATCAGGCTCACTCTTGATATCCGGAAGAACATTGTGTCTTATGTATTGAATGACTGGGACAGGTTCAAGGTGTGGACTGATGACGGTACAGGAGATAATTATACTACACAGGAGCACTAGAAGAGTGAAATGCTTAAGCCCTTCACCTATGGTTCTGCATGTGAGTTGATGGCTGCCGCTGAATTGTTCGGTTGTCACTTTCAAGTGTACCAAAATGGCCAAATACTTTACACCTTTCGACAACCGCCAATGTCTCTTAAACATCTTAGATTGACAGGTGACGATTTCAGTAGTGGACACTTTGATGTTTATGAATGTTTAAACTCTCAAAAGCTGGATGTGAAGTTATCAATGACACTGGTTGTAAGCTTACAACGCTTGACAGATGCCGAATGTCACTTCAACACAAGTCCTGCAAATACTGTCGTAACTGAAACAAACCATGAAACTCAAACCGATTGTGACAGCAGCAATCCAAGCTGTGAGATTTGACACAAGATTACTGTTCACATGGCCAACTGTACGTTACATGCTCAAGAGTAAGCTCAGCGCACAGCTTGGTCATGTTACAACCGGAGGGCCGAACTGACAACGTGGCATACAAAGAGATCCTTAACAAATAATTATTGGCATATTTTCCCTCAGTTTAAAAAGGTTTAATTTTCTTCTTAATAAAAATTTTAAGGCAGTACTTCGCCGCTGCAAAGCGCAGGTATTTTGCTAGTTGAGAATACAACAAAGGCACGTATCAAATGTTGAGACTGAGAGATTTTATTGTTTTATGAAAAATACACGCGTATGTTGAATTTGAGGTCATCAGCAAATTTCAACAAAAGACTGGAAATGATGAGTAATACTAAAAAAAAAAAAACACACACACCTGGTGGAACACCTGACAACTCGTGAGGTCACGTGGCCAGAAACCAGTCACATGATTGGCTCTAAAAAGAGCACCACAGAGAGGCGGAGTCTCTTAGAAATAAAGATGGGGGCGGGCTCACCACACTGAGAAAGACAAACGGTGCAGCCAATTACGAATGGCCATCCACTCTCAATGAAAATGTGCAAAGAATTCAGGGGTTTCATCCTCTGTGGTACGCAGAGACATTAAAAGATTCCGAGAAGTCTAAGAAGTCACTAAGAATAAGGCTGAAAACCAGTACTGGATGGCCATGATCTTTGGGCCCTTAGAGGGCACAGGCACGATTCTGTAGTGGGCATCACTGCGTGGGCACATCTGAAAAGCACAGTCTGTGAACTCACCTCATCGCTGCCTCCACAAATGCACACTCAAACTCCGCCATGCATGGAAGAAACCAAATAAACACGATCCAGAAAGACCACCGCCTTCCAAGGGGCCGAGCTCATTCGAGACACACAGCGGTCTGACAAATCTTTATGGAAATCAAGGATACTGCATCCCCTGGGATAAAGAAGAAGGGGACCACCCGGCTTGTGATCAGCATGCAGTTCAAAAGCCAGCACCCCGACATCAGTGCAGGTGGAGTGGGTAGCTTGGAGGTCCTAACCCTAAATGTAGCCCATACCCATAATGAGATGAAATGCAGGGCCACCATTTTGGTGTCAACGAGACCCATTGAATTCTATGGCTTGTCCACAGCTGCCGATTTGACTTTTTCTCAGGGCGCCATGACACGTTTTGTTGACCGGAGCTGACCAGCATTTCTCAGCCCTTCACTTTGATTCTTTTCATTTATTTTCTTAAGGCAGATGTTGTATGACAGCCACACTCAGTGTAGGTACAGAGTCGATCGAGTTCGTCTGCTGATCTGTCGGCTCACTTTGCATCTCCTTATCGCTGAGCTGCTGGATAAAGAAAACCCCTGAGGTCAATTCAGCTGAGGGGCAAACAGTAATAATAACAACTGGTTATTGATTAAGAAATGGAAATGGTGGGCGTGAAAACCGATTTGACCCCGCTGGTCTAATCCAATTAAAGGCCACTGGCTGAGCCGGGCGAACGCCTCTGTTTGGGCAATAGGGGGGCTTGCAAAAGTATTCCAACTTACTAAATAACGAAATTGAAATTTGGAGCCTGCACCCTAATTTGGCCGCCTATGGGGTGTCGTTTTTGACGTCCCTGTCCACTCATCACATTTCCATCCTTCAACGTACGGCCTGTGTGAAACGTTTGGCTCCATAACTCCTGCCAAGCAGGTGGTCCGTCTCCACACTTCACAGTGCTGTTCTCATTCAAGCTTCCTGCTGCCTCTTCTTCATTTGCTCCATGCGCCCCCCAATTGTCATGAAAATAAACTAAAACGTTAATAAAACCCCTCGTCGAAACCGTGAAACTCTGGCAGATTTCAGAAAACACTGAGCCCCCCCCGCCACTCCAGCGCACTTTATTGTGTTGAGGATTTCATTCTGAATTAATAACTTGGACGTTTCTGCCTGCCCGTGTAGACGCATTAGCCCATAATGACGAAATGACAACGTGGGTTCAGATTTATTAAAGAGTCTGAATTAACGTCAGCCGCCCTGACTCGGGGTGTTAGGAAGAAATGAGATGAAAGTAGGAGCACAAAATAAACGAGAGGAGTTGGGTCAAATATCTGAAATGTGGGCTTAAAGTCTAAAGAGTCTGAAATGGAGTAGAAATGTGTCACTTGTCACCCTCTGATGGGTGTCCATAGAGGGCCAGTAAAGGGTCCGACATCAAAACGAACCTCCTATTCGTGACCAGAGACCTTGAAATCATCAGAAACGACACCCAACATGCTTATGTTTGAAGTTTGATATTTTGAACCTTCTAGGATGGGCTCGTTGGGGGGGTAGGACCACCGATTAAGAATCCAAAATATGATCATAAACTCCGACCCTCCACATGCCGATGTTCCAATTCCCATTTTATCAAAATTGTGTGGAACAGAGTAACTTGGACCCCTCTTATCCCAGCAGAGGGTTGACGTGGCAGCACAACTGGTCCTGCTGGTCATATTTACTGGTCTACTCCTCCTCATGAGGGCGTCATTTGCTGCACCAAATATGTTCCAAAAGAGGCCTAAAAATGAAGGCTTTTGTGGCTGGTGGACCCTGAAAAAGCCCGACGTCGAGACGAGTCGAGCAGGATGGCATACTGGCGAGAACCCGCGCTCTCTTGTTGACAGAAGTATTCGGACCCTCAGCTGTGGCCCTCCATATTGTGCTCAGGTGCGACCCACTTGCTTGAATTCTCCTTGAGATGTGACTGGAGTCCAGCTGTGGCCAAATGAAATCGACTGGACGTCGTGTACAAAGGCCCCCAGTGTCCCTGGGTGGCAAAGGTCCCACGATTCACACTGCAAGGCCCAAGGAACTCCCTGTAGACCTCTGTGATCAAATTGTAGGGTGAGGGGGTACCACCATTTCCAATGCTCCGAGTGTCCCCGAAAGCACAGGGGCCTCAAGAATTGTGAAATGCAAGAAGTTTGGAAGCACCAGGACTCTCCCTAGAATTGGCCAAACTGAGTCACCAAGTGAGATGGGCCCAGTGGTCAGGGAGGGTCCTCTGCTGAGACAGGAGGACGTGTTGGATGGATGAACATCTCCATCAATTGGGCATTTATGGCAGAGTGGCTACTGCCCACCTGAAGCCTCCCAGACAGCATTTAAAGCACTCCATGAGCATTTGGGAAAAGCTCTGGTGGTCTACGGAGACAAAAAAATGGCAACGTTTGGGTGGACGTTCAGGCACCACAACTGGAGAAGATCAGGTGCTGCTTATCACCCTCCTAATACTTTCCTTATGGTGAAGTGCGACGGTGGCCATGTCTTGCAATGGGGACAGGGAGACTGGTCAGAACTGAGGAGAGACCAAACACAGAGACGCCTTTGAAGACCACCTGCATGCTCAGTGACCCCCAGAACACAGCCAAGACAACACTGGCGTGGCAGAGACGCACTTACACTTTCTCAAGGAGGAATATTTTCTGGGGATCAGGGTCAAAAAAGCCCAAGTGAATCCACTGAGATTCCAGGTTTTCAAACAAGAAGATGGGAGAACCTCTGAGGGGCTGAAGACGTGTAGGCGCTGTCCTTAAATAATCTCGCCCCTTCTTATATATCGGAATGTCTGACACCTTATATTCCAAATCGTAACCTCAGATCCTCAAATGAGTGTCTCCTTAGAATTCCAAAAGCTAAACTTAATAGAAGTGGAGAGGCAGGCGGCCTTCTGCTGCTATGCACCTCAAATCTATAATAGCCTGCCAATAGGAATTCGCCAGGCTGATACGGTGGAGCAGTTTAAAACACTGCTGAGAACACATGACTGTAACATGGCTTTCTATAACTTCAATTTAACTTAATTTAACTTAATCCTGATACTCTGTAAGTTCAATTCATCATAATAACTATTCAGGGTGGCTCTAAAATCCGTACTGACCCCTACTCTCTCTTCTGTTTCTTTTTCCGGCCTGCGCCACCTCCACCTACTCAAAGCTTCATGATGCTCCAACAATGATGGATGGACTAAAAGGCAGAAGTCTACGTGACCATCATCATCAAGCCTTTCCGTGAGAACCCTAAATCCAAAGAGGACTGTTTCATTTATGTTAGGTAGAATGCCCAGAGGGGACTGGTCAGGCGGTCTCATGGTCTGAATCCCTACAGATTTTATTTTTTTCTCCAGCCGTCTGGAGTTTTTTTTTGTTTTTTCTGTCCTCCCTGGCCATTGGACCTTACTCTAATTTGATGTTAATTAATGCAGATTTATTTTGTTTTCTTACTGTGTCTTTTATTTTTCTGTTCTTTATCATGTAAAGCACTTTGAGCTACTGTTTGTATGAAAATGCGCTATAGAAATAAATGTTGTTGTTCTACGCATCGGTAAACCTGAACGTTCGTAGCCTGATGTCTTTACTTTGATGTTCTAGACGGGCTGCCCCAGCAGGCCATGTGACCTTCATGTGTTGGTCTTCTCCCAGGTCAAAGTTCAGAAAGACCCCAGATCCTCCAGTTTAAGGCACAGTTGGCAGTGGCGCAGGGTCCTGGCTCCTGTGTCCGTGCCCACACATTCTTCGTGTGTGTGTGTAAGTTGTTGTGCCCTCTTCTCAAAGATGTCACTGGGGCGCGGCTTTGTTCACCACGTGTGCCACTTGTCAGAGCGCTGAGGCCCCACCCAGTGCAGGGCGCTATACAGAAATCACGTGAGCTGAATGTGCAGACCTGGGAGATTCCTGAGAGTCGGTAGGCCCCGTGCTAGACTGGTGCCCCCCACCGCCCCTCAACTGGATTAAGCCAGTTTGAGAATATTAAGGGCGACTACAAAGCAAACAGGAAATCAACTGAGCCCTCGGGCCGCCATCCCATCTCACGCCAGCCATGTTTGTCAGAGCCAGGGCTTGATAGAAGGCAGCAGCACAGCCTCCCCCGATGACGCCGTGCTGGGTGGGTGTCACTCACGTTCTGACCGCTGCGTCACCCCCTCGGAGAGTTGACTCCACAACATCTGCTCGTTGCACGAATCACCTGACACTCACAATGAAACACACATGGTGGGCTAAACTGACCAGACGGGGAACATCTGCTCTGGAAAATTTAGAAATGGAACAAGAGAAGTCAAAATGGCGAGTAAAAGCAAAGCCACAACGATAAGCAGCGAGCGGAGCTCGGCGTCAAAGAGACGGCCTTGTGGGCAGCGGGGTCTCCACTACAGTGCTGAGTGTGAGACCCCGAGCAACCAACCTGAGGCCACCTCTTCAAAAAACAAGACACACAGCTGGCATAAGAAAGGGCACCGCATTGACGTCAATGTGGCAGTAAATACAAGAGGCTCGGGCTGTGACAAAAAGAGGACATTAGTTGTGAAGATCGATGTTAATGGACAGGATTAGAAAGGAGGACATCAGAGGGTCAGCTCAGGTTTGACGGGCAGGAGACCAAGTGAGAGAGGCGAGATGGCGTCAGTCTGGACGTGTGAAGAGAAGAGATGAGGGGTATACGAGAGAAGGGTACTAAGGATAGAGGAGAAGAGGAAGGCCGAAGAGGAGGTTTATGGATGTGGTGAGGAAGGGCATGCAGGTGACGGGTGTGACAGAGTGAGATGACGAGGACAGGAAGATCTGGAACAAGATGATCCGCTGTGGTGACCCCTAATGGGAGCAGCTGAAAGAAGATCGACGTTAATGGCGGTGACCCTGCTATTATACACAGAAAAGCCGCCAACGCATCATCACAAGGTCAGACTGAATGCCCCGACTTCGCGGACCCCCCCAGTGCACAAACTGCAAAGACACCATGTGGCACCGTGTGTGACCCAGCGTGTTCTTTATTCGTTTTTTTTTATTTTACCGTCGTTCTCATTATTATTACAGTTCACAAGATTCTTTCAGTTTGGTGCCTAAGAAGAAACACAGAGAAAGTCGTGAAGGTGAGCACAGGCGTCGTGTCCTGCGGCGCGGGTGACACGGACATCGTGCAAAGTGTAAACAAGTCAGACACCCTTAGTACTCGGTCGGTCTCTCCAGCTTCAAAGTTCAGCGTGAATCACGATTGTTCCCTTTAATTGCCCACCTGCAGTCCCGCCGTCCCTGAGAACCTTAATTTAAATAAACGAAAGAGCAGGCACAACACCCGGAAAGGTAAAGGACCAGAGTGGGCTCAAATCCTGCAGTCGTCACCCACGGCGAAGGAGGTGCACCAGAGGTGATCGTCACATCCTGCCTGCTCCAGACAACCAGAGGGCACGGTGACAGTCGAGAAAAGAGTCGAGCGGTAGCTCTGCGCGGCTTTGTCACATCGCCCTTTCTCCTCTAATTTTGTGTCACAAGCATTAAGCGGTCAATGTGTGGTAGCCAAGGTGAGGTACGGCGTCTGTTGGAAATCACAGTTTTTAAATTGACATGCAGGTACCTTGAAGAAGCTCAGACTCCTCAAAGAATCGTTAAAGGACACTGCTGGGCCTCCTTCTGACCAGCCGGAGGTGACGTCAAGTCGAAAAAACAAAAAGACGCCTGCAAGTCAGCTAAAATGTGTCACCTGGACCCTTATAAAGCGTGTGACATGAGAGCCCCGACTCCTACGCCGAGGGTGCCAAAGCAGCACTGAAGTCCCGTAACCAACCCCCCCCCCACCCCATCTTTACTCTGAAACGCACGCAAATTCAAAACAGAAAGACTTGATTTGTTCACACGGCTGGCTGGCTGGCCGGCCCGTCGATTCGCTTCACATCGGTCGGATTTGGAATGCTAGGAAACCTTTGGATGACGTTTTTCAACAGGGTTCAAGTTAAGGCCACACTCTGAAGCTTAAACAGGACATGCTTTGTGACTTCACATTATCCGATAAAAAAATAACTCGATCAAAGTAGCTTTATACATTGTCAGTCCCTCGTGGAAAGAGCAGGAAGTCCCAAAAAAATAGAAACTGTGATTCTGTACATTGACACAACCGTCGCAAAGCACACTAGAAACGCACCGATTCTGCACAGTGAATTAGGAAAAATTAAAGCCAGTAACAAAAAGCCGGACGTTATTGCATAGGTCAAGTGGTCTCAGAGCACTTCGTCATTGTCAGTGGGGAGCGAAATCTCAACGGGTTTTCTTGGGAATTGTTTTTTTTTTTTTTTTTTTGCTTCGGAATAATCACGTCAAGTGGCGAGTAAGACTGTGCCTGAAACTCCGCTTACGCTTCTCACTTCTCCCGTCGGGAATCCGCCGTCTTGAGAAGCGGCAAAGGCTCGGGGTGTCGCGTGCCGTTACAACTCGTCCTTCTTCTTGCCCACCTTTTCCTGATCCTTCTCTCGTAGCGTCTTCATGAAAGTGACAAAGCCCGTCTCCTGGAAAGGGAAAACAAAGCTATAATTATTGTTATTCTTTACATTTATACAGCGCTTTTCTCAGGACTCAAACCGCTTTTCCTAGAGAGTGGGGCGTCACTTCAGCCGCCACTAATGTGCTGCACCCACCCGGATGATGCAACGGCAGCCATTTCTGTGCCACACATTAGCAGTTACGCGGTGAAGGGGTGAGAGAGAGAGAGAGCCAATTAGAGACTGGGGATGATTAGGGGGCCAGCATGACCAGAGCATGATGGGAAATGTACCGCTGCTCTTCACAAAGGACGCCCAGGGATCTTTAATGACCACAGAGAGTCAGGCCTCCAGCTGGCATCAGGGTCCACATTCAGACCCAATGCTGGCCTCACCAACGCCTCTTCCATTAGCAGCTTTTCCCAGATGGTCTCCCACCCAAGTGCTGGCCGGGCCTGAACAGGCCGAGCTTCAGATGAAGGACCTGCTCTGAAGTTAGGGGGGCACAGCGCACTTCAGACGTGTGACTGAACAGATCGAGGATGGCACACTGGGAGCGACAGCTTCATGGCACATGAGGAGCTGAGAAGGGCGCAGAGACTCTCCAATGAGTAGCTAGAGGACGAGGAAGTGCAGGCCCGGGGGTCAGTGAGCTCGTGTATTGGGGGGATTACAGAGGACTTGCAGTATTTAGCAGGCTGTGTGACGTGTTACTGCAGGAGTATTGATGAGGAAGGGCTTACTAGGAGCAAAGCAGTTTGAAGACCGATGGGCAATATGGCGTCTTCACACAGCCCGGGTGCTAAAAGCATTTCAATTCATTTTTTCCCCCCTCAAGCAGCACTCAATACCCCAGAATGATGTAAATGTGAAGATTTATGAAAAATAAAAACCTGAACTCTCACGCTGACACAAGTATGCAGACCCTTTACTCAGCACTCCGTTGAAGCCCCTTTGGCAGCCATTGCAGCGTCTGGCGTCTCCGGGGGTCTGCGGTGATGAGCGTCACATTTGAATTGGGGGGGTTCTCAGCCATTCTTCTTGGCAGATCCTCTCAGACTGGACGGAGACCACCAGAGGACGGCTATACGTGGGTCCCCCTCAGAGATGTTGGAGTGCAGTTCAAGTCCGGGTCACTTGAGGACTTTCCCAGAGTTGTCCCCAAACCACTCCTGTATCATCTCACCCAGAGTGCCCTGCAGAAGGTTTTACTCCGTTCAGCTTTCGCTCAGCCCTGACTACAGTAATCTCCCAGTCCCTGCCACCACCACCACGCTTCTCCGTTGGAATGACAAGTGGTGCCCGACTTCCTCTTGATGCGATGCCAATCTCGGTTTCAGCAGAGAACACGGCTTCTCGCCGTATGAAGAGTCCTTCAGGTGCAGGGTTTCAATGTGTCATCCAGCCATCCTGCCATAAAGCCGACCCACATCAGCAGAGTGTTGGTTTTCCTTCTGGAAGCTTCTCCCATTTTCACACAGGATCTCTGGTGCTCAGCCTGAGTGACCATCAGAAAGCGTCGGCCCCCCGTCTCTTACCAGGGTCATTCACTGCTCCGATTGCTCAGTCTGGCCAGCTCTCAGAACAGTCCTGGTGGAATTCTGGAGGCCACGGTGCTCTTGAGGACCCTCAATACCTCTGTAGCCTTCCAGATGTGGGCCTCGACACAATCCCGTCTCTCAGCCCTGCAGGCCATAACTTCAGCCTAACGGCTTGGCCTCTGCTCCGCTGCAGACAGGTGTGGGTCTTTCTCACTTCGTTCTCTCAATTTATTCCAGTTGTCCACCGGTGGAGTAGAAACAAGTTCATGACGACCAACAGAATGGGGGGCACCGGAGCCGACGCTCTGAATATTTGTGTCAGTGCAATCTGTCACGTGACCGCAGACATTGTTTCCGCTTTGTCATTCTGGGGTATTGAATGAAATCATAAGGCTGCAACGTAACAAAATCAGAATAGTTTGAGAAGATGCCACACGGTATTATAACACTGGTGCTGTGTAGGATGGCATCGTCAGGCGGCACTCGGCTAAGGCCATGAGGTCAGCCAGAAACTGCTTCTGAGGGCCACCATAATCCAGACGTCACCGGTCCACGGCTGGCCACCAGCAGTTACGACAGTGGGACAACGTTCTGGTGGGCTGCTCATCAACCTTACAACTTGAGGGTAGACACTGGGTCTGAGGGCCGGAGGAGCAGGAAATTGAATTGTCCTCGTTGTCACTCTAACTGAGTGAGTGTTGTGTGTGTCCTGAGCAGATGGCACTTTGGTGCCAGTCATGATCTGTGCTGCCTTCAACCATCCCCTGCAGTGCCCCGAAGCCCTGGACTGAGCAGGTGCTCCAGCCTCTGTGGGCTGGTTGTGTTGGTATCGGGACTTTCTGGAATATTCTGAAGTACTTGGATGAACCTGTGGAGCAGACACACTTGCTCTTACTCACCCCTCTCTCCCCACTGTACCGCTCTCCAAACTTTCCATAGTTGTAGTAATTGAAGGTGGGGTAGCCCTCGACTCCTTCTTGTTTGCAGACTTCATGGTTTTGACCTTTGGTGCAGTCAACAGCAGCATAAGCAATCTGGGAAAAAATACAAAAACACAGAAAGTATGAACGTCACAGGCCACTGGAAGGCCCAATGTGGCGTAGCGATGTAGGGGGTGACGGCTCTGCTCCCATCTCTGACTGATATACATTTGTAACCGTTAAGAACTTTGGGAGATCGTGCTGGCTATGGAAAGGCGCTATATACTTGAACCCAATTTCCAATGTAAAGAACTAGCAGAATGTACATCCATATCTGCTCTGTAATTTGTTGCGGCAGCGTTATGGCGAATGTCTTCTGAGGTTTGTCGAGGTTGGAAGACAGAAGTTGTGCAGTCGGGCAAACGCAGCGGTGAAATAAACGTCTGGGTTCTAACCAAGTCCACGCGAGACTCTGGGAGGCAGTAAAACGGGATTCAGAGCATCACGCGCTCCTCTGGGCTCTTGTCCCACTGGGGGTCTTTATAAAGACACTGGAACACTCCACCAGATTTGAGTTTATTTTTATTGTTTGTACCGAAGGCTGAGCGAGACTTCAAATCTCGTATTCAGATGGAGAACGACCATCACAGAACTCCTGATAAGACGGCCTTCATTGGTGTCCCACAATGGCAGACAATATTAAAACATTCCTGACAAAGTGATGGCACCTCCGCTAAGGACAAAAGACTTACGGTGTCACCAGCACTCTACACAGGCAGAGGGCCAATGCAGTTTTGTCCTGTGCTTGACACGAGTTGTCTTGGTGCCACGTAGGAGACAGAAGTGCTGGCCTGTCCATCAGTCCGTCCATCATCACACACGTGCGCATGGCAGACAGCTAAAAGGACCAACAGATGGCAATTCCACGCCAGGGTGGGGGATGGCGGGGTGCACTAACCCTCTCTCTGTTATCTCTACAGACCAAACCCGGGGAATCCTGCCTGGTCCCGGTGACGTCACTTCCGCCGACCTGCCTTATAAGCCACACCAGTTCCTGCACCTGTCAGTTCTGTTTTGACTCCACTCTGTTCACAGCTGTGCAACATGTTGGCCTTTTGCAGCCAGGATTTAAGCATACGGGTGGCTGCCCCAAACCTTTTCGTGTGCCAAGGATGTTCATTCCACATCATCCATTTTCCAAACCCGCTAATCCACAGCAGGGTCGCAAAAAAAAAAAAAGATGGAGCCAATCCTAGCAAGTGTTGGGCACAAAGCAGAACCAATCAATGGCCAGGTACATCTGAAGTGGAAATCGGCCAGGAAGCCCCGACTGGCACATCTGAACGCTCGGCCCACAGAGACAGAGACGGAGATGAGAACAACTCTCAGTGGCGCGGAGGCGGCCAACGGGCGTAAAACACATTTTCAATTCCACCGTGAGGCACAGACGAGTCCTCAGCCACTTCAACGTTCACGCTGCGTCTGGCTGCCTCGGATATTTCATTTGTGTTCGTTCGTGTGGATTTTCCGGGGATGCGGAGGGCTTCTCTTCTGAGAGACACGCTGGGTTATTAAACTTGTTGTTGTGGAACGGGAATGGCGACTTCGCCGTGCCTTTGATGTGAAGTAGACTCTTCATCAGCTCGAGATGCCGCCTTTGCCTTCTCCTTCCTTCCTTCCATCAAGTGTCACTTTCACTCAGGCTCTGTCGATGCGGGTGGGTCTGCCTGATGTCTTCAAGTGTGTGCCAATGAGATCTGGAGGGTTAATCAGCGGCAGCCGGGAATGCAAATCACGAGTGTGACAAAGAATGTGCCAACACAGAAGCCGCTGCTTGTAATGTAACCAGCATGCAGTAAGCAAATGCTTTAATCCAAAGCGACTTACAAAGGAGGGCAACATAATCGAGTAACTTCAGTGTGTTTTGAAGAAGCGCAGCAGGACACGTTTTAAAAGTTGATTATCACAAGTGAAGAGCTGATTTAACAATATGAGCGATGATCTCCACACAGCACAACACGTTCATTAGCACACTGAGGGGGGCAGCCGTTCAGATGGGGGTGGGCAGCGCGTCCCACCAACTAGGAGCTACAAATGAAGGGAGTCTAGACTGGGATTTGATGTCACGCAGAGGTCGCCGTTCACTGGAAGGACCAACGACCTCACCAGTGTCTCCATATCACAGGTCCTGACCCACGGACGACTCTGTAGGCAGCCATCGAGGGTCTGACCCTAATGTGTCCTGCTGCAGGGAGCCAACGTATAGCGACCTGAAGAGAGGAGGGACGTGCAGCCATCTTGGCTGATGGAATACAAGACAGGGCGCTGCACTTTGGACCATCTGCAGTGGCACATGCAGGTCCTGCTGCCAGTAGGCATCTTGCCACGACATGACCGGACCAGACGCTGTGCCACCTACGCCATCAGATAAGCTCTGGATTTGCGGATGTTATACTGAGTGAGTCTGCGTGAACGAGAGCCGCTCATCAGTTTAGTCATGTGGTGAAGCCCTGCTCTGCTGTGGGTGACCAAGCCAGTTTTTATAAAGTTTTCACTGCCCACCACTGTATGGACGGGAGGGCAGAATAACGGAAGAGCAGATAAGGTTATGGTGGGGCACTTAAACGTACAGTCACAAGAGAAATCGGCCAAATCAGCCCCCCGGCCCCTCCAGTATCTCACACTCCAGCACAGTAGGTGGCAGTGACGCACTTTCAAAGGGGATGCAGACCACCGTAAACAAAAAGCAGCAGCAACAGCTTCCCTCAGGTTGTCATCAGGACGTGGAGAAGTTCATCATTCTTTGTAGATTTCGTCTTTGGATTACCGACTGGACTTAGGAGACCCAAAGGCTACCCTTTTGGCAAAACCTCTTTTCTCTTTTTGCGCTTCCTTTTGGTGTTTTAGAAGTAAATTTCTAAAGATTCTTGTTGTGGACTTGTCTGTTCAAGCCAGAGGTTGACAGTAATCCTTCCTCTTGGAGGGCATTTCATATATTTTTGGGACTACTGAAGTATTCTGATCTTTTATAGCCAGCCTCCCATATCTGGGCCTGCTAGGCCGAAAGCATGCCAGTAGTAGTTTGGGCTGGCTGCCTGGGGCAAGGCCTTATCTGGGCAAGTGGGTGAAGTTCCTGGCTTGCTTTGTGGGACCTTTGGTAGGCTGCACACCCCTTTTCAACATGACTGAGACTCCACCTCACAACACGGCCTCTCTTCATCGGCAACACTCGCCTGAGGAGGAGGAGGAGGAAGAAGATGAATACGGTGTTTGTGGAGGACATTGTATTGTATTGTATTAAGAAGAAAGTCCATGTGGAAAAAAGTCTTTGTGGACCAGAGACCACTGCAAAGCACTTCAGTTCTAGGTTGGGGGTACAAGAAGCCCCCCAAACACCCACTGCAGAAATATTAAGAGTTTGTACTTTTCCTCCAGTAGCCTTCTTATCCTGAGAAAGTAACTTTCACCAAAAGACCAAATAAACGTCGCCACATCTGGGTGAGCAGGCTGGTTTGGCAACATTAAGACCAAATGTAGGAATGAAGCAGCAGGGGTGACAACAGTGGCAGTAACCTTGGACTCCCTGTGACCTCCAAAGGACACAAACAGAGTCACATCCTGTTCTGCACTGACAATCCAACGGTGGACGTGTCACCTGCGACTGGTACTGTTGGGTCACCACATTGTAAAACATCATCGGCCCAAGTCTCTCCAGCGTCACAATGAGAATGACACAAGATGGCCGTCACTCAACCCCAACATGAGGAAAGGAGAACCGCAGCATTTGTGTCACCGCTCTTCACAAAATGTCCTGACTGACTGGTGACAATGATGTGGGGTACAACGGGTGACAAAAAGCTGCTCAAAAGTCATAGAACACAACTTGGCACCTTGTAGCAAATCTGCTCCAGTGCTGTTGGCAGACTTAACCCACTGGGCATGGATGGCACTGGGAAACATGGAGTTTGAAAGTCTTTACTCAAGGGGCATGGAAACTGTTGGCCTCCACTGAGACATTAGGAGAGTATTCAATGGATATTTCATCATCATCCTCAGCCAGCTCTTCCTGGTGAGGCTGACCAGGCCACCATGTGCTCGGTGACTTCCTCCAACTTCTCCTACAGAGCTCCTAGACACACTTAGGGTGGTCCAGAAGCCAAATCCCACCAGAATGTCCTTTGTCTTCTTCCAGTGGTCCATGCCATATAGACCCCCTGAGGGAGAGGCTGGGGGGCATCCTAAATAGAGGCCTGGGTGCCTCGACTGACTCTGAGCAATCTGGAGAAGCAGCGGTTCCACTTGGAGCCCCTCGCCGTATGTCTGAGATCTCCGGCTCTTTGCTTTTAGAGCCACACAGTTGATATGTTGCTGTGAAAAGGGGGCTACACAGATGCCAGCCACAGAACAGGGCCAGCAGAGTTCGGTGGGGGGGGGGGGGTTATGGGGGCTATCAGGGCCAGCAGGCCGCACTCGTGTGTTCACTTTGACATTTTAAATTTTGGGGGAAAAAAAAAAAAAAAAAAAAAAACAAAACACACACCACTAGATGGCGCAAAAGACCAAATCCAACAGAGTGAGCTCCACGACGTCCCCTCACGGGGCAGCGCAGGCGCAACTCGACAGCCAGAGGGTTCACAGAAAAGCCACGGGGGTCCCGGCGTTTCATGAGCATCTCCATCTGCTGACAAATCTCCTGGTCCAGTTTAGGCAGGGACTGTTCAGGAGTTCAGCGGGGTTAAGGGAGGCCAGGGGGCTCAAGCAAAGATGGGGTGTCAAGACAACAAGCCCACCAGTAAAAGCTCGGCCTGGAGATGAGACTAAAATGGACAGACAGCCCACAATGCCTGAAAAAAGTAAAAGTCAACAGAGGCCTGTGCCAGCGCAGTCATTTGACACACTGTGGGGACACGGGCCTTAATTGTGGCAAACTGGTCACTGCAGAGAGCAACAGCTGAGTGCCCAGCCATCCTCTTTTTTTTTTTTTTTTTTTTTTCCTTAAACCACATATCCGGGGCAGCTGGAGCCTATCCCAGCAAGCACTGGGCACAAGGCAGGAAAAACACCGGGCAGAGTGCCAGCCCATCACACGCACACTCACACATCAGGGGCCAATTTAACAATGCCAATCCACCTGTAGTGTTGAAATGTGCCAGAGGAAATGCAAAGCAAGTCTCGGCTAAAGGGCTGCGATGACGGTTTGGCTTGGAGGATTCTGTACAGTAAAGTCGCCGTGATGGTGGATTGATGTTGATTGGCTTCGGGGGCATCGAGGTCCGACCTGGTAAGCCCCTGATGATCCTTTGCTCTTTAGTATTGGAGATGGCGTCTGTCTGATCCCCTTGTATTTCAATCTACTGTAATTCAGTAAGCTGGTGTGTGAGCACTCAATCGGGCATATAAACATGAACGTTTGTGCATATCGTGATGGGGGGGCACCAAACTCCCAATGCCATAAAGTCACGTAGTGTGCATCCATACAAGACAACATGACAGGCCCGCACGTACACAGACTCATTACCTTCCGGTCTTCTTTAAACAAGTCAGCCGCCAACGTGAAGTGCGGGACGGCGTTTTTACAGTGGGGGCACCCTGGAGAGAGGAAAAGAAAAAAAACAAAACAGGAAACACAAAATGAGAAACGGGAGACAAAATGAGACGAGCCCGAGAGGCGGTCATCTGTAGCTGAAGCCCTTCCATGTCATCTGAACGTAATAAAGGCACACGGCACATCCTCAAAGCCACTCAGTCCTGTTCAGAGGCATGGGGGGCACCAGCCAATCCTGGTGGGCACCCAAACGCACTCATACAGGGCCAGTTTCGAATCGCCAGCTACACTAATCTGCGTGTCTTCTGGGATGTTGGAGGAAAACCCCAGAATGGCAAACAGGAAGAATATGCAGACTGGACAGGCACAGTGACAACATATGACACTGCATTTGTGAGGCAGCAGTGCTAACCACTGTGCCACCCTCAGTCTCTCAGCCCACTTGTAGAGGTCGGGCTGCTGGGGTACAAGTCTTAAGTGTGCTTCGTCTGAGATCAGGTGGACAGGATGCCAGTCTATCATAGGACACCCCAGACAGACCGAGTGTCACTGATGAACCTGAGCAGGGCAGCAGACTGGCATCCTGGGTCCAAATGTCATGCTTGTGTGTAACGTATATGCCATCCCTTTAGTCCTAAAGGTGTACAGGGTGGGCCCACTGTGACTGAGGGAGTGAGCAGATGGCACTGGCACCCCATTTAGGCTTTGGCTTCTTCTTTACTCTCCAAGTGTCCCCGAGACCCCCACACACAAGGCCTTCACTGCAGGTCTCTGAACATCCCCCACCTGCGCAGTCGCGGGCCCCCCCCCCCCCCTCTTATTATGGGCTGCACTTACCCATTCAGCCAGGTGTTCACAGTAAACAGATGAATATTTCATGAATTCGGCACGGAGGACATTTCTGGACTCCCTTAGCCTGATGTAACGTTAAGTCCGCCGCCAGAACATTTCACAGAGCAGTACATTAAAAGGCATTCGCCATTAAAAAGATCTTAAAAGGCAGCGACAGCTTTGCACGTTGCTCGATAAAACACAGCACACCGCACTCCATTATTGGAGCCGAATAATAAAAAACACAGCAACACCACAGAACAAATGCGGAGAAACACGGTGGGACAGGAAAGCAGCAGCACGTAACACTCCCACAGGCCCGGTGGGCCGGGAGTCGGCACTGGGAGCGAAGCCAGAAATGGTGGGAGTCCAGCAACGGCCTACCAGGAGCAGCCAGTCAGCCAACCCTGTGAGAACTGCAGAGGAAAACGGGGGCACCATAGATTCATGTGGAGTTGGGGGCTTAAAACCAGGACACCCCGGGAGGTCAAAGGAGCACACAGCGACCGCCTCCAAGTCATTTAGAAAAGGGGGCCTGGTGTAAATGGCAGGAGGTGTGGATTGGCGTCCCACCCAGAAAGTGGAGTCTCACAGTAATACTGACAAACGGATACAGGCGAGTGTCTGCACCAAAACCGAAACACACATGGAGTGCAGGGAGGAGCACAGGGCGGAGCAATGGGAGGAGCACAGGGCAGAACACAGGGCGGAGCAATGGGAGGAGCACAGGGCAGGGCACAGCACACTCGCTCGCTCCCTTAACACTGGGCCTCGAGTCGGTGCTAACACTTTGACTCGGGTATCGACAGCAGCTTTCAGACCTCAGTACTTGGACCACAACGGGACCGAAGCAAATGACGGAGTAACTCGCGACGCGTCTCACCGCTGCTTTGGTCCTCCAGTCTGCTGACCTGCACACCTCCCTGCTCCACGCAAATCACAAAATGGAGTCCCCCTCCCACACTGGTGACTGGAGCTAGTTGTAAAGCGAGGGGGTCCCCCCTTTGGTACTCCGTTTGCACCGAACGCAAGACCCTCACATTTGGTACCAAAGTCGATGAAATGCTGGTGCCGTCCCGTTTTAAAAATTGGGTTTTACAGTGCCAGTGGCGCAGTGGGTAGTGCTGCTGCCTCGCAGTTAGGAGACCCGTCTGGGTTCGCTTCCCGGGTCATCCCTGCGTGGAGTCTGCATGTTCTCCCCGTGTCTGCCTGGGTTTCCTCCAGCAGTTCAAAGACATGCAGGTCAGGTGCACTGGCGATTCTAAATTGTCCCTAGTGTGTGGGGGTGTGTGTGTGCCCTGCTGGCACCCTGCCCGGGGTTTGCTCCTGCCTTGCACCCTCCTGTGCTGGTTGTGATTGTCTCCAGCAGACCGCCGTGGCCCTGTGTTAGGATATAGCAGGTTGGACATGACAGCGCCAGTGTACCACTCAACATTGGCATTATAAGCCATAAAATGTGGAAGCCATTAAGAAAACTTTTAAAGGCTCACCTTAATAAATGTGTCCGGATATAATAATAATAATAATACTAATAATGTTTGACCAGTTATTAGGTGAAAGCTAAATGGATAAACACACAACACGGATACGCGAGCCACATTTCCAAACCAAATAAAACGGGTGATGTTGACTCGCGGCCTGCGACTCGCTGCTGATCAGGCCGATATCTGCCACAAATCTTTGATGACTTTTGCTGTCCTTGACACAATGTGACATTTGTGTTGTGGGCTTTTTAAACGGCTGAGCGTATCAAAGCTGGCATAAGCCGCAGCATGAATATCAGACGACTGTCAGAATGACAGCAGCGTCCGTTTTACCAGCTCACTAACAGCCATATCACAGTAATACAAGTCTGCAATAAAAATCTTGTGAACGCTAATTTCCGCACTGACAGGCAATCCGTCACTTGAAAGTTTTACTTCAATCAGCCTTAAATGATCCGGCAAAATCTAAGAGCCAAATTTAAATCATCGGAACAAGCGCACCAAGAGGAGCGCCGCACACACACGCCTGCCATTTCATTTCAAACATGGGCCGATTCGGCTCAGCTTCACCGCACTGCGGCTGCAGTTACCAAAATCACCTCCATTTCCTTCAAGCTTATCGTTCTATTTTATTAGATAAGAGAAAGATTTGGCTGTGGAGGTGACAGGTGCTGACAGACTAGTGGGGTTTGGGCAGGAGAGGTGAAGGAGATGAGGCAGGAGTTGGCACACGATACGAAAAGAAAGAGGATACCCAGGGCCGTGGAGGCTGGAGGAGAAGACGTTGGGGAGAAACCCAGAAAGCGGGCGAGGTGATCCCAACGACTAAACTGGCTCAAAGCAAACCATCACGGAGACTCGCTGCCACTGCTCACCACGGATTTCCACAAAACGCACACCCAATGAGCTGATGTACAGTGCGTGACGCCAGAGACCCCATGACATGTCACCTTAAAGTTGGTTTGATTGTAACGAGTCATTCAGTCAATTCAGGAAACTCGACAAAAGCTTTCTGACTCCAGAGGCGCACTCAGCCCACAGGGGACTTCACTTTGCTCCACACAATCTCCCATTAATCCCATCAATCCCTGCTGTGACTCAGGCCAAGTCCACACCGCTGTGATTCCATTTAAAAACAAGAAAGCCGCCTCTTTGCTGACAAGAGTTTGCACAAAAGTATCTCAACCCACACTTAAACGACCAAAAATACACGAGACGCGTCCATTCACCCACAGTGGGCATGTGCATGTTGGCAGTGACAGGAAGAGGAAGCGTCCTTAACGCTTGACATTCGATTACACGAAGAACAGCAAACGACAAATACAAAAAACGAAACTGGATTGTGCTGTGTGGACTGACGATGACATGGAATTGTCATTAGGAGTAACACACGAGGGAAATTAGCCACCATTTTGGAATGTGGTTTTCTTCCATGAAAGGTGACCAAGCAAATGTAAATGCCAAGATGGATGGACTGGCATCCCACCCAGGAAGGAGGAAGGTTCCTTACCCAAATGGCAGGCCCCAGGGCATCCCAGCCAGATTTGTCTGCAGTGCCATTCCCGGCCAGAAAGAAATAAAATGGAGGGACAGGGAAGGACAGTCCCTGGGGGCTATTTATTCCCTCACACTCCTGCAGGGCACCTTGGGAAATGTAGTCTTGGTGAGCAGACCTGCCAGGGTATGTGGGTTCAACCAGAGGGGGCTGTAAGAAAGGCGCAGTGCTTCCAGGCTGACACTCTAAGTATTCCTGGGTCTGCCATAAAAGCCACCCAGCCTCACCCAGGTGAGCTCAGCCGAGCCAGCAGGAGGAGAGACGTCCGTGTCTTGGAGGATTGTGACTGGTAGAAGGTATTTGTGTCAAACACCCATCACTTTATTGAAGTCTGGGACCCTGAGCTCCCCCTAGTGTTCACACAAGGAATGACTTATGGTAATGAGTAGGGGAAGGTCATGCAGAGAGGACAAACCAATCACAGTGCGATTAGAGTCTGCGTCTTCAAAATTCTCCATTTTGACCCATCCACTCTGCAACACTGAGCTCCGTCTTTAGAGGTTGAAAATGCTGGAGTAGTGGGGACAAAAAGTGAAAACGGAAACTAACATCAATGTTCTTAAACAAAAACGTAGTAGTGTGGACGTAGGCTCAATGTGTGCGGCCTGCAGTGGTGCCCAAACAGGTCAGACGCACACCCCGTGCCACTCCTCTTCTTCTGTCACACTCTCAGCTGCACACGGTGTCACGTGAAAGAGTGCGACTTGCACCGCTGGAGACATGCAGTGCCTCATGTTGAGTTGTGTACCAGCTGTACCCTCTCCGTCTCCCACACGCCGCTGCACAAGGTGGCACGAGAAGGAATGAGCCGCGGTCTCACCCAATGCGGCCTGTAAAAAGTGGTTTGGGGCGAGAGGGTTTGGTTCACTTGGGACAAAGTAAATAATGAATACACAAGTCACGAGAGCTACTCACACGGGGCGTAAAACATGACGAGGGCGTGCTTCTTCTTCTTCAGGAAGTCCTTGAAGTCCTCAGCTGCCAGGTGGCTCACATGCGATGGCTTCTCTTCCCAGGACTGCTCTGGAGGAGGTGGCGCTTGAGGGCTTTAGGGGAAGAAGCAAAGACAAGCAGCTAATTTAGAGACACTTCAGTGGCCAAAGAGCTTTACCATCAGGGTGCAGGGAACAACTTGGAACTGAAAGATGACATTTATTAAAATAAAAATGAGAGCATAGAGCAGACAGCCCTGCCGTGATGATCAAGTGCAGGCCGTTCTGCTGCGCTCTTGAGCTTTGTGCTGGCTGGCCAGAAGGTAACGGTGGGAGCTGTTGACTGACCTGCACAGCCTGCTGACCACCGGCAACGGAAGTGGGCAGAAAACATGACTGGACTGAATCGCTCGTCTCCCAGTTACACTTCACCAACCTGGCAGGGCACTGTTAAGTAACATCTCTGTCAAAGGCGCTACATGCAGCGCCAGGAGAAAGTCCTCAGACCCTTCACTGTTACACATGTTGTTACGTTGCAGTTTTGCGTTAAACCACTTAAAAGTGGGAGGTCTGAAAACCAAAAGTGCACCTTATGAGATGGACTTAGAAGTCGTTGTGGACTATCAGCTGCCAGACATGTTCAGAAACCATTAAGAAGGCTAACAGAACGTCAGGTTATATAGCGCCTTGATGCGTGGAGTGCAAGTCACAGGAGGTGACGCTCAGCTTTATAACACACTGGTGAGGCCTCATCTGGAGTACGGGGGGCAGTTTGGGTCTCCATAAAGACAAAGCAGCACAAGAGAAGGTCCAGAGAAGAGCAAC
>JANRMT010062816.1:22707226-22786186 GCA_026402145.1 Polypterus bichir lapradei | reverse complement strand
CCCCCCCCCCCCCCCCCCCCCCCCCCCCCCCCCCCCCGCCCCCTACAGGGGATGAGTTAGGAGGAAAGATTAAAAGAGCTGGAAGGGGGCCTGAGTGAAGGGTTTAAAATAATGAAGGGAATCAGTGCAGTGGATCAAGACGGTGACTTTAAAATGAGGTCATCAAAAACATGGGGACAGAGTGGGAAACTTCACACAAACATTAGGACAGGGAACACACAGGATAAGTGACCAAGTAGTGTGGTGGTCTGGAGGACTTTAGGGACCTCCAAAACTTGACGACGTTAATTTGAACAAATTAAGTGGACAGGACTGGTGAGCTTTGCTGGGCTGAATGGCCTGCTCTCGTCCAGACTGTTTGAATTCACTTGTCCTCCTGTCAAGCAGCACACAATACCACAGAATGACAAAACGAAAACAGGAGTTTAGGAATTTTTGAAGACCTACCAAATGTCCAAGCTGAAGTAATGTCTCTCAGGGTCAGTCAGCACTTGAGATCACACAGGGTGTCTGTCTGTCTGTCTTAACCTCGACAATTCTGAAAAGCTACCAATGCTTTTCATGAGGAGTTTGCGAATGTCACCAAAGTGTCCTGTGCTCTCTTTTCAAGACATTTCAATGAGAACAGGACCTTCCCAACACATCTTCTTGAAGTATACATGTGTGTCCTGGTCCACTGAGAGCCGACTTACTTCACTGGACACGGCGACAACAGGCGATGCTTTTTAGACGTTCTGTCACTTGTCACACTTTATGCTGCTTTAAGGCTACATTCCCATTCCAGACCTCATTGCTTAGTTTTGATTTTTTGCCCGCCTTGATGGTTCACATTCATAAGTCACAAGTGACCTGCTGCATCAAACCGTAATGTGAGTGTGTCTGTCCCCTGAAATGGCACAAATGCGCACACTGATGTGTTTGTGCACAAGTCATCCGAGTCACGATGCTAGTATGCGTCGTATTTTGCTCTGCAGGATGGCAAACAGTTTGTCCGCTGTACACAATTAGGTCAAGAAGGTGAAAAAATGCTGGCTGTGTTGTTTTCACAGCTATTGCTGGGACTGCTGTCCCAGGAGATGTGTGGGGACGAGAAAGGAGCCAGCAAAG
This sequence comes from Polypterus bichir lapradei, assembly GCA_026402145.1. Lineage (NCBI taxonomy): Eukaryota > Metazoa > Chordata > Cladistia > Polypteriformes > Polypteridae > Polypterus > Polypterus bichir. Next base: position 22,785,079 of record JANRMT010062816.1, on the reverse strand, counting down.
GTGGGACCCTGACTGTTGTCACAGCTGTCACTCTCCTCCATTGTTGTTTTGCGGTGCTGCCTGATGCCAACAGCACTCAGCCCATTTATACAGGCAAAAAAAAAACCCCACAAGAATCCTGTTCTGACTGTTCTCTTCCATGTCACATGGCCACAGATCAGACACGTATCCCATACAAAAGTGACTCAAATCGGATTTAAAAAGAAAGATCGGACTTCTGAGTCCACACAGCCCTGAAAAAATTCAAATAAAGGCAAAAAATTCGCATTTGAGTCGCTTCAGCCTGGTAAGGTGAGGGCAGCCTTTGTTATTGAGACCAAGCGCTCAAACTGGGTAAACAGCCTGTGCAGCATATTGGTGAGCTGGAAACGTCTGTTATGCGTTTTAACGAAGCTGATGACAGATGTCTTGAGTGGCAGTCGATTTCTCACTGGTAAGGAGGACATTGATGTAGGGGCCGTGCCAAGCGCTCATTTTTTTTTTATTTATCAGGTCAAATATTCTGGCGGTCACTCATCCATGCTCCAGGAGGCCTGTTACCATAATCACTTACACAGTTCATTGGAAGGCCGGATGATATTACAAGGTTATTATTCAGAAGGCCTGATTGAAACGAAATACATCTTGGATACGCAAAGACAGGACCACCGGGCCGTGCCAGCAAGCAAATAATTCAATGAGGCCGAACTGAACACCAAAGCAAGGTCGAGATTATTTGTGACCGAAGCCATTTACAGTTACAGCTCTAAAGCACTTAAAATGACGTCCCAGCCACGGGGGGCTCAGGCGTGGAAGGGGGAGAAAAAAAAAAAGATGAAAGTGAAAACACTGCAACGGCTTAACGTTCATTCACACACGAATTAAATCCACATGGCGTGTACTTCTACAGACTAATAATCAATCAATTCAAACGACAAATCATACATTTCTAATAAAAACCCATCTAGCAAATATAAAAGGAGCCTGGCATGGCAGGGCAGTGGTTACGGCGGCTGCTTCACAGATTCGGCCTGATGGGATTGCCACCTGCATTTGGCCGTAGTCTGTGTGGAGTCTGATGTGAGGCGACGGGGGGCTACAAGGGTAACGAATCACTGGTGAGAGACGTAGAGATGAATGACCAATAGGGAGAGTCCTAGAACATAAAGCATGGTGGGGTGTGCCCGGGGTGTTCAGGGAGCGGAGATGGCGCAGTGGGTTACTGGGTAAGCCCGTAGAAAAAATGCTGCACTGGCAGAACGGGCCTCCTGATCCAAGGGTGACATTAGTTTCCAGGACAGGGTGATGGCAGACGGAAGGTCCAGCTTTGTTGTTTATGTTGCCACGTTTAAGTGGCAGCCCTCTTACAGCACCAATGCGCTCAGTTGGTGAAGCTTTATTTTAAAATACATTTACAAATTAAGGTGAACAGTAAAGACTAAACGTACAGAACACAGCGAAAGCGACGCTTTGTCTTACTTGTGGAGCCACTCGATGATCTTGTCTTTGGTCCGGAGGTGCGGCAGCGTGAACTTCTCCTCTCCGTCCTCAAAGTACTTGACTGTCGGGAAGCCGGACACGTGGTACTTTTCTGCCACAACTTTGTGGATGGTGGCGTCGACTGCTGCCAGGACTCCGGGGCTCTTTTGTAGACAGAAAACAGATGGCATCAGTTCAGCAAGTCTTTGTCAATTTTAGAAACGTCATTAAACAAAAAAAAGCATTTTACATAAAAAATCTGGGAGTCATAATTGGCAACCAGGTGGGCAAGGCATCGGGGAAACGGCAATCTGAACTGAGTGACGGGAAGATGAATTGGAATTTCTCTCCAAAGGGACAAATGAATTAAACATCTCGGATGTGATGAGAACCAGAATCGCTTTACACAATATGCGCGGCCTAACTCACTCATCATGCAGAGCACACACTAAAAGCTTTCATACATAATGTATGTCGCTATACTTTACAGAATCGTGATTACCTTCATAAAAACAAATGTACTGATACAAAGGTGCAGGCGTGCAGTGGGACAGACAGAGCTACAAAATGGACAGGCACCACGAGCGAAACGCTAACCCTGACCGTGATTTTAAATACGGGACCAACCAAACGTCCCTGGACCGCAAGCAGAATAAATAAAAAGACAAAAATCACCGAAATCCACGGACGGGCCTTCCCGTAATCTCAACTCCGGGGGCAGTAAATGTGGCATCCAATCATGAAGGGGCTTTAATGCTTTTACTAAATCACCGTGAATCTTGGAAAGGCGCACACACACACACCGTATCCACGTTGTCAATGGCGCTCGTTTGCCTTCGTCTGGTGATCCTGATCGTATTCAGTTGTTCTTTACGTCAATTAGCCGCCCTGACATCACGCTACAGGTGACTTGGACTCGGCGTGAATGATCCTGTGACAAGCCGCACACTGAGACTCGCTTATGGTGGCAGCTCAGGAGACGAAGAGGTGGCGAGATTTGAGCCACTGCACTCCTAAAACTCATCAATCCAACACGGCCTTATTCTAGACTGTGATCCTCCATCACCCCCCAGCTCCTACAAGTTCTAAAACGTGTGACAAAAAACGATTCACAAAATGGCAGTGCAGTGACATCACAAACATAACTTTGATAAGTAACAAACTTAAAGGAATATGCCACACAAAATGACTTTTCTCTGTGCTACTTTACCCCATCTAGTTTGTAGTGATGGCTGAGTAAAGCTTGGAATCTCACATCTTCATCGAGAGGCATCTATGGCGACCAATGCCAGACAACAGCAAAAGGATATTAAAGCGTTTACCGTGACGTATAATCCACACGTCAAGTCACCCAGGTATACGCTGACAACATCTCTGAGACGTGCATCTCGACTAAAATGTTAAATAAGCCACTTGTGGAAAACGCTCTTGTGAACAATAGGGAACGCGCTCAGACGCCAGCGAGCACTGGAATTTTAGAGGCGCCTCCCGTCGTATATTCCTGTCCCGACCGGAGAACCTCGGGATTATTCAGCGTCAGGCTGTGAAACGACACGGGTGAGCGGACCTTCTGTTTGTTGAAGCGTCTCAGATATGCACAAGTACGAGGCTCATTCTCCACACTGATGTGCTCAGCCACTCTTCTTGAACTTGTAATCTTTAATTGCGTACGTTTCCTTAGCGAACTTTGGCACGGTTGACATCACGTGACGGGCAATGTTAGCCAATGAACGGGCTCGACTCTCCTGACCGATGAATGAAGGGTTTGCAGATTTTTAATTCAAACGCTCGGCCGCGTCTGAGCACATTACATTTTCGCTCCACAGAGAGTTTTGCGGAGGAGGTTTATTTAGCAATATTTTCGTAAAAATCTCCGAGTTTGGGACGTTGTGAGCGCACGACTTGATGGCTGCACATGTGGATTATGTGACACGAGTACCGTACGGCCTTTTTTCTTGAATGTTTTTCACGTTGTTTGCTGTTCTCTGGCATAGACGTCTATTCTAGCAGAAACTTTCATTATCCCCGTTCTCCATGACAAGATGAGATTAGAAGTTTTCTTGGCCATCACTACATGGGGGTAAGAAACACGTCAAACAAAATATAGAAATATTTTTGGGTGGAGAATTCCTTTAAGAAACACAAAAGAAAGAAAAACATATTTGGAAGTGCAAAAGAGCTCCAATCGTGAAAGGAGGGAATGCTTTTATTGTAATTCAGTTAATCTTATCGTAAAAGGCCTTTGCTTGCATTATGCAATTCTTTAATGATTTATCAGTGTGACTTCCCATCTCTCCCCATCAGGTCAGCAACCAATGCTACCTGCTAATTAAAATGGTCGGGGGATACGCAGATTTAATTAAATATAGCGCAGCTCCAACACTTTAGCGACCTCCTCAGGACAGGCGACCAAACCTTGGCCTGTTGTGGTCCACGCTGCTTTAAAAAAAAACGAAACACAACCTACCGAGAGTTGGGCTCACTGCGAGCGCACTCATCATCCATCCAACGTGTGACATGAGGCTGAAAGGGCGTCGGCAGGAAGAAAAACACAACAAGTGAGATCATCGGCCTCGGAGCCAATGCTTCCCGACATCCAGGAGGTGCTCGGGGGCCACCATGACCTTTACACACAAACCCGGGCCAGAATTCAATCCCACCTTCTTTAGAGTCCCCTCCGTGCCATCGGTTCTCGGAGGCTCACGGCACTACAAAATGACCACTGTCCCTTATCAGCACCTAACTGTCATCAAGTGAGTGCCTCAAAGCATAAGCTGTGGACACGGCAACTTCTCTAGTAATGTGAGAACGTCAAGAAGTAAGTAAAAGGAACGGACCTCACACAATGTGCTGAAGTAATGGACATGCTGGCTTCACGTCCTGATTCAGTCCCTAAGACACGTAAAGCCGAGAACTTTAAACGGCGTCCCTCAGCCAAAAGAGACTGGCGTTGTGAGAAGGAGCAGACACAGCATTGGTTTTCACTCACGTGCTCATCCTTGTTGAGGACCTCGGCAGCTTCATCATAGTCTGGCTTCATTTTCTTACAGTGACCGCACCCTGAAAACAAGTCACAGGGGCCATTAGAGGGAGTTGCATGAATTCACAGGCCTGTTACAAACACAACATTCTTCTTATCTTTAAATGAGAAACAACACGCCGCTCCTGGGCTTTAAACAGACGGCCGCCGCCTTGCTTTATGGACTAAAGCCTGGCCGGAACAAGCGGCCAAACTATGACCACGGCGGTCCCTTTGCTCGTTTCCAGCCCACAAATTACAAGAACGAACGAACGAACCCCAGGGGGTCCAGACATGAGAAGTCGGGCGGGCGGCCGGCCGACCAGCGGAGGTGTAGGCGGCCTGCCACTCGTATGCAGAGCCGTCTTGTCACATGTCACTCTTTTATGCACACCACACGTTTTGCTGTTACTTGTATGTTTCTCTCCTGGCTCCTCCTTTGTGCAGAAGGACAGACGGAACTTTAATTGTCTCAAGAGTGAGATTTTGCCATCATATTTTAAATATTACACATTCTTGCTTTTTGCTTTCCCTGTTATGTTTCAGTGGTATTTCTTGGGCCCCGCCAGGAGAAACACAGAGAAGCTGCTTTGTTTCCAGAAAGTTCTAGCATATCTGGGCTGGGGTGAAGGACCGAGTCCCTCTGAGTCCCACCGATTGGCTTGTAGATCAAAAACAATACACTGCAGGACCACAAGTCCAGGATGTCTGACCGTCCACCTTCTACATTTCTGTACACTCTGGTGGCACCAGGAGAAGAAAGTGAACAGGGACCAAGAGCAAGCTAACAGCGAAAGAGAGGAAGAGGAGAAGAAGGTGGTGCAGGAAGAGGAGCAGCACACAGAAACAGTGACAAAGAACGGGACAGAAGGTCCAAGTGTCGCGTGTCCGGACCACTGCAGCTGCATGCCTTATGTTGAACTCACCATTGGGCCGACATGGAGAGTCATATGGAGCCCCGCTGAGCTCACCGAAATCACAGAAAGGTTCGGGTACTTTGATGACCTCAGCGAAATGCACTGAAGTTACCAGAGAAGGAGAAGCTGAGCCAGTTTTAAGTGGAGTGTAACAGTGCAGTGGTCTTTAAGGCATCTTTGAAGGCAAACCAAGCGTCTGCCGACTATGCTGGCCATAAGTGTGGCCCGAGCTGTGAGGCAGGAGAGCTAACCAATGAACAACGAGCTTCCGGGGGGTCAGGACAGTAACATCTGTTACAGAAAGTGGCAAGAGGAGCACAATGCATAAACTTGCTGAGCCTTCACCCCACAAGCCCCCTGTACTTAAGAGTCACAGAAAACCAACAGAGAGGGGCAGACGAGGGAGCCGTCTGGTGCCTGCAATCAGCAGTAGGGGGCGGCACATCTCCACTGATGCGTCCACCAGCTCCAGTGCCAGCAATGGTGCCCCTGTAAACACTGCATTTGGGACTTTTGGGTGCCCCTGGCATCTGGGTGATGTTAGCATACAGCGTGGCAGCCTTCCAGGAGGGGTTGGCAGAGGGTGCGGAAGAGCAACAGCAGCTCGCTGACCGACTCTGGGTGTGTATCCGAGGCCTGGATTCCACTGCCAGACACAGTGCCCATTATAAAGGCAGGAAGTGTGGTGTAGTGGTTAAGGCTTTGGAGTTCAAATCCCACTCCTGACACCATTGTGTGACCCTAAGCAAGTCACTTGTCACTCTGAGCACCAACTGGAGAAACCACAAGAAATGGAGCCGACTGTGTCTCAGTTATTGTAAGTCACCTTCAATAAAGATGTTGGACTTTGGGGTTTGGCTGTCCCATCCAACACTGGCTGCTACAGCTCTGTGATGTCAATCCGGCCTTGCAAAGTATCACAGGGCATTGGAAAAAACATGAAAAAAAATTCAGCTGACAAAGTCACCGTCCAACCCATCAAATCCATCCATCCATTATGCGACCCGCTATATCCTAACTACAGGGTCACGGAGGTCTGCTGGAGCCAATCCCAGGGGTAAAGGGTAAATCCCACTACTGACACCACTGTGTGACCCTGAGCAACTCACTTCATCTGCCTGGGCTCCAAGTAGAAAAACAAAAAGAAATGGACCCTCTCAGGTGCTGTAAGTCACCTTGGATGTCAATGGCCACTCCGTGACACTCGCGATCTCTCACGCTAACGGTGAGAAGTGAGGAAGAGTGCAATACGAGCGTGTTCTGTACACTCACCGTCACATCTTCTGACCAATCGATGACGGCACACAGCACAACACAACATCCTTTTGTTAGGCCTCACGTCTACTGAACCAGAGGTGGCTCCTGTCGTTTGTCACAAGCCAACCACCAACCAGGGAGTCGCAGTAAGAAGAACAGAAAGAAAATTTAGGAACCGTCACATCTGAAGGACATAAAAAGCGAAGCACCAAGGGCGGCTTTTGGGAGCGTATCTGCAAACTCGGATGAAGACGATGATGCTAACGTTTTGAGCTTCTCTGATTCATTCACGTTTAATTTCTTATGCTGGACTATCAGTAGTTACAGAAAAGGTTTAAAACATAAAACTTCGCTGCATCCTGAACTACCCAACCTTGACACTTGATGGCGTCACTTACACCACAGCCAACCCACATCTCCACTTCAGAGTCACACTGCTTATTGTGGTACCAGAGGGAGCAAAGCACAGGGTGCCAATGCAATGCAGGGTACACCCACGGGCAGTGCCAACTTACCTGGCAATATGGGAGGAACACTGGCACTCAAACACAGGACTTTATGTGCTTAGCGCAGCAGCTCCAAACTAAAAGGGCAGACAGAGGTGACCATTCTCTCAGGACGTCGCGGGCTTCTTCAGTTATACAAGGAGATTTTTTTAAAGTCCTTGTGACGTCACACACTGGGAAGCGGGCCAGGGACACGGCGTAAACACACAACTCCCAAAAGTGCCTCTGGAACAAAAAACACGCTACGCCAGCCAGAGCCAAAATATTTTTTCAACGATGAAATCCACCGAGCGACTCTTCTGTAGCTGCCATGAGTTCAGAAGTGGAAACGCTGCTCTAAATCCAACCCTAAAAATCAGCGAGCCGACTCTCTTCTACAAAAGGCAACATCTGGAGCTTTCTTAAAATGGCAGCACCTCACCTCACCGCCATGGGCAGTCACCAAGCACCGCACTCTCAGGGCTCCTCTGAATCAGCTCAACTTGTGGAAATGCAAGCCAACATTAAACCCCTTCCCAGTACTGCCCGTCACCCCAAAAACAGCCCAGCCTGTGAGTTATGGGGTACATGCCATTTTACTTGTCGAAGAAGGTAACAATAAATCTAAAATGATTTGCTACCTCTTGCCCTGCATGTGCCGCTCCTTGGTATCCTCGCGTGTCTGAACCTGACTTGTCAAGGGGGTTCCCATGAGGCTTCTTCTCAGACTCTGTGCTTATTTGTGAGGCGTCCTGCTCACCTCCCGCCTGCTCTTATTCTTCCTGTCTTGGAAGGCGACTCTCAGCGTTCCTCCTGGAGTCTTGTATCTCTGCAGTCCGGAGCCTCCACCCTGGAGCTCACTTACTCGACAGCGCTTGGCGTTATTTGGACAAACGAGTCTCCCACAGCCCAAGTCTGTAACTCACCAGAGCTCTGGAGGTCTGCAGCTGGACTCTACTGGTGCCCACTGGAGGAGCTCTAGGGTGGCGGCTCCAAGCTGTAAAGATGTACACTTGGCCTCCTGTGCGTGTCTCACACTCACACTTCCTCTTTAGATCGCGTCACCAAAGTCAAACTGACCAACCAGGTTGCTCTGATGGACTGGACACACTCTTAGTGTTTTATTATATAGCAGATGCCAGAATAGTGCATTGAGTAAAGTACACGTAACAGCAGCTCCACAAATGTCCCCACACAGCAGGGTCCTACAAGGTAATGGAGACGATGTCCAACAACGAGAGCTCTTCAGACAGTTGGCACCAAGTCATCCACAGATATGCAGTGGAAACAGTCCCCCAATAAACTTCCTGGGATTCAGACAACAGGATACACCAGCTGATGACCCCTAATGTTCTGTGGACGTCTGGTACCGGGTAGGACCCCCAGGCTACATCAGACTGGCCCTTTCATCTCCGGTTTAATCCCCGGACAAACCTAAAAACACCTTTTGACCTCAAAAGTTTTCCCCTCACACTTTTGTGTTTTCCGCTCGACACTGAAATGCCAAGAAAGTGTCGGTCATTCCCATCGAAGCTGACAGTCTGTGAGCCCGGAGTGCCGTCTGCTTACGGAGCAAACATGAGAGCCGAAAGAACAAAGGAAACGAAGAGCACACAAAGAATAAACAAAAGCAGACCCCTTTGTTACAAAGGAAGCCAAAGTCACGGCAAACGGAGACTGGGAGTACAAGGGTGGGATATTCACGTGTGTCTGATGCACAGTAAAGATGAGGGCAGTAAAATGGCGAAACAGAGTCGGCAGCTGATCCCATGACATTCACACGCTTGTCCAAATCCACTCTGCTACGTGATGCCCAGCGTTTTCAACTTCACAAACTCCAGATGGCCTTTTTCAAGAAGATTATTTTTCAGTGCTTGAAAATGCCGTTTCTGTGTGGACGAAAGGCCAAAGCCAATAACGAGAGACGTGTTTTCAAATGTTGCGTTTGTCTGGATGAGGCCTTTCTGTTTCCAAGTAAAAATGAATATAAGGGCAGATAAGCTTACAAGCATTAGGAGCTCTGATCGTTCTCAAGTTCTACAGGAGCCCACCCTGGTACGGCACCTGCTCAGCCCAGGGTGCCAGGGCCATGCGGAGGGCAGTGAAGTCGGCTCAGAATATGCCGGGCACACAGGGCCCTTTTGTTCAGGGCATATCGCTGTGCCACGGAGAGAGACTGGCCAACCAGAAGGGCAAAACAACAAAAGGGAGCAGGAGATGAATGAGAGCTCGTAAAGCAAAGAAGAAAAAGCAGTCAAAGGCACAAAGTCAGGCCGATCATTTTATCAATACGTGAACAATAATCGCCGTTAAAATGCCAGCCAAAGGCCAAACTCTTTAAAGTAATTACGTATATCCAGCTACTGTAGGCAGAGGTTATTTGTTATTATTTGTTTTAATTCAGAATGTTTCAGGGCTGGCCTGCTTTGCGCTTTATAGGCCTACTTAGTATTTCAGGTCTCTTTTAAAAAAGTGAGGCCAATTCTTTTTGAGTTTTGTAAGCCTGGCACTCATAACACACACTGCCTTGGATGATTGGTTACCTCGGCCCCCCTGCACAGCCACCTTGCAGGACCAACTGGCACTTGCGCCACGAGACTCAGAGGCAGTTTTTACCCACAGGCCGTAATGGCTACTGAACAACTGCTGGCACCAGATTCTGCACCAGTGAGCCTGATGTGTCACTGTCTTGCATTACTGGCACTCAGTGTGGCCAGACACCAAAGTAAGAATCTCACGGGACGGAGGACGTGTACCCAAGCCATCACCTTCCTTTCGGTCTTCCTCCACTTTACAGACCTCACCTGCAGTTACTGAACTAAGATGTCCGCCTCTCCTCCATACCGGCCTGCCGGACCGGAGGCCTGCACTAGGAGTGACGAACTTGTGCGATGCTCAGAAGTTTGGCAGCATCTCAGTGGACCAGCACAATCTCGACACGCAGCGTGTCCTCTGCTCAGGAGCATGTCCAGTGACGGGGCTCTTCAGGCCTTGATGTTGGCTTTATCAGAATATCCAGGAGGCAGCGAAGATTCAGGAGAAGATCTGCGCTCAGTGGAGCTGTGGAAAGACGGGGGCCGTCAGGCGAGGCGGCCAAGTGAACAGCTGGAGTCGCCGCCACAATCTAAAGTCATCATCCCGAGCACACGAGCTGAGGCCCGTCTGAAGCGAGCTTCACAGTTTGTACGCCGACCATATCAAAGAAGAAAAGCCCCGATCCAAGACCAGGCCTTTGAAATGTGTTAGCAGACCTTGACTCTTGAAGTAAAGCTGCATGATGGACATTTTAATGCCTCCTGGTCAGCGCTGATGCATGGCACTGCCATCTCTTTCATTTGTCGAGTCTGCTGACCACGCGGACATGAAACCTATGATTGTGAATGTCTGCTGAAGTGTGTCTCGTTTTAACGCCATTACCGCTTGCTGCTTCTGCTTATAAGAGCCACGTGAATTGGGCATCGCAAATCAAATGTGGGCAGCAACGACAACGAGGACTTTTATCTTTAAAGCACATTTCCATGCACAGGCTGTCACTCAAAGTGTGACACAAGATGTCAAAATCAAATAGTTACAAGAAAAGAAAAACAAGAAGAATAAGAGATAAAGTAATCAAAAATAAATGAATATGAGCCTACATGACATGGATACAGAATTAGTAGAAAAGCGGAGTCATTACACAGACACAAAGTCTCTAAAGATAAAACCATAAAGGACTCACATGGGGCGTAGAACATCACCAGCACTTTCGGGTGGTCCTGCAGGAACTTGTCGAAATCTTCATCTGTCAGGTGGAAGACGGCGGACTCCTGCTCTGACCAGGGTACCTCCGGAGTTTTAGGTTGGGGGGGTTCAGGGCTGTCAAAAGTGGAAGATAAAATGAGAGCAAAGGTTCAAGTGAAACGATGCACCCCCTCCACAGCACGCAGAGCGTCACCCCAAGTGCTACAGAAACGGCTGCGTCTGCCCAAAAATCGAGACAAGGCCCCCCTGTAACGCAGCGGGTTTATCTAACACACACCCACGAACAATAAAACAAAGAGGAGTGCCAGGATGATGAAAGGAAGGTAGGAAATCTGTAAAGAAATTACACAAAGGGAGTAAAGACGTTAAAATATGAATACACAACGGTCTGGGAGTCGCAGGGAACTCGTCACCATCTACAAGTGGGCAGTGGACGTAAGCCGTCAAGACAGCCAATAAGATGTTAGGGTATAGAGGCCGAGGCATGGCGCACAAGTTCATAAGGGTATAAGGCTGTAGTGAGGTCTCCCCTGGGGTACTATGGGTAAGTATGGCCTCCATATTACAAAAAAAGACACAGCAGCACTACAGGAAGTCCAGAAGAGCCAGCCAGGCCAATCAGAGGACTGAGAGAGTTTAAGCTTAAGAGTTTAATCTAACAGCGAAATTAGATCTTCTATGCTGGATGGCCACTGCTTGCTACCAATACCTCAGTTTTAAAGACGACTGTTTGCCGAAGCCACTCCATGTTTGGTTTTAAGGCAACATGAAGGTAAAGCAGAGCTAACGTCGACATTGAGGAAGATTAAAAACTCACTTCTTCATCCACTCGGCGATGTCCTTCGCTGTGGCTCCATAATTCTCGTAGTGATGCAAGAACTTTCCTTTTCTAGAAAGAGAAGTAAATAAAACAAGACAAAGTGTAATGGAGTGTTTCTGAAGGAGCCCCACAGAGACAATCAATGCCACCGGTCGAGCAGCCATCTTATAACGGAACGTCTCTACTCGACTCCGCTGTCTGCTGTGTACTGATTTAGGTCAACCTGTGGTAATCGATTAACGAATCTTAAATAACAATCATAATAATGATAATAATAATTAGGGCTGTCAGAGTTCACATGTTATAACGTAATCTTTCTTCCTAATCACGTTTTCACGTGCGTTGTTGTTGCACCCTCCTTGCTCTCCACGCCAGTCCATTATGATGGCTGACAAAGCCAAAATGTAAGAAGTTTGCTTTTGTTTTTAAACTTTTCCAAAGGACAAAAATGTTGAATGCTTGTAAACGCAGTGCTGACAAATTTAAATATCACAGAAGTAAAACGTCTTTGGCGTATCTTAAAAGCAAAAGTAAAAAAAAAAATGAAAAACTAAAACCGCCGCCAGACTACAATCCATGGATGTTCAACTGGATCCACGTCAACGAATGAAACAAAATCGAAATCATTAACCAGTGACTGCACCGGGCCGGAGACCCCTCAATGAGGGCTGACAATCCGGACAGCAGACCTCCATCATACAAAGGTCTGCTCAGTTGGATCCACAGGAGACAAGTGGATGTCACGGAGGGCTAAACGCGAGAGTACCTGAGTGAAATTTGACAAACGTGATTCTGTGACAGCCCCCGGTACATACAGTAGCAGGTCAAAGGTCACCTCACCGCTCCACAGGCTGACTGTCGTCAGACTTCAAAAGGATTTACCTGTTTAACACGTTGACTGCCAGCTCCAAAACTGTTGTATTCCATGTGCCAACTACGAGGTAACCTGAGCTGTGGGCTTTGGTCAATAACAAAATGCATCTAATTAGCATATCAAAAGAACACCCGAGTTTACAAAGGCATGAGGAACAAGCGTGCCCCTTGTCACGGTGGTGGTCCACATGTTCACCGAATGTGCGGCGTGGGCGCTGCCTGCCTTTTGCAGTCCAAACTGGATACGAATGCAACAGAGCAGCTCATATTGAAGCCCCCAGTAGGCCCACAGCACTCAGGCGTTCCCCCACCCCAGACGTACCGCTTGCAGCACTAAAACCATCGAATCTACCGGCTGAGACGAGGCGTCGCACTTACTGGTAGAACCAGTCGTGACACCCTGTTCCTGTGTGACTTTGATTTGACGGGGCGTGTGGTGTGGCCAGTGCGGGGTGCGCACGTGTCAGCTGACACTCATCTTTGTGCAGTGGAAATGGGAAATCTGGCGCTTTGGGCTGAGGCCGATGACGGGTCCCTTCACAGATGTCACTGCGTTTGGGGTCGGCCATCTGTAGACTTTGAGGACTCTTTGCCACACTGCCGTGCTGCCCTCCTTAAAGGTTTCTTTTCTTGCTCATTACATTCCTGTGCCAGTTTATCATTTCCGTATTCTGTTAGATTCATCCATTAAAATGAAAGGAGTTCCAGTTGTACCCACCAAACAAACCTCTGTGAATTTCAAATGGCAGCAGAAGCACAAAGCGGGCGTTGGCAGTGATGAGTTGGTTTGAATTTCACAGGCTGTAGATAATAAAATTGGAAGTTAGGACTCACTCAAAATAACAGAAGGTGGGGTATCCCTTCACGTTGAACTCCTGTTTAATCCCGTCAAACTCCGCAGGATGCACGTTCATTCCAGCCAGCACCTAATACAGAGAACAAAATGAATGTGCTTAACAGCATGAAGATGAGGGCACCTGCCATCTTTGTGTGGCATTAGGTGAAAGAATGCAATCCTAATCAAGCGTGTAACGCCCGCAAGCCAAATTAAAACTTGAAATCTGCTGACGTTAATGATGTGAATTTGAAGCTCCTAAGCACATACAAAGCACACGAGTGGAAGGACATGTCAACCTTTGACTTGAAGCACACCTTACAAATAAAAGATTTATTTTTAAAAATGCTCTGAAGGTCAGCTGCCTGAAACTGGCAATCAATCCACCAGCAAACAAATCTGAACAGAAAGTCCAAAAGAACTGCCAACTGTAGAGCGTAAAGGTCACAAAACCCAGGAATCCACAAAAGTGATAATCACGAGAGGACTTGCCCAAACCACCAAGCGCAGTCAAATGAACCGTAAGGGACTGCTTGTTCACTCGGCCTTTATAGGGCTGAGGGCGGGCCCTTGATGAAGATGGACAGCTGGCCCCGCCTCCTGCGGAACCACCCACAAATCACATCCAAAAGAGCAAAACGAGCAAAGACACACAGAAATGAAATAACAACACACAGTGAAGCAAAAAATGAACACGCACAAGTAACAAACAAGCACAAGAACCGAAAATGAATTAAAAGGACGCAGCAAAGCAATTTAAAGCTAAAAGTGTGGCGACCAGGGAATGCAAACGCACAGCTGGCTGCCCCCGTTGTGTCCCATTAAGCCCCCCAATCCTGGCAGGTGAGCCGAGGATATCAGAAGGAGACGGGCAGCCTGAGAGGTCCAGACAGGCGGGCAATGGCGTGTGCCGCTGATCAAGTAAGGAACGGCCGCTGGTGTCACAATTCCTGTTTTTCTCAGCCTTTCCTAACTTTTTAAAAATCATCGCTTTAAACTTTCTGGGTTTATTTGTTTATCTCGAGTTTTTATTTTGAAGTTTCTCGTTTCTGGCCGTCTTTTTCAACCTCACTTTGTTTTCGTACCGTGTGTCACCCGTTGTGATGATAATCCTTCCCACAATGCAGCAGGGTTGCACGATGGTGACGTCACCAGCGCGCACATGTAAAAGTGACCTGGCGCAGCTTCACTCCATATGAGCTTCATTTGGAGGGTCTTTGGGGTCTGCGGGTGCTCTGAACTTTGACCTTCACTTCCTGGCTTTGCTGTTCCTCTCCTTGATCTTCGGATTTGGCCATTTGCTTCATTTTCTGACTTTGTCTTTTCTACTCGATCTTCATCAGAATTTTTTTTTTTCCCTGCGGTCAGCACAGCTAGAAGACTGAAATTGGGGGACATCTGTGTAACCCATCAGGCTGTTGTGATTAACATGCCGATAACTTACTGAATCTGAAGACAACAAGGACATTTCTGCATAACTCAGCACATTCAAGGGGCTGACACAATCCACGGCGGTGACAAGACGGCAGCCATCAACGCTCAGGCAGGCTGCCAGCCGAGAACCGAAGTGTGGGAGGGTGAAAAGAGCCAATGGCTGCTGGGCCTCGTCAGGCACTGCTGTGAAAAGCTATTTGCCCCCTTTGTGGTCCCCACTGTCCTTGTCCATTTGTCACAATAAATGGCTTCATATCTTTGTCACCTGATTTTGTATGCAAGTCGTCTAAACATCCACAGGAATTCGCAGCCCAAGACCTGCCTGGATGTTAACACACGAGCAGATTTCACTCTTCTCCATTTTCTGTCGTTTATGCAGCAGAAACACGAACTGCGATTACTGAGACTGCGCCATCCAAACTGGGCTGAGTGCCCGTGAGGTCAATGGGCCGCAGAGTCCCCATCGGGATTATATTAGCGGAAAAGAAAAAGTACAGGTGAGGAAGGGAAAAAAAGTCAATAAAAAAACTAAACTACACAAAACAAAGCCCCCTTTAAATACTCCCCACCGTTGAAGGGTCTTGGCATTAGACAGCGTCTCGCCCCGTTTTGATGCCGCTAATTCAATGTTCTGACTGCGCCAATCACTTTAGCATTTCATCAAAAAACGACGGGCAATTACGAGTCAAGCCTTCTAATTTCCTGAGAAGTGAACAGTAGCGCGCGACATGCTGGGAGCTGAACGGCAAATGATTAGGAAACTTTACGGAACGGAATCCAAACTCGGAAAGGGTTTCAAACTTCATAGCCCTGATTAAGTTTCTCAGACCCTGAGACAAAACAGTCAGCGGCAAAGCCAAAGGCTTCAGGAAAGAGAAGGCCTGGCAGGCTGGTGTTGTACCCCGTGACCGCCCTGCCCTGCGCACTGCTCTCTCTCTCTCTCTCTGGACACCTCGGGTCTCCTCCAAGACCCCAAGGAGGTCCTGAGTGCAGCTTGTGGGCCCTGCCGTGCCCTGACAAGGTGGGCTGCCTCCAGCTGGTCATCACCCTGAATTACAACTGAGCTGCTTTGAAATGGAGGAACACCGAGCTCAGTGCGGCGGTGCTGTGCCACCATACTGAAGGACCAAAGACACCTCACGCCTTCCAGCATGGTGCTGGTAACGATGGATCTTTAAAGCCAAAGAACGACAGGAGGAAACGTTAGGCATTTGATTTTAACAGGCTTTTCTGAACGGCAACTCTCGGCTGTGCTGATGTAGCACGTCTTCCAGACAGACAAAGAAACCTCTGAAGACACAATTTCCATTTTCAGCCCATGCTAGCATTTTGTAAACACTCGTCATCCGACCTGAGACTCCAAACATGTTTAAATCTTCACCTGCTAGACAGGTTTGGTTTATGAAGCAAATCCGAAGTGCACAACAGTGCATGGCCAAAAGACTGTGGACGCCCCCCCAAATGACCAAGTTCAGGTGTTCCAGGTGCCTAAAACACACGCACACAAACATGCGGGTAGAGGCTGATTTCTATGTGTCCAGCAGTTATACTCCATTGGGTGTATTCGGTGGTCTTGTTTGTGATGTGCCATCTGTTGGAATGTATTTTATAATGCTTGTAGTAATAAAGTGCAGTCCATTTTTCATTCCAACAGATGGCACACATCACCACTGCAGTTAAGATTACGATAGCTAATGCCGTATAACTGAGGCAAAAGACAAACAAATGACACTTAATAGAAAATCTAAATAGAAAAAAAAATACAAGAAATAAAAAAAGTGAACGAGGGAGAACTGACGTCATTTGGGTTTATTGAACATTCTGGTGATTTGTGTAGCAAAATGAGCACAAATAAATCATGCAAATAAATAAATTCCATTAACAGCTATGAAGAGAGCATGCTGAGTTTGAGATCCCATGGTCAGACCATCAGTGTGACAGTCAGTGGTCCCCAATGGGATCAGCACCTCCTCCTTCAGCCTTTTTTTTTTTTATTTCCTATCATTTTTTTTTACCTTTATTAGGTTATTGTGTCGGTTGAATGCACCATCTGTGGGAATGAAAACCAATGCACTTTTATCAGTACATGCGACAAAATGCTAAGGGATGGCTGTGCAGAGATGATGCCCTCAAGTCAGCATGTGCCGTGAGACATCTTAGGTATGGTGGTCTGCAGCTCCACTCCGTCAACTCGTGACACGACTATGGTGGACCTGACCTGCCAGGATCTCAATCATTGTCACTATCATCACATCGCCTAACGGCAGATCGTCCACTCAGTGGCCGCTTGTGACTGATTGGAAGCTAGCCGTGCTAACATTCATCCAGAAGACCCCACTAACATCACTACTGCACCCATCAACTCCTCTGACATTTCAAAGCAGAACATCGGCAGAATCAGGGTGAAGACGCCATTGCAGTGAGCTAGCGCACCTTCCAGAACTTTTACAACAACATGACAGCCCCATATTTTTGGGTAACCCCACAGGCCAATCAAACAAGGCGACAATAACGTGAAACTATAAAGAGTAGGATATTCACCACATCAGACATAACCGTTTTATAAAGTTATCCTGACGCCCACCCATTATATTGTATTGGAGACGGTCACAATTTGTAGTCTCTGGTGACTTCAGTCACTTTAACTGAAGCAAGGCAAGAAAAATCAAGACACTAAGGAGGTCCATTAGGGCGGCGAGTCGCCTTCACTTACATAGTTACCCTTCAGTTCGGTGGCAGCCTGCTGGAAAGCTGGCATCATCCTCTTGCACACTCCACACCCTGGGGGGATACAAAAAGGAAACGACGTTAATCAGTAGAAACGAAACGCACACACAAGTCTGTAGAGAAGTGAGAGCCTCTGAGAAACGAGTACGTCACAGACAAGGAGATCGATAAAATCAATGGACAGAGGCACAAACGGGACGGGAAGGTTCATGTGTGGACCACCATAAACTGAAACTCAAATGAGGGGTCAGAAAAAACTTGAACAGTCAACAGGAAAACAGACCCGGCCCACCTCACACAGTAAAAGAGACCGACGAGAACCCACATAAGACGACTTCTGAAACGGTTTACAACGCCGGTGTAGTCGAGACCCACCACCCCTAAATATCCCAACATTCTTTTTTGTTAAATTCTGTCAAACAGCTCGATGTCCCTTAATGTGTTCCCGTTTGGTTCCTTATTCCTCGTGTTTTTCACGTGGATGTTGTGGTTTCGTTTTCTCTAATTGCCATCTGTTCACTTTGTGTGTTATATTTTCATTGACGATTGTCCCTGCTGAACTGGAGAGGTCAGACCACCGTGAGCCCTACGAGAGAAGTGAGAGTCCGTGCAGCTTTACTGCTCTTATTGTTCAGTTCATTTTGGATCCTCTCATTTGTGCCTCCCACTCTTCTTGTGCTTCTCTGGTTTTTGGTCTTTTGGATTACAGATTTCATTTTGCGCTATTTAGATTTTCCTCTTGCAGCTGACATTTTGACACTTTTGTTCTTGTTCTGTATCCTTTTGGGAAGAAACTCTTTAATCATTAAAAAAAATATTCTTTTGTTCTTTGAGCCAGGGGGCTTTACAATTCACCTCACCCTTTTAGCAGAGTTACACTTCACCCTTTTTAATTGGTGTGGCCACAAAGCCTGCCTTGTGTGTTTTCGGGGCCAGGCACACCTTGTGCTGGTGAGGCCTACCGAGTGTTTGCAGGCCTGTTTAGGAGTATAGGCCCGCCTTTCTGAAATTGAGTTCTGCCTTTATTCAGTTTCTTGAACCCAGCAATCCTAATATCAGTCAATGGAAGGTCCAGCTGCTGACACGACCGACAGCAAGACCCCCACTGCCCCCTCTTATTTATTGTTTTTTTTTTGTGCTGTTAACGTATGTGCTGATACTTTCCTTTGAAAATCAATTTACGCATTTCAGGTGGAGATTCAATAGTTAATCAGTTACTGGGGGGCTTTCCCCTGTGGAGTCTCATGAGCTGCAATCCTAGAAGTCTTGATGGACAAACTCCCCGTGATCTTCATGACCTGCAATCCAATAATTCTCAATCGACAAGTGGTGTGGGCAACTTATGGAGTTTTAGGTGGGCACCTCAATTGGGAGAGAGGGAGGTTTGGGTGTCACAATGATGTCTGAGCAGCAGCTGAAGTGTCCAAATATTAGGTGTGCGGCAACCAAGGATAACTCCAAACAACTCTGGTTATTGATGATGGAGACACAAAAATCTCCAAGTCACTGAATATTCCTCCCAGGGAAGAGGAGTCAGTCATTAAGAAATGGAAAGAAAGTGGCCATCCATCTGTAAATCTGCTAAAGCAGGCTGTCCACAAAAACTAAGTGGCTGTGCACGGCAGGCACTACCAGGATAAGGGCACCTCTGAAACACAAGCTAAGGTGGGAGAGACTGGTGAACCAGCAGTCTCAGCCAAAGAGGAAGTCAAGTCAAGTTGGGGAGCCTGCACTGGTACAGCACATGGCCACACCCACTACACGATGAAACAACTCAGGATCCCGGTTGGCAACCCCCAGGCAAACACGCGGTCCAGTCCCACCCTCTGGAAATGACCCTCTATCTGCCACAGCCAGGTGTTATGCGGGAGACCCCTTGGCCTGCTCCAGCCACTCGGGTCCCCAACAATGAGGATCTTATGAGCCGATCACCCTCGGGGAAACGCGCCACATGGCTGTAGTGCCATAACTGACGCTCCCTCACAATGCAGGTCATGTGACTCATTCGGGACTCCATGAGCAACACAAAGTCAAACCAGTGGGAGCCAAGGATCCTCCAGAGAAACACAGTACCAAAGGAGTCCAGTCTTCATCTCAGGTCACTGGATGGCGTCCATGTCTCATAACAGGGGGCACCAGGACTTTAAAGATTTGGACCTTCGTCCTTTTGTAGATATTAGGAGCGCCACACACCCCTTTTTAGGGACCTCATGACCCCCCCATGCTCTCCCAATCCGTCTACTGACTTCACATGAAGAGTCAGCAGAGTCATGAATGTCACTGCCGAGGTAAGTAAACCTTTCAATGATGAGGTCGACACTCTCTCCGCAGACAGATACACTGCTGACGGCCGTGCCCAAGAGGTCATTAAAGGCCTGGCTCTTTGGTTTTTATCAGGACCCTCGCAAGCCCAGACACTCAGACCCCTCACTCAGTCTCTCGAGCGCCCCGATCAGAGCCTCCATTGACTCCGTGAAGATCACAACATCGTCAGCAAAGTCAAGATTCGTGAATCTCACTTCACCAACTGATGCCCCACAGCCACTGGACCCCACGACCTTGCCCAACACCCAGTCCATGCCAGCATTGAGCAGAACACACCGCTGACGAACCCAACAATCAACACAGAGGGTCTGCCTCCACTCTGCACAGCACTCACAGTACCAGTGGACAGGCCTGCCATGATATCCAGCAACCTCGAGGTAATCCCGTGAACCCTCAGGATGCCCCACAGGGCAGCACGATCAACTGAGTTGAACGCTTTGTGAAAATCGACAAAAACTGCAAAGAAACTCTGCCGACATTCACGTTTGTGCTCCATGAGAACCCTCAGTGCCAGGATACGGTCGATGGCAGACTTCTTAAGCGTAACACCAGACTATTCCAGTCGCAGGTAGGTGAGCAGGTGATCACAGATCCTATTGAGGACGACCCTAGCGAGGACCTTGCCCGTCACAGAGAGCCGCGTTATCCCCCTGTAGTTGCTGCAATCCAGGCGATCACCCTTCCCTTTCCAGATAGGGACGACAAGTCCTGTTTTCCAGTCAGATGGAAAGAGGAAGTCGCTGTTAAAAATACATCTCCTGGCTCCTTGACTAGAGCTGGCCAGAAGGCAAGTGGGAGAGTCGGAAATCCAGTGAACGAAGGTCATGACCCCTGATGAGACCAAAGCAGAGTTTCCTGGTCACCCTACAAGATGCAGCATCAATAACACACCATCCTTACCGTTAAACATGGTGGTGTGGGCCCTGCAGGGACCGTGAAGATAGGGGGCAAAAGGAATGAAGGAAAACAGGGGGAGATCCTGCAGCAGTGAACAAGAATCCTGCAACAGCAAGACGACGAGCCCAAGGATGAAGATAAAGTTACACAGGCATGGCCTCAAAACAACAACGTGCACGTCCTGGAGTGGCCGGGTCAGAGTGCAGATCTCAACGTGTGACGTGAGACAGCCTGGTGACACACAATCGCTGTGACACCTCCCAGAGTTTGAGCAGTTTAGCAACAATGGGCAAAAATGGCAGAGCTGATCGAACGAGAACAAAAGGAGGAACAAACTGTGGGCACAGACTCAAGGCTTTTCACGGCTGCCAATGGTGCATCTCTTAAGCACTTGGTGTTTCATAAGGCGCTTTTCCACTGCATAGTACGGCACGACACGGTTCAGTTCAGCTCACTTTTGGGGGGTTTTCCACTGGGAACAGTACCTGGTCCTTTTTTTAGTACCACCTCAGCCGAGGTTCCAAGCGCGCCGAACCGTTACCAAAACGTGACGTGTAAACTCTGCTGGTCACTGATTGGCCGGAGGAAATCGTCATTACTGCGTCACTGAACTTGCGACACGAGGCACAACAGACCCCCTAGATTTTTAGCACAGCCAGCGAAGGTTCGGACCCACCATTTTTGTTTTAACCAACAACGTGGTCTATTGAGGAAGTACAGACGTTCGTCTCGTTGGTAGCCGAGGAGCGGATCCAGCGAGAGCTGGATGGGGCGACGCGGAATGAAAAAGTTTTTCAGGAGGTCGCTAAGCTCTTGGGCGCACACGGCTACCATCGGACTTACAAACAGTGTAGGGACAAGTTAAAAAAAATGTCACGGCAGTAGAGGCGGCACAACTATAACGACACGTGAATAATCCCGCCCACTCTAAAGCGGTACTAAACTGCAGTCGAAACGCAAACCGAGCCGAACTGAGCCGAACCAAGGTGAGCTGCACTGAACCGTGCTGTGCCGTACTATGCAGTGGAAAAGCGCCATTAGCTCTAATAAGTTTACATCAGCCGGGACTTTTAACTTTGACATTAAAGAGTCTTTTCTCTTGTTCGATGACAAAAAAGGCCAAACTCGAGCCCCCAGGGTTGTACAACAAGAAAATGTGACAATTTCGAAGGGGGCAAAGACATTTTTTTTGGCCCTGCATGTGTGCGCACACACACTCAGACACACACACACAGTAGCTGAAAGCCACATTTAAAGGAAACATCAACTTCTTTGAACCCTCCTTCTCTTGTCTTACTAACTCCACTGTGGTTACTAGGAAGGGCCGGATACGCAGCTAAAAGTGGACCCTCCCTGGGTGTATGCGCCCCCTGCTGGGCACAGTGAGGCTAACTGACAGTTCTAGACTGGCTGCCCGTGATGGCCGAGTGCCCTGCCCAGAGTGTGTCCTGCCGAAGTATACGATAACTGGATTAGCAAATGTCATTGAGTGTTGTGAGCCTGTGTGTGTGACGAGGTGACAACTTTGACATTTCAAACAAACAGCAGAAATAAACCAAAAAGGCAGCCGCCACTGTGTGTGTGTAAAAGCAGCTCTCCGCTCCGCTCGGCTCCTCCATGTGCACTTTTGTTCTGTAAAACGCTTACTAAATGGCTGAACACTTTGATGCCAAGGCCTGCTCAGCTCAGACCTCGCATTCAGAGGGTAAGGTGGGCACTACAACTCGGCTGCTGTGCTGTTGCTTCTATCGTGTGCGTTGTCACCACTCGCGCTACACACCCCACCCCCCCCCATTGCTATCCACTTTAAACACTCGAGCCCCTTCTTACATACTCCAGGAAACAAAGCCTAAACCTAACAAATGGCGTTCATTTCACACCGGGTGTGATGTGCATTAAGCACTTGGAGCGCCGCCGTGTCGCCGGGACCGTCGGTAAAAGGCGCAGCTAATAATCTTTTCAATGATTACACTGGAAATATTCAAACCCCCGCAATGCGCATTTCAGTAATAAATGTGTGCTTCTGCTAAGGTGCAATTTAACAACAACTACTCACATTTTTAAACATCCACAGTTGTTCACAAAAAGGCACCCACCATTTGCCACGAGCCCCTGGCAGCTGGGGCCCAATTGGGCACAGATTCAAATTATTTTTTTTATGAAAGTTTCGTTCATTTTCTGGACCCAAAGGCGGCGCTGTGTAACGATGGCTGGGGGTGCCAGGCCACTACAGGCCCTGGCCAGTCTGGAGTTGCCAATCTATGCATTGGGTTCATCTTTGGGAAAGTTGTCTTGTGAACTTAATAAAATAAAAAAAAAAAAAAATAAAAAAAATCAAACTGGGGGTCCAGGTGCTCAGTGGCACAGCGTTTTTATAGACAATCATCTGTGACAAATGGGAAGGCCGCATTGTCTGAACAGTTACATCTTTACTAATAAGAACGTCTTTTATGGATGACTGACAGAGTCCTCCATTGGTCATGCGTATTTAGAGGAGCGAATCAGAAGACAAAGCGCCCAGTTAGAGTCCAGTTTACAAGTGTCGATGACAGACTACACACTTCTGGTCAAAGAGAACACGAAATTTAACAACTGAATCTCGTTGGACCCGAGGATGTCACATTAGGAGACTAGCGACTGCATGGGGTGACTCCCTCACAACGTTTCATTGGAATCCTAAATCTCGTACTGCGATGTTAGCAGCCAATCAAAGTGGGCTACATTAGAATCAGCCACAAAGTCGGCCATTTTCTTTTTCAACCAGCTGCACCTCTGTCTTTGTAGTCCACTCACTGGCTTCTCGTCTTTTCTTGTGGTTGCCGCTGTTCTTCATGGTTTGTGGGCCGTAATTAATTAACCAAAAGTACAATGTGGTCAATTACATGGCTATGGCGCCTTTCCCACCGGCGCTTTACATAGAAATCGGGGTTTTTATTACTTCTGTGCTGTCTTTGGATGCCAAGTATCAGACATCGGATTGGACTTGTTAGCATTTCAGTCAAATCCTTTATGCCTCATCTTCTGCCATTTTCATGTTCACCTTATCCTCATGCATCTTGTTTGCTTACATAAATAATTTCTTTATAAATATGACTTGCCTTGTCTTTATATCCAGACATTTTTGGTTTATCCTCTCCCTTGAGAGGCATATTTATGTTATTTTTGAACATTTAAAGCGATTATTTGAACTTTGAAAGCCAATCCACATATCGGGTCTGTGCCTGTGAAGTTAGGGGTTAGGCCAGCTGGGGTGAGGCCTCTCCCTAGGCAGGGCCGTGTAGACCCTAGCCTGGCCTGAGGGTCTGTCAGACCTCACGTCAAGATGGCAGAGATGAACTTGAATGGTGTGTGGCAGATAAACAGAGAACAGCAACTCTGAGGCACTACAGTGGTTAGGAAAAGAAGACGTCTTGGCTGGCACCACAATGGCTGTCCTGAATAACAATTACCACATGAATTATGCAGGCCAAGTGTATTTATTGTCAGACAGAACTAATAAACGTGACCAAAAAACCTACATGAGAACAGACACGCTAAAGAAAATATTTATGAAAGACCACCACTTACATGGAGCGTAGAACATCATTAGAATCGGTTTCTCCTCCTTTTTCAACAATTTTCGAAATTCCTAGGATCAACAGAAAAAATGCAGTTAGGATAAGCTATCAAAAAAAAAAAAAAAAAGGCTGACAAAACCCAAGAAAGGTCAAGAAAGGTCTGGGACAGACGCACAGCACCAGTCACAAGTGTAAGGACAGCCTTGTTTTTCCACTTTTACTGTAATTTAAGTAGTGAAATGGAACAAAGATAAGCGGTAAACTCCCAAAAGGTGAAAAAAAAATAAGTTTAGGTTACCAAAAACTGAAAAATACGAACAAGTAATGAGACAACAACTAAAGAGCTTTTATGCTGCAATGGAAGTTCATGAAGCCTTGAAAGCTGAGGCAGACAATTCCTGCAGGTGTCCCAGTGTTTGTTGATTACTTATGAGCTCTCCATCCTTATAAAAGTGCTGTTGGAGTCATTTGGACAACATGGCTATCATAATATTGAGAAAAGGGCAAATGTCGAGAAAGACAGAGAGACCATTCTAACCGCTACACAAGGAGGGTCTGACTGCAAAGAAATCCAAGATGTCCTTCAGTGTCGTGTTCTTCACCTCCGAAAGGAACTTGGAAACTGGAGGAAACGCTGACAAGGAAAGGTCTGGCAGACCCAAAGTCTCAACAAAAATCAGAAGACAAGTTTCTGAGCGTCAAGAGCTTGTGTGATGCGATGGGCACCTCACTGGACGGCAGCTTCAAGCACAGCTTAACATGGGCTTCAATACTTCTAAATGGCAGAGGTTGGGAACAACCCCAACTCCTCCGAGATCTGACTTGCCTGTCAAACTGAGCAAATCGAGGTGGAGGAGAGCCTTGATGAGAGAGGAGAACCTGATGGTCACTCTGGTTGAGCTCCAGACATCCTGTACAGAGATGGGAGAAACTCCTAGGAGGACAATGAATGGGGCATTCTGACAGAGAGACGAGATGGAAGCCTCTCCTCGGTAAAAGGCACATGAAAGTCCAAAGGGCTCTCACGCTGTGGTCTGACGAAGCCAACATTGAACTGCTTGGCCTCAAATCTAAGGGCTATGTCAGGAGGCAACCAGGCGGTGCTCATCACCCTTGGCAATGGCACTCCACTAGCGAAGGAATCAGGGACTGGGAGACCAGACATGGCTGAGGCAGAGCAGAGAAATGCTTAAGAAAGACGCTCTGCAGAGTACCCCGGACCCCCAACTAACAGGACAAAGCAAAGGCAACACAACCAGATGGGAATGTCAGCAGGTCCCACTGTGTCTGTGCACCATGATGCTGTCCCACCGTGAAGCGCCCCTGTTCATTGGACCCTGGTTTCACCTAAACTACCCATAAGCCACTGCACCTGTCCTGTATCACGTTTACTTCTATTCATTGCCGTTCCCACGCATCTTTCATATCGCCTTTCCTTTTTGATTTACCTTTGACCATCTATCTTTATTGAGATGCTGGCTCTGCCCCCAGGTGGGCACAATGGGGGGGTGTGTGACCGAGAGAGAGAGACAGAATGCCCAGATCAACTCCATTCGAGTCACAGATACAAAGCGTGCCTACGTGCAAAATTAATTTTTATTCCGTAAAAATTATGTTTCAATAAAAACACAATTCCAATAAAATTATGTTTCAATATATTCTGTAAAAATGTCAGAAAAAGCACATTGCCGTGAAAACGTATTTGCCCCTTCCTGATTTCCTCTATTGTTGCTTATTCATAAGACTTAATGGTTTCTGATCTCCAAAAAATTTAGAATAATACAAAAGACAACCTGAGTAAACGCAATCCTCTGTTTTTAAAATGATTACTCAATTTATTCAAGAAAAAAACCTTCACCAACTCCCAATGGGGAGAAAACGCCAACTGGGCACAGAATTTGACACCACTGACATCGCATGTGTGAAGCAGCAGTAGTGCCAGCCCTGAGGGGCACCTTGGCACCCCCTCAGAGCCCAAGTATTAACTAAACGTTGATGTTTTACCATCGGTAAGACAAAGCCAAAGATTTGAAAGTTTACTGCATTCTGACGGGAGTTCAGACGGACCCCCTTACTGCGCAGTCGCCCTTTTATCTTGAGGCGTGTAGCACAAGAATGGCACTTTATAAAATAACAAGCGTCTGCCTCACTGGGTGTTCAGCAGGCCGATGCAATTCCTCTCTCATTGCAAACGAGCGTTTACTGGGAACGATCAGCGATTTAATAAGCCAAAGCTTTTAGTTGGTAATTTAAATAATTTTGTGAGACGACTGCAGCTGATGGTTATGACACAATGTGCCAGGACAGCAGGGGCCTAATGAGCATAGCAAGACGCATCTGAAGCAGCTCAAGGCAAATCACAGAGCGGAGGACCTGCATACTGCCATTCAGCTGCCCACAAGTCGTAATCTGCGTTTACAAATCAGTCCGACACGCACTTGAAGAGCTGGCGGCATGACATGGCAAGGGGTGCCCTCTTATGTGCCATTAGTCCTTCAACTGGCCCCACGTGGATGAAGACGGCTGAGCCCAGGGCTGTCCTGGACCTTGGCCTCCTGCCAGTAAAGGGAAACTCCACAAAAATCGTATAAGTGCGGCTTAGGTGTGCTGGGCCGGATCGGGAACACCCGGAGTGCTTCCGGGTGCGCAGCTGGCACTTCCGCCACACTGGGGAGTGCCGGCGGAAGGTTGTCGGGAGGCACCTGGAGCACATCTGGGTGATTATAAAAGGGGCCGCCTCCCTCCGTTCGTTGGCTTGAGTCGGGAGTGGAGAAGGATGGAGCTCGGGAGGAGAGGCAAGGAGGCGGCCTGAAGGACGAAGGCATTACTGAGAGGCCTGGACTTTTGGGGACTTTGGGGGTTTGTGCACTTGAGTAGAATCTATATATATAATTCACTAAGGCAAGACACCCATGGAAAGCATGCCAGAAGGGGCGTGGATTCACTAAGCCGCCGACAAGTAAGCCACCTATGGCGCATGCAGGAAGGAGCCACGCCCACCAACTCCAAGACCATTGGATACGACGACAACTCGCAGAGCCACGCCCACCAACTCGGATGCGACGACACAGACAAACCGGCATCATTTATGTTCGTCTGTCGTAGAGGCTACATGCATCTCCGAGCCACGTTAAGTGTTCATAGAGGCATGTTTCTCGCGGAGGTGAATCGCCATATGCAGCGTGTAAAACGGTTTGTGAGGGGTATCCCATGGCATCCTTAAAACGATCCTTTACAACTGAGGTTAAAACACAATGAAGTAAGCAGTCTTTAAAAACCGAGTTTTTGGTTACGATGCACGACCGCATGCACCATAGCAAACTGTTTTACACGCTACATACAGCAATTCGCATCTGTGACAAACATGCGTCTTCTTAGATGCTCCTGCAGGTACACGAAAGACGTTTCCCTGCCCACCAACACTCCTTTTTCACCGGCCCGCGTGTACCCTCGCTCTCTAGGCATTCACACTGCCTGCCCATGTGCCCGGACGCAAAAACTCACCGACCACCCAGTTAGTCCCTTTCGTCTGTGCTAGGAGTCCACATGCACGTCTGAGCCACGTTGACTTTTCATTATTCTTTTCGGTTTCGACACCCGATCGCGTCCACCATGAAAAACCATGCGAAAGGAACAACGAAGGCCCACCTTGCTACTACCGTGGTCGGGTGTCTTGGTGGATTACATATAGAAAAGCGGCCACAACCGCACAGAGTAATGAGAAGTCTACGTGAGTCACAGGTGCATCTGGACTGTGCAAAGACGACAACGACTCAGGTGCCGAGTTGGAGGTGGGCACATGAGCAGGCAGTGCATACTGAACGAGAAATTCAGTCACGGACGATTGTGTGTTGGTTCGTTCCGTGCATTGTTACAATGTTGCTTTTCTTGCTGATTTATTACATTACCGATTTTTCAAATGTTAATTTTCTCCCTGTGCTTAAAAATCATTAAAAAACCGGCCTGATTATGCGGCGTATGGTACGCCGCAGGCTGGCTAGTGTATAATAAACGTGTCCGGGCTGGCTATCACTATATATATATTTTATTTTATTTTTTTATCCTACATTGTTTGTGGTGATGGCATCCATGGAGAAGAGAGATCCTGAAATGACCCGCTACAATGGACGAGAATGGGGGGAGTCCATCTTGAACAGCAGCAAACAGCAGCCATGGAAGAATCTCAATTACTTGTTTCATGTGATTCACATCCATTGGTACGCCAACAACGTCTCAAACACGTGGATTTGGGTGAAAACAGCATTAAAGCCCAACGTCTACGTCCCGGGGCAATAAACACGTCAGTTAGCAGACGGATGCTCAAAAAGCCGCAGTCAGACGCACGCCCGCTTCAAATGTCTGCCTTCTCTCTGAACTACTTGAATAAGCGGCCACCGCTCAGCTGCAGTCCCACCTCACAGTCGTTTATCTTGAAATGATTCTTCGGTTTTTGTGGACCAAGTAACAACTCAACTTCTCCAAATGGTTGGACTGGAAATTCATGAGAGGGCACTGAAGTAGGAAAGTGAAAGGTCACAAGTTGGGGCTCAGGTGACCCAGACAGCACATGAAGGGGGGCCTCAACTGGCCATCAGTGGCTCACTTGGCATCTCTGCGTTATTCGGCTGCTAGTTAACAATGAAGGCAAGTCAACTAAAACGGCAGCGTGGCATCGTAATAGGTGACAAATGAAGAAGGTGGCTGCCACCGCAGCCCTCCAAGAACAGAGTTTGCCACCCAGCCAGCAAGCATTTCGCCCAAAATGTGTCTGATCATCTTGGGCGCCAATAGCTAAACGTAACAGTAGTTTTTGTGGCAATGTGTGGATAAGCACAGCTGGCACAGCACAGTTGGCACCAACAGCCTTTGACAATATTTCTGTGCAACGCTAACACGAGACAGCTTGGGATGCAGCTGGAGCTCTGACAGGGTCCATATGGGTAACGAGACCAAAATCGTACCACCACTCGGTGAACAATGCTGTCACAGCTTGGCGGGCACAGCAGCCGTCCTGTCATACAAAACAGCCAGCAGACGTGGCGATCCAGGAAGGTAAGTGACAAAGGGAGCACTAAGGTAAAGACGAGACATCGTCAATGACAAGACTTGTGCCGAGGGACGTCTCGCAGACCGGCAAAGCCGCAGGAACAAACTCTGTGCTCCTGAGATGCCTGATTTCAAAGACACTCTTTAACCTTCAGCATTACATAAGGAAAGACACACCTGGTGCCAATGTCCCTATTAGTAGCGGGCTTGGCAGTACGCTAATGGCCAGGCTATGGCGGTCTGATCATTTACAGTGGATATCAGTTTAATTATCCTCCACGGCAGTCAGTATGACGAGTAATGGCACCTTCTATTAGGCAGGCTGTGTAATTAGAGACAGCAGACTGGAAGTCACTAAAGGCCACCGATTCACAGGCGGGGGACGGCAAGTCAATCAGCTCACCTCTAATTTTATTAACACGCACCTCATGAAATTGGCTTGAATTGTGCGTGCGTGCCAAGTGTTTCAAGGCGGTGATCCCGATGAGTGACCAAGAGTGGACAGCGGGTGTCACATGGTTTTGACGCACTTCGGCCAGTCGTAAGTAAGAAGAAGCACGAGGCGTGAAGGTCAGCCCTCCACCGACCATTCAAGATGAAGGCCTTTTCATTTTTCAGAGCCCATTAGCAGCTGCCGGCTCTCATTCATTCACTGCTTCCCTCTGCTGTTTCTTCATTTTCATTTTTTTCACATAATTTCTGTTTTATGACTAAACATTTATAGACCGTGTCTCCAAACGGGTGTTGATTCTACGTGTTCTGTGGGTGGAACCCTAGGAGGCGGGGCCCCTGTGACATCACTGCTGCTGGCCCCTCCCTCTGGCTATATACGGAGGCAGATAGAGAGACTCAACGGCGGATCATCGAGATGCCTTTCTTGTTCTGGGATTCCGATTTACTCGATTTGTGCCACATTGGCGTTTATACCCACCGAATACACACACACATACAGTATATACAAAACTTTAACAATCAATTAAAAAATGTCATTTGTATTGAGAACAATTTATATTGACAGCTTTCAGATCCAAAGGCTTCTTGATATACGATATTTTTGGTTTTGCTATCAGGGGCAAGAAAGCAGCTGTGATCTCTCTGCCAAAAACGTAAAAAGTTGGCAAGGCAGGAACGCTCCAATGTCAAACGTTGGCACTGTATCTGATCATGTTCAGCTCTGACGGGACAGTGTCCCCCATGTGGCCGTGATATCTCTGCCAATGAGCAGCTACCTTCTAAAACACACATGGAGCTCTGATGTCTCACTCTCAAAAACGTCAAATGTTACTTCTTAACACTCTGTAGATGATAACGTCTGCTAAACAAACAGGTACTGCTAGCTAAGCAGAGGCAGGGTGCGCTCCAACACGTGGCAACAGGTAGAGCAACTCGAACGCAGGCTGGCACGTGAGTGAGTGAGGAGGGCCCTGCCCGGTTCCCCACTCCTGACGTCACACTTCCCTCGGCCCGCAGCCTCTCTTTTCGATTTGTGCTTATTAATCGCTGCTGCAAGGCGAACTCGGATTCTTAGCACAACAAACCGGAATGTACAAGCAAATTCTAGAAAAAAAACCCGATCTAAATCCATGAAGCAGTTCTCTCATTCACTAGCTAAGCGGAGGTATGGTACACCCCAAGGCTGGCATGTGAGTGAGGAGGGCCCCGCCCCCCTCGGCCCGCTGCGGGTCTCTCAGATTCACACGAATAAATCGCTGCTGCAACTGAACTATCATACTTAGCGCAATGACAAAATTTACTGGAACGTTCAGGCAAATTATAGGAAAAAACCCAATCTAAATCCGTTAAGTAGTTTTAGATATATATAACATCACCTCTCAAATGGTCAGCTGGGCCACCTCTGCCATGGCTGACGGGAGAAGGACAGCAGCACGGCCACAAACGCAACTTCGTGAAGCACACTGCACAGGTCACGATGACTGTCACCACCAGGATACTGGCACACATCGACACGGCTGAAAGGACCAAAGCAACGAGCAACTCTCTAATCTACATGGTGACAATAACAGGAACAGCTGTGACATACAACTCTCTAATCACAATGTGCAGTGATCGACAAAGTGACACGGCTGGATGAACAACGGCAACAAACAATAGGAAAGTGCAATGACCAATAGTGACAAGGCAGAAAGAACGACGGTCCCGGCCCGGAGGTCCACAAGGTTCCTAGTTTGTACACGAAATGTCTCACGTGCACAACTAATCAGCAGCTCTCATCAGCAATGCCAGGCTAAAGTCGGGAGTCACCAGCCTGAGACCGAAGGGGCACCTCTTGTATAAGTGGGCCAATTGTTCCGCAGCTTTGAGGCCCTGAAACTAAAGGCTTGACTACCCCATTATTTTATGAATCCTTCAGTAGGCCAACACTTTGAGCCCTTAATGTGCGCTCTTGGTTTGTAAGTCACGATAAGTTCAGATAAGCTAGCAGGATCTCTAAGGAGGACGATTCTGAAATCTGCCTTTGGCTGAGCTGGAGTGGCTCCTCTTCATGAGGCACTGTTTGTGTGTTTTGAGCTTATTGCACCAGTTCCTCCTTTTTAGGCCTGCGGGCAGCAATTGGGGGCTGGCTGACTTGGGTGACCTTCTGAACAGGCTATTGTGGTTCCTGAGCTGCTTTGTGTGCCTTTGGCAGGCCTCACACCCTTTCGCCATGCCTGAGACCCTCAAACTTAGCAGTCCACCAGTCAGCAGTTAACCGAGAGCCCACACTTTCTTCATAACCCTAAGACTTTGCCAGAGATGCATGCATACTGTCGTTCAGATCAGGGCACTAAACACAACTCCACACCACTTCACACATTTCAAAACACGCATCCCGTGGCCCCCCCCCCTCATAAGGTCTTTCACAACAAATGGAGACCCCACGTCCATCAGGTCTGTTTTGGTGCTTCTGTGTTTGTAGGGCTTGGCTGCACATCGGTCCAAACTGGGCACAACAACGCAGCCTGGCACTGATCTGAGGGTCACGATCATCTAAGGGGACAACAACAAGAGACCCTGAATGTCCAAGGATGAGAACATAAGAGGATCAAAGCAGACCGGAATACACAAATAAGCCAATTCCACCACAGTCGTCAATCCCCCATCATTAGCGTGTGCCAATCAGCAGGTTAACCAGCTTGTTAGAATTCAGTGAAGTGCAAAGAGCTGATTGGCACGTTGCTCTGGTAGAGCAGGCTGGGATTGCGGCCGCAGCTCATCCTTATTTTTTGGGGACTTACCCTTTCACTTTCAATGTGGGTGACGTCCTTGGCTTCGGGATTTTCTTCCCATAGTGGAGCTCCTGTTGGGTCCTTCAAGAATGCCACTATAGACTGCAGATTTCAAAAACAAAAAGAACGTCAACCAATCAGTTAATAAGAAATAAAAAGCAACTTTAGCCAAAAAGAGTTCAGCTTATTACATAGTAAATCAAAACTCGGTTTCTGTGACGGACGGGAGCCCTTAGGGGGTCACTACTTTTATGGTCGGCCCTTTAATCAAACCCCACTGGCAGTTCAACTTGAGGAGTTTAGCACTTCAGGCAGATTCTTGGTGAAGGCCTTCCAGGGCTGCCACTCCAGAGTTTACTCATACTGGAAGATGGCACTAAGGCTTGACAAGCCAACTCAAGCTGGTGACAATAAGACATGGCAAGTTCTGTCATATCCTTGTGGCACACGTGTGCACTGGACCCACCGAGCCCAACACCTATTAACATAGACTGCAGAGCATTTACAAGTCTCTGACCGCACTTCATGGTGGCCCGGCTTTTGGTGTGTGTTTTTGAGGGGGGGGCTGCTGTTTGTTATAATACGATCAGATTTATGTATTTATTTATTTATGGAGCTTCTGTGAAGCATGAAATGTACCCCCTGGGGACAAATAAAGTTCAAGCTGCCTACCTGCCCATGTAATGAGTTCCTAACTGGCACAACTGTTGCATTTTCAGTGGTCTCCTCCAGCTGCACTTTGATGTTGGGGGTGACACTTGACCACAGGGACCACCGAGGGTCTTTCTCTCAGTTCACCTCCATTTTTAATACGATGACCAACTGTTTTCAAGCTCTGCTTGCTGGGAAATGAGCACCAAAATAAATGGAGGAGCGGACGGAGGTGCAGTTCAGGCCACTAATCGTGAGACCTGTGACTGCGTTTGGTTTGGAATGGAGACTTCAATTAAAAAGAATCGTCAAGTCAAACCCCAGCCTTTAAAACCTGACCCGGCGCCAAGTCGCCTGCCATTCCACCTTACGCCTGCCTTTACCTTAAAGGTTTCCGGTCGGCTGTATTCAGTGTTGAAGTTGCCATCCCTGTGAAAGAAACAAACATGGAAGTGAGTTAGTGAATAAGAAATAAAGAGCCGACTCACAAAAAACGAGCTGTCGAAAAACATCACTTGTTAGGCAAATGTCTAAGGGAGAAAAAAATAAAATAAAAATAAAAGACGTTAAAAACGCGTGGAGAAAGGCCTGAGGAAGCAAAACCTTCCAGCAGGGGTGCGTCAGTAACATCTCAGTCACACATTCAACTGCTTCACAGCAACTCCTTGTCCACTTAACACCATCCATAAATGACGAGGCAGGACCCCCCTTTCGCCACCTGAATTCTTCTCCTTCATGAATTCTACCAGGAATGCTGGTCCATCACGCAGACTCCTGCAGATACGTTGGCTGTGGCACCTCAAGCCAAAGACGCCCCCATCAGAGGTGTGATGATAGTGTTTATATGGAAGAGATGGTCTGGTGATCAAAAGAACTGGCAATAGGGGGCACAGTGTGTGGGTGGGCACACCACTGGTTTAAATGCCAAGAACACAGACTTGTGGGGAGAGGAACGTTTTCATAAGCGGGTTCAGTTAAAGGTGGCATCCATCAGGGGTCACTGCTGCTCTTTTTGGTAAGAATATCTTAATATCTCCATATATCTATACATATAAAAAATAATAATAATAAAAAAGGCTGGTCAAGTCTGATAAGGACCCCAAACTGGTGGGGGGTGGCAGATATCGAAGAATCTGCCAAATCGTTACTGAGGGGTCTGCACACAATACAGAAGGTGGCAGATGAAATAAAATGTAAGTAAACACAAAATATCACATGTAAGGAGTAACAATGAGACATTTGAATACACGGGTGGGAGTGTTGGGGGGCCGGCGTCTGAAACTTGGAAGTACCCCTTATGAGGAGGCCCTGGGAGTCGTAATGGTCTGGTCATTATCTCCACTGAGACAGAGGCAGTCAGAAAGGTTAACAGGACGTTAGCTTATATAGCGCCCTCAATGGAGGCTGAGTCTAATCTACAGCACACACTCGGTGGGGGGGGGCTTCACCTGGACCACTGTGTGCAGGTTTGGCCTCCATATTACAAATAAGAGCAAGCAGCACCAGAGACAGAGCGACTATGGCTGATTAAGGGCAATGGAGAATGGCGGAGGATGAAAGACTGGCGCAGCTGACATTACACGACTTTCCAGGGATCTGCAGTGTTAGGCTCCCCCATTTACGTAACCTTAGTGAGTCGCCGTGGGCTCCTGCTGGGGCAGGAAGGATGGCTTTTGGGTCAAAAGCAGATTAAAGTCGCGTCAAGGAAGTCACATTAAGGATGCAGTGCTTTCTGGGATTGCTAATTTTAAAAGTGCTTGCACAGAGGTCTGCTAAGACAAGAATAGGACATTCAGTCAGCGCATGGCTACACTTGTGACAAATTAGTTCCTAATTCTGCAGGAAATTTTAGAGAAATGAGTATTGGCTCTGCTGCTGCAGATTTTAGAGAAGTTCAGATTTTATTTTCCGTTTTCTTAAGTCATCTATAAAAAGAAAGTGTCTTTGAGGAGAAACACTTGTCAGCCTGCCAGGGTTCCTTGATGGCGCTCTTCATTAATGCAGTTACATCAATTAACTCCATGCTGGTCCCACTGCTTTAAGAAGGGTTAGGGTGACACCCTTACTGGTCATGTAGTGTGACATACCCTGCTGCTCCACCCGGGTAGTCTAACTCCTGACGTCGCCATGAGTCATGGGTGCGGGTGACGTGAGTGCTCAGCCAGAGGTCTGAAACACGTAGACATAATGCAGCGATGGGGAACATTTAGGGCCTCACAAACAGAAGGGAAGCTCGTCTGTCTGATATCTCGTGTTTTACAAGCCATAAGAGAATGGAGAACGGCAAAGACTGGGACTGAACTCGCTGCACCTGGGAACCCCCCTCCCTGCGGGCACCAGCTTTGTCAGGGGGCACGTTAGCGGTAGGAGGGCAGGGCAATGAAAACATGCTGGAAAGTCGACAACACATAACAATTTACTAGTCGTGGAATCGGACCCCCTCAGGTGGCGAGATCAATGACTACAGTTGTTAGATTTGACATGCCCTCCAACTAGAAGTCATATGATATGACAATGACTTAGGGGTGACTCGACTGAGGTGTTTTATCACAAAACATACCCCAGACACATGGAATAAGTGACCATGTGCGGTGGACAGTAGGACTTCAGGGACTTGGTCCAAAATGACATTGAGTCAAGTTTTCAAACTGGGGGACTAGGTGGGCTGGCTGGGCAGAAAGGCCTGTTCTCATCAAGTCTGCACTAACGTTCTCAATGAAGAGGTCTAATGTGTGCCAACCAGCACCAGCCTGTACCACTGACACAAGGCCCGCTGCAGTTGATGCCAAACTCTCAAGCCACCATCTGCATGTTGCAGTAAAAACCACAGCTTCTCTCAGGTGGCATTCTTGCAATCTTCAAATGACTAACTTTGGTGGTCCAATGCCCACTGTTACCCTACGGACAGGACTGGACCCTGGAGTGGCCCTTTGCTCTATTCACGGTAGTGGTAGAGGTACGATTACAAGCAGAGAGTACACTGACGCTCTTACTGGCTGGGCAAAGGCCCTGGATGATTGTGCCAATGGGATATTTCAGTGTTTTTATTTTGAATAAAAATACAAAAATCCCAAAATCCTGTTTTCGCTTGTCATTCTGGGGTACTGACTGTTACTTAATGAGGGGAAAGAAACGAAGTGAAAGGATTTCAGCAGAAGGCTACAGTGTAACAAAACGTGAACAAAGTGGAGGGTCCGCAGAGTCTTTGTTCACCCAAACGGTGACGCAGTCTTTGGTCGCGTCAGCAGACAGTGTGTGTGTGTGTGGCCGACTCCTGCCCAGGGCTCCTATCTAACAGCTTCACCAGGTGCACATTTGGATTGCTACAGGCAGACTCTCTATGGCTGTCGTCTATCAGGTGGTGATGATAATGTCGGGGGCATCACCAGAATGTGATCAAGACAGAGCTAGCACCAGCACGCCAGAGCACAATTGATTTAACGGCGTGTGAACTTATCAATAGAGGGACAGACATGAAGATTGAGGTGACTTTAGGTGAGCGATGAAGAAGCTGCACAGTGAAAGGAAACAAAGAATCCACTATGGCGGCACCGGCACCACCTCCACCATCACCATACTGGTCTTCACTTACTTGTAATGCAGCATCTCCACACCGCCCTTTTTGGAGCTTGGGTCGACCTTCACCTTCTTGCATAACTTCCGGCCTTCAGAGTCTCTAGGAAGGGGGAAAAAAATGAAAAGAAAAAAAAAATTCATAATAAAAAAGAGAAAAGCAGGATAAGTAGGAAAGAAAACTCAGACATTTTTATTACACCATATGGAAAGGGAAAAAAAAAAAAAAAAAGCAAGCTTAGCATTGAAGTGAAGCCAATAGGAACACAGAGGCCACACTGCGGCTAATTCTCATCTCCGTCCAATTCCCACAAGAGTACGTAATCCACTTTAATTTTAGGAGTTTCAAAGACTGATGAATTATGAACGAGTCCATTTTTATTTTATAAACTGCCACTCACGGCATGAAGAATCGCAAACAAGATTGTCAAACACACAGAACGTGCGATAGAGCAATCAAGGCGACGGATACGAGGAGGAGCCCGCAGCATCAAAGCTCATTAACGCCAGTCACTGGCGGACGCAACAAATTCAGAAAGCCAAGGAAACAAAAATTAAAAAGCCGTCCCTGAAGATTCCTGTCATAATGGAAGAAAGTAATAATGTTAGAGAAAGGAAAGCCTTCCGAGTGCCGTGGGGCAGCCTTGGTGGTCTCCAGAGGGCACTCCTTTCATTACGAAACGCCTGTCGTGAAAGCAGCAGTGCCAGACGTGGGCGACACGACTCCATCCATTGGCGCCTTGGTGTCTTCATTTAACTGCTCAGGTGCTAATGAACTTGTGAAGGCAGAGCAGCCATCTGATGGAAACTGGCGAGAGGAAAACTAGGAAAGAGCATCTCTATATATCTCTATTTATATAAAACCCACTGTCTGTCTGTCTGTCTGCTTTTCACGAGAGAACGACTTGACGGGTTCAGATCGGGAGTTTTCTCTCTAATGTGCTAGAACCTTCCGGTTGATTTTGCAACTTCTCTCATCATGCTAAGAATCAGAGTTCGCTTGCAGGAGCGATTTATTTATGCG
This sequence comes from Polypterus bichir lapradei, assembly GCA_026402145.1. NCBI lineage: Eukaryota > Metazoa > Chordata > Cladistia > Polypteriformes > Polypteridae > Polypterus > Polypterus bichir. The sequence continues at coordinate 22,747,213 of JANRMT010062816.1, read as the reverse complement.
AAGCCGAGCGACAAAGGCTGCAGGCCGACGGGAGGGGGAGTCGGCCTACCTCTGTGTTTTGGGGTGTACCTTACCTCTGCTTAGCTAGCGATGCCTGTTTGTTTATTGATTTTAAAAGTTTCTCCTGTTTCAACACTACGTCGTGGGGAGAGCCGTGGGGGACGGCTAGTATACCATATACCGTATTTTCACGTGTACCACGCGCACATTTTTTCCCGAAAATTAGCATTAGAAAATCAGATGCGGGTCATACACAAGGAAATGTAATTCTGTAATGTTTACTTCTTCTGCTTGGGCTCACTCGCTCACTCTCGCACTCTCTCTGTCGCTCGCTCTCTCTCTCTCTCTCTCTCTTTTGCTCGCGCTCTCTCTAAACGCTTCCTATGCAATCGCAACGTGCGTCATACACGGGACAAAACGATTTTTGCAATTTTCTTTGTAAAAATTAGGGCGCGCGTCTTACACGAGGGCGTGTGGTACCCGAGTAAATACAGTATATAATATCCATTGTCTGTCTGTCCACTTTTCACGAGAGAACTACTTAACGGATTCAGATCGGGTTTTTTCTATAATTTGCTTGAAGATTCCAGTTAAATTTGTGAACTCCCTCATCGCACTAAGAATCAGAGTTCGCGTGCAGCAGCGATTTATTTACACAAATCCGAGAGAGAGGCTGCAGGCCGAAGGGAGTCGGCCTAGCTCTGCGTGTTGCAGTGCACCTTACCTCCGCTTAGCTAGCGATGCCTGCTTGTTTATTGATTTTTAAAACTTCTCCTGTTTCACTTCTGCATGGGAGGAGCCATGTGGGACGGTTAGTATATGTACATAAAATCTAATGTCTGTCTGCTTTTCACTAGTAGTAGTAGTAGTTAAGAGAACTACTTAACGGATTTAGTTTGTTTTTTTTTCTATAATTTGCTTGAGCATTACGGTTGATTTTGTGACTTCTGTCATCCCACTACGTATCAGAGTTCACTTGCATCACCGATTTATTTGTGCAAATCCAAGAGACACGCGGCGGGCCGAGGGGAGTGGGAGGTGGGGCCCCTCCTCAGTCACATGCCAGCCTCTGGCTGAGTCGTTCTCCCACTCGCCACGTGTTGGAGTGAGCCTCGCCCCTGCTTAGCTAGTGATACCTGTTTGTTCAGCAGACATTATCATCTAGAGCTTGTTAAGGAGTAACGTTTGACGGAGAGGGAGCAGAGCTACGTGTGTTTTAGAGGGTAGCTGCTGATTGGAAGAGCTATCACGGCCACGCGGGGGACACTCACACCATCAGATGCAGTGCCAATGTCCGACAATGGAGCATACCCACCTTCCGCTTGGCCAGAATTACATTTTTTTTTTTTATTGATTTTTAAAGTTTGTCCCATTTTGCTACTATGTGGGCGGAGCTAGTTAAACATAAAATTATGTAAGTGAGACAAAGTGAAGCAGCAGCCGCCAGCGCCATGGGCAGGGGGGCCTTTGACCTGCAGATGTGAACAGTGAATGAGGGGATCCCGTGTGAAACCTGGAAACGCAACATCCATCTGTCTGTCCCGTTGTGTGGAAGGAATCCCAGAAACCCCTAAAGTGTGCACAACACGACCAGATCTCGATGCCCGAATCGGAATATGTGTGAGTAAAGCAAATGTGACAAACAAGAGGTGACCAAGCAGTTCATCAGCGGGCCCCACACCTCACATACCTTCTAAAGGTCCTCAGGGTCTCCACTTGCTGGTCTGTTTCAGATTCCCATGATACAGCAGGGTTAGGTTTAGGGTTACTAATCCCACCAAGCTCTTTTACGGGGTCTCACTCTTTTTATGGCAGACTTTGTCATACATGGCAAATACGCAGTTAGAAGTACAGATGGGAAATGACCGGCTCCATTTGCAGCATCTCATAAATCAAAAACTTTCACTTCTTTTAGACGGGGGCCTTGTTGCTAAAGAAGAAGCAGAACTTGCGGACCACCTGCCCAAATCTCAACAATCTGATGTGGGTCAGCGTGGAACGACAGAGAGTTGCTCTAAAGCACTAAAGAATATTTTTATACAATTTTCAACAAGCCACAAACTTTGGACCACCTGTGGACCATCTAGCAGGAACATTGTCATTTGTTTTTACAGTAGCCCCCTTTCTTAAGGCCTCCTTACCTCAGAAACTGAACTTAGGAACACTCAGAGTAACATGAAAAATGTCTGCAATGGGCCCAGCAGAATTACTGGACTCCAGTGGTGCCAAAACTGGCAGAAATGTCAGCAGGAACAACAAAGGATGGATGGCACCTGAAACCTCTCCATCCTGAGGAGCGAGCAAGCAGGGACACTCGGACCTCACCATGAAGCTAACGGTGGGTCGCGCCATGACGCACTGCAGCCCACTCTGCGGTCTACTATCGAGACGAACGGCAGTGGCGAGGGGATTGAATCAATCTCCGTTCAACTGCATGTCTGCCTGATCATACTTCATTGCATGTTTTACAAATTAAACAACATAAAATTTGCAGCGGCACACAATTGCTCTCTAAACATGTCAAGGATTACGGATGGCAGGGAAAGAGCGCCACTCAAGTGAATTTATCATTCAACATAAATCAGCAGTATTGACTTTTCTCTTTGAAAAATGGAGATGGCAAATGTTTTAAAGAGATTAAATAAATGTGAATTTGACTTACAAAATAAAGAACAGAAATGTGAAACACGCGTAGACTTTACGACAGCAAAAATGCTCCCAAAATTTTAAAAAAGGGCCAGCATTACATTTATAAATTACAGACCTCCGCCAAAAGCCTCCTGTCTGGTCTCAGTGCCAAGGCAGGCTACTCGTGGCAAGATGTTCTGCGAGACTGGTGTAGGGGGCGGGGGCACATCAAAGAGAACATTCTGGAGAGTCTGAAAGAGCTGCAGCGTGCAAACTGCCACAAGTGGTCCACAGAGGGCGCCAGAGTCCTTGTGCTTCATGCCATCCTGGCACAGGACATACCAGATACAACACCAGAGTTGTGTGCATATAACACGGCTGATGAGCGACACTTAGGACCCCTCGTCCACAAGTCTGCCCAAGCTGGCATGTGGTCCAGGCCCCTCTCTGGTAATTCAGCCGATTCTCCATTGTCTGCCCGTCCCATCATCTGCAGATTTAACCATCTTAGCGATTTTATTTGCATGCAGATCACTTATGAATATTAAGAGCAGCGGCGGCCCCCGCACTGACCCCTGCTGGACACCACCTTAACTCAATTAAGGTGTTTAAGAATTTCGCGTGCCCCCCCCACCAGGACCACCCCCTCCATTAGTTTGACCACTGACCTTCTCTTTAGTCTTTCAGTAAAGATTTGATCAAAATAAAACTCACTGGCGTCCCCTCACAGTAGTCAGACGCCATTGTTGAGGCCAAAGACTTTCGAACTCCACATACACCCAGTGTGAAGGGTCTCTCCTTTTGGTCCACAAGTGGTCAAGTCGCAGTATTCGCTACGCCACACACACACACACACACACTCATGTCAGCCTTCAGTTACCAGGGCCGATTTCCCAGGGGTTTCCATCCACTTTTCCTTCCTTTAAAAAAACAATAAAAAGACAGGACACTCTGACAAAACTGTAGCAAGACCACCTTAGCTTTCATTCTGAACTCGCTGCCAGCGGGACTCTTCGTGGTCAATGTAACCTGCGGCCGTCCTCAGTCGGTGACATGGACGGCTGTGGTGTCACTTCAGGCTCAGGTGTCTTCTTTGGATTGTCTCATTTCCTTCCTCTCCCAGGGGTATTGTTTAGTTTATTATGATGATGGCACGTTAGTCATATTCGGAGTAGCTCTTTATTTTATGGTGGGGCCTCCTGACTCTCTGGGACTGCCACCTCAGTATGCTGGGTGACACTTCAGCTCCCGTTGTCGTTCGGGTTTCCTTCTGCGTTTGTGTGTCTCGTCTCATTGTGGATCTCATCGTCCACCTCAAGTTTGATGTCCAGGCTTCTGAATTTCGTTCTTCTAGCTGGTTTTTGATTAGTGGATTCTAGACTTCAAGAAAAAAAAAAAAAAATGAAGTCTTCCTTATTCAGGCAAACCGTTCTTGGCTCTCTCTTTTGTCGTATTTTCCTTATTTTGCAGTTTGTTTCGGGGGTCTTCCATGTTTTTTCTTCTTCCTTCTGAATTTCCAGCTTAGTCCAATTTGGTCATGCAGGCTATGAAGGCCGCAACTTGGTTTGGGGGGCCGGCACCTTTTGATTGTAAGCCTTACTGAGGGTCCAGAAGGGCCCAGCAATCCAGAGCAGCTGGCAGCCGGCCGTCGTATTACAGAAGAGAGTGGAGAGCAGCAGACAAGAGGCTGAAATAAGCAGCTCAGTCGAGGGCTCCTTGGCTTCCCAGCTCGGCCAATTCCTCGCTCAGCACATCTGCAGGCCTCAACAGACTCCCTGGTGGCCTCCATTACCTTAGCGGCTTTGTTGAGACACCTGCGTCCTCTGAAGGCCAAGACAAACAACCTGCGGTGGGCACGCCTTTCGCCCCCCTTGTTACCGTTTGCTTTTTTCACATTCAACAGCGAGGCACTGAGTCAGCGTCAGTCCTAACACTTTTAGGAAGTCTTCCTCAGTTTTACTTACGCCATAAATATCTTTTTCTTTCTTTCTAACATTTCCTCAATATGATTGGTCAACTAATCCACAGAGAGCTCACCAGGACGTCCCCTCTGTGACATGTGCTTTTAAAAGTGGCACACCAAAGGTGGCATTTAATTAGCTGGCCTCTCCTCTTCTCTAATTCAGCAGTGACACGGTGGTTGTATGTCTACGTTTGGGTTTCTTCACTTGGCTTTAAATGCTTATACTTGATTTTAATTCACCATTTACTAAGGCATTTGCTGTAAATGCTGTCAACTAATGACAAGCAGGTCAGACACGGGTGCAAATGACCCCGAATGCTGCAGCAGAGCTGACACTGCGGTGACACGTTTGTTTGTGTGCTAATATTAATCAGAAATGCTGAAATGACCAGAACATTAAAAAAGTAAGTGCACTCCCACCCTAAAGTTAACCTCCCTGTCTATCAACCTGCACGTGACCCGTGTGCGAGAAGCGAGCCTGCCCCGTGCAGCATTACCCAGAGTGCTGTGCAGCACATAGTGATGAGCAAATCCCACGGAGTTCATTTTTCTGCAAGTTCAGCAAAATCAAGGAAATGTTTGGGACTTTGGCTCCACGAAATGCATTAAAGTCAGAGGGGACGGAGAAATTGAACTCTTTTTGTGTGAATTATAACAGGGCAGTGGTCTTCAATTGTCCTGGGGGGATAGCAAAGGATCTTCCAACTATGCTGGACAGATTATTGTGGCCAAAGATGCGAGGCAGCGGAGCCGACTGCTGTGCCACTGTGCCTCACACAACAAATGACACAAAGAGGACAATAGCCGCAAACAAAATACAACAAATAGACACAAACAAGCAAGAAGTTTAAAAAAAAAAAAAAAAATGATATTTATACTTTAATATCTATATTTTGTGGCAGGCAGCTGGGGCCCACGCCTGGCTGGGATGCCCCTTCACCACATCTGCCAGGGGGACAAGGGTGGGATGCCCAGTATCTCCCCCTGGACGCTAGATGGCAGCCTCCCTGGGTTGCAGTGGTGCCTCGGACTCCCGCAGGGCATCATGGGGGTTAGAGTTCTGTGCAGCTCTGTGAGGTTCCGCAGGCGCCGCCAGAGGGTGCTGCTGGCCCCTTTTGGGCATTGGTTTCGCCTTACCCAGATGTTGCCAATCAAGCACCTGGAGCACTTCCGGGTACCCAATAAAAAGGAGCCAGAGACCACCACTCAGCGGCCAGAATCGGGAGGAGGAGGACTAAGCTTGTGGAGGATTTGGTGGTGGAAGAAGAGAAAAAGAGAGAGAAAGAGAGAGAGAGAGAGAGAGAGAGAGAGAGAGAGGAGTGTTTTGTGGTGTAGTTTGTGCTTAGGACTGTGTTGTGGCTGAAGGGATTACGGGGAAGACGTGCCCTCCAGCTGAAGAAAAATAAAAAGTCTTTTATTGGTATACGTGCCTCCCGTGTCCAGTCTGTGCCGTGTCGGGCACAATATAGCTTCTTCCTTACAATATATATATATATATATATATATATATATATATATATATATATATATATGTGTGTGTATATATATATAGACACTGTGTAAGCCCATGCTGTAAAAAGCCCGGGGTCCTAGAAACTATTGAAATCATCAGAAAAAAAACTGAAATGTAGAGACGTCAGGCAATTGAGAGGAACTCCTCTGGGCGTCAGTCTCCTAGGTTTTGTTTGGCCGATGTGCTCACCTCGCTTCTATAATAGCAGTCAAGCGAGTCACTCTTTCTTCGGAGGTTTCATTTTGCTGACATGCTGGCCCCTCACTTGCGTATCCTCGGAGGCGGAGCCCTTAGCCCGACTCCAACTCTCACTTCCGTGCCAGACAGACAGACAGACACTTCCATGCATAGACGATTATATTATATACCTCATTATGATCACAATCTTGGGGCACACATTGGCGGCGCCATTGAGCAGCAGCGTGGGACATTCTCATTCCATTGTTTGAGGGCACAGCATGAATGTCTTTTTTGTTGCCCAGGTATCTGTGCAGATGCCTTTAAGGCTTGTCTTGACTGGTAGCTGCGGCACATGGCTAATTATACATCCATAATTATACATCCAAATCAGTCAGCCACACGGGGATCAGCGTTGTGTATCTGGCGGCAGTACTCAATGTTCTCATTATGGTCAGCTCATGTAACCCACACTCCCATGAAATAGTTTTTTATTTTTTCTCTTAGACTGGAGTACCGACCGGGTCCCGACATGACGCAGGCGCGGAGCAGATCAGCAACAATCTTACAGTTCACATGTGTGAAAGTTGTGCACATGGCTGCTGTAGCTCTATGATGTCACGCTGGCCTCACAAAGCACCATGGGGTGCTGGGGGTGAAAAAAATGTTAGTCTAAGCCGGTCACAAGTTGAATATTCAATGAGAAAGGTCACTGGTGGATTCTGTATTATTGCTGATTCCTTACCTCCCTTTGCCCACCTCTCTTTTACTCCCATTAACTTTTGTTTTGTTTAATAAACGTTATAATTACTATCACAGAAACATTGTTTTTTTGTTATCTTGAGCCCGGAGTTTCAGGATTCCTTCTCCTTTTGAACAACTAGGGGGCTTTGCCCCTTGCTTGCTTCGCTCGTCAACCCCCGTATTTGTTTTCTCCAGATACACACTTTTAAGATTTTTTTTTTCTTTGAATTGTTGCTACTTCATTAGTTTCATTTTTATTTCAGAACTTCTGTAAAAACAATATTTGGAATCTTTCGAGTCCCAACGTGCTGAATATTTTTAATGAGCTCCATGAGACGTGTGTTTAATGACTTTGTACCCTAATTCAGGATAGGTTTCTCTGTTTGGAATTTCAGCACAGACACAGCGATCGACATCATCAGCAGTTAATCATTTCTTTTGCAAAGTAACCAATAAATGCATGTGCGGTAAACTCCGTTTGTGAAATTCTCTTGGCTTTATACTTCAAAGCCTTACTATATTTACATACTTCTGACAGATCACCATACATTCAATCTCTATTCTCCTTTTCGTTATTTTGCCGAGTAATCATTTCTCTTTTTTGCGCTAACGTGATTTTTACTTCCTTTGTTTTGACCCTGTCGTTTTTTTCTGCTTTCATATTCTGTATCTTGCCCTGCATGTGTTTGGCCCCCTTCTTTTTAACCTCTTTATGACGTTTTATTTTGTTTTCTACTCTTTGTCTTTTATTTCTGGCCTCGCTTTGTCCTGCTTTTATTTCAATGACACCTGGTCCGTGGTGATTATTTTCCCTTTTTCGAGTAATTATTTATGTTTGTTTGCGCTCCTGTGATCTTTACTTTTTTTTTTTTTTATACTTCCTAATTTTCCTACTTTCATATTCTTTAACTTTCTCCACTTTTGTATCAAGCCGTTTTTTTGGTTTTTTTTTTTTGAGCCTTTCCAATTCCACTGCTTTCATAATCTCTAACCTGCTCTGCATGTGTATAGCGCAAACGTCCGGATTGGACCTGCTTTTTTCCCAATTCCACTTGTTCCGGGCTGACAATTCTTTTGCTTATTTTCTGAATTTGCACCTTGATTATTCTTTTTTGTCTCTCCAATGCTTTGGAGTCTCTTCTTTCCGCTCTGCTTTCTTCTTCGCTTAGTCGTCAACGTTTCATTTATAACGTGTTGTCCTTATACGCTTTATATGTGCTGAGAGCCCTGGATCTGCGCGTGCCCAAAGCCTCCTTTACCCGACTGAGCGCGTTCCTCCCTGTGCTCTTATTTGGTTGTAAGTAGGGCGTGTCTTGCAAGAATCTCACATTCTACATCATCGCGAGACGGTCCTCGGTCAATCTCTTGGCACAAAGCATGTTTAAGGTCCCCGCGAGACGCTCTGTGGCCAATCTCTCTAGTCTCGCGGGTCTTTTAAGTGTCTTCCGTGGACTTAACGTGAAGATTATGTCTCGTCGCCCTACTGTTTCTCTCCAGGATTTTTTTTTTTCTAATAGAAAGATAAACTGTCTCCTTTTGGCCTGTTTCTTCTGTCTGGGAGGTCAGACTTACTTTATGCTTTTTGAGGCCTACAAGAAGTTTCTAGGCCTCACAGAAGTACTGAGGCCATCCCAGTTTTGGGCCTGCTCCTGCTGAAGCCTGCAGGTAGCCTTAGGGGCCTGGCTCAGTTAAGGTGAGGCTCTGCTGGACAGACCAGTGAAGATCCTGGCCTGCCTTTTGTGGTATTGTTGAAGGCCTCACAGCTATTTTTCCAATTTCATGACAATTTGAGTCTCAAAGTATACACAAATACATTAAACCAGTGAATTTCTGACATGACATGGATTTGTGGTCTTACAAGACATTCCTAACTTCACTCTACAAAGCTGTCAAAGATGATGAATGTGACTTCTGTGCTTATGCAAAATAGAAGAACCAAGACAAACATGGACAAATCTAAAGTTACCCATACTTACCCACAGTCCACCCAGGCAATGGTGCCCTGGCCTTTAACTGCCTGTGCCACCTCAGACAGCAACTTGAGTTGTCTTTCACCTGCAGCAGCTGGGAAGACAGAAGAAGTAACGTTAATCTTTCTAAAGTTACATCTTTCAGTGGCATCTTCCGCATGGAAACAGAACACTGAAATTGAAATCCATGTTGGTTTTCTTAGGAAGAACGAGGTAAAAAGTGAAATCAAAGTAACAGAGTCAAGAAACGAAGTGCAGTGTAGAAAATACACAACGTGTAGGACAAAAAGGACGAGCCCTCGGTCAGGTAATCAAGGCGGCCCAGAGCTCCAAATCATCAAACGCGTGCAGACACGCCACACTGATAAACGGAGACCAAGCACGTCAATGAATTGTTAAAGAGCGAATATCACAGGCAGGCATGCAGGCAGGCCTTGCACTAACAGCAGACCAACATCTGACGAGATGTGCTGCAAGTCAGCTTTTTCAAACAGATATAAATCAAGCGTGCAGGGCACTCTCTGGAATCAGCAGCAAGTCCGACGCACTGCCGTCTAAGAGCGAAGTGCAATTAAAAGCACGCAATTTCAACATTGATCCTGTCCTTCTACAATATTACTTTCCGGAGTGGCGTGAGGTGGTCCCCATTCATCTACAAAAGTGAGTAAACGTCCTTCAACGGGCCAATCAAAATCCTGACTTGAAGCCAATAGGAAAAGGACGGCAAGAGCAGAAAGTGCGGTCATCAGCAAAGGCAAACTATGAAGGTGACGCACTGGCGAATTGTGTTGGTCCACAGCGAGCACTACGGTTGATAGTCGCTTTGTGGGTTGAGCGTGTTGGCAGAACTATGAAGGTATCTGTGTAAGTTATGAACTGGCAAACATCTTCATTCCACCACTTTCACTTTCTCCATTTGTGGGTTAGACTGACTGTTTTTCAACAAATAACCCAAACAATGTTTATGAGAATAAATCAAATTAACTATTTATTCATAACATAATTCATAACAGAAAATTAAATATCCAAGTATAAATACAAAAATAAATATGTAAATGAAGGGCAATAACAAGCAACACAGCTTAGCTATAGAAAGAGGCACATAACTCATGAATTCTGATCTTTCAATTAATGTGGGCAAAATGAAGAAGTTCATAAGTTAATTAAGTTTCCAGCGTCTGCCCCATGACGGTGGTGCTGGTTTGCTCGCAGCTGCTCTCCACTGGTTGCGTGTGAGATGCTGCTCTGAACTTTAGGAAGAGAAACCGCTGGTCGTAATAGCTGTAGGACGACAGGCGTCTCCACTTGGAAGGAGGGCAGATTCTTACCTGGACGGGAGGCCAGAACAGAAGAGCAGATGGGTTGCCTGACTGAACAGAGAATTAACTTTATGCCTGGCTGGACTAATATGTTGTTTGGACCAGCAGAATCCGGGTGTTGGGAGCAGTTCCATCCCCCATAAGACAGGTGGCAGTGTTTCTTCACAGATGTGCCTCAAAGTTTGGTGTTGGGTCCATTTCTCCTTCCTCTCTTTTCACTCGCTCCTAAGGTAATGCTATTTCCTCTCATCTCTTCTCCTACCACCCCTGTGTTGATGATGTACAGATCTTCCTCTCGTTTCCCTTATATAACCCACAGATTTCAGCCCAGATCTCCGGCTGTCTCACTGCCATCTCATCCTGGATGAACGATCGTCATCATAGACGTAACCTTTTGAAGTCAGCTATCCTGTACTTGCCTTCTGCTTCCTTAGAGTTGTCTCCAAGCATTGCCCTTGAAGGGGTCGTCGTCCTTCCACAACCAGTCACAGTCAGGAATCTCGGGCAACTTTGGACTCCTCACTTTTATTCAACAGATGAATACTTTAGTGACCCAATCCTGTTGTGTCTTATTTCATAATATTTCGAGGTTTTGGCTTTTCCTCGCTGATTATACCACACAACCCCTTGCTCTCTCCTAGCGGCTCGTCCATCTGCTATCCAACCTCTCCAGCTCCTCCAGAATGCGGATACCCGACTGGTGTCCTCTGTTCCTGCAAGTCGTCTTCTTCAGCGACTTCCTGTTAAGAACTCCTGCTGCGGGTCCTCTAAACGGCTCTGCTCCCCAGTATCTCCAGTCTTTGGTCCCTCCACGTGACTCTCGATGAAGACTCCGCTCTGCCTCTGCCCATCTGCTGACTGTCCCTTGTCTTGACAGATAGGCCGAGACTAGACGATGCTTCTCTGTGCTTGCTGTGAAGACCTCCCGTTGTCAACTTGAATTGCCCCCAGTGTCCTCCTGTTTTGGGGTCTTTTCTTGGTGCCTCCTTCCTGCTCAGTTTTTCGTTTTGTCTATTTTGGTTTTATTTTCTTGCTCCTTCTAACCATTCTTGTGTGTATTATAACTTGCTTTGTAAGTCGCCTTGGACCAAGGTGTCTGCTAACTATTATTACTAATGTCCATGCTCAGCTTTGAAATGGACACTTTCATCTCTACTGCTTGATTACATTTTACCCCCCGGGGTCTTTACGCAAACACATCAAACTACAGCCCCTTATTATCTTTATAAGCTAAGCTGCAAATCAAATGGAAAAGAAAAGAGAAAAAAAAAAAAAAAAAAAAGTAAAAACCTCAACCGGCATCGACTTCTGGGCCACAAAATCTGCCAGCTTGGAAGGCTCCTGAAAACCATCCGCACTAAAATGAAAAGCACAAAGCAATGAAAGTGCCGTCTGCCTCAAGTAAAGCGAGGGGCTCGTCTGAAGAGCTGCTCACCTCACAGAGCTTTCAAAAAGGTGTTAGACTAAGTAATTACATTTGGGAGAGAGGGAATGAGTGTGCCAATCAAACGTCACGGCGGATCAAGCTCACACGTGGGGGCCGGTGCCACGCGGCTGGCAGCGCTGCGAATGTGCCCTCTGCCTACCTGCGGGGTCCGTTTCTGCTGATCCGCTCATCATGTTGTCCTCGCGTTTGAAGTGCGGCTCTTGTTTAGGCCAGAGGTGCCGAGGGTCCCACTAGGCCCAATATTCCCCAAACCACTTTCTTTATTTAACTGGATGTCTGGATTGTTTAGAGCATGTGGAGCTGCTGGGACATCGGATGGTGTAATGGAGAGGAACAGCTAGCACTGAGGCTGAGGATTTATTCTTTTACTAATGTCTAGCAGATAATATTGAATTTTAAAATATTTAATCTGGCAGGGGAGCTGAATAAGCCAGTTTGTGTGTGCACACGAGCACTCGGCTGGGGTCATCGCAGTCCATAGTTCCTCCTGCCACTGAAATTAGTGAGCAGGCTGCCCAGAAATCCAGTGGGCTGCGGCTGACGGGTGGCGTAAAAGCACAGCAGCACCCAATCTTGAGGTCAATTTGTTTATGAAATGGCTGTGAGAGGGCACAGAGGGCGGGCACTGAGCAGCTGAGCGGTCATTGGTGAATGTGCAGGTCTACTCTTGTGTGGCGCTCCTATTCTTATTCTGCGCACCTTGAGCTTCATGCATGGCACAATATGCCACTTGGAATGCAGCCTTATAATTAATCAGCCCCAGTGATTGAGCTGCTGTCCTCCAATGTAAAACTGAGCGCATTACTAAGATATTAGCAGTACTTATCAATTATCCAAAGAGACTCACAACATTTGGGAATCCAACTGGTTTCATTTCTTTTGTTTTCCCAGCTGGTGCACAGGCCGGTGGCGTGACTCTCTCGCCATCACACACTGGTGTCAGTAATGGGATTTGAATCCACAACCTCAGGGTTTGAAGTCCAAAGTCTTAAGCTCTACACCAATGTAAGAGTTTATTAACAAAAGTGAAAACGATTTCAAAGGGGAAAAAAAAAAAAAAATGTTAAAACGGTGAGAATCAAAAAAAGGGGCAAAGGGCAAACCTAAAGAAAACAACCCCAAGTCTGAAATCGAAATCCAATAGTCAGGGAGACTGAGAACAGAGCACTTTGAAAATATCCAGAAAATTCAAGATCCAAAGGGGAGCCGAACAAACGTGAGTGAATAGTCAATGCCACGCACCAGTCCTGAGGCTTCTAAAGGCCCGGGGACGACCCCTGAGCTGCGGTGTCAAAGTCACATAAAACATACAGAAGTTAGAAATTCATAAAGAGTTGGAAATAAAGAAAAATAGGAAGGAGAAAACAATCAAAAATACACGACAAACCAAATGTGCAAAATAACATTTCAAAGACCTCTCCTCGACTTTCTCGTATACTCAGACATACAGATGAGTTATTCATCTGGGTAAACCAAAAAAAATGGTCATATTATTATTATTATTATTATTATACGTACAGGTATATTTTTGATAATTTTATGGTTTCTTGCTGCTGTATTAATGTTCAGGTAAAGTACCACTTTCAGTTAGCAGAAGTGGCCCAACAGTTGATAGAAGCTTCAGTTTGGGATGTCACATATGAAAGCAAAATTTGGTTGACCTCATTCAAAGCATTCGAAAGTTATCGTGTTTCCATACACACACACAACTCTAAAAATGGTACTTTGGACTCAGGGAGCTCTAAAACGTCGAGATTCATCAAACCAATTCTTTCCCAATACAGGCAGTGCCCAGGTTACGTCCGAGATAGGGACTGTAGGTTTGTACTTAATTGAATTTGTATGTAAGTCGGAACAGGTCCATTATTTGAATAAATGCTATTGTTGACCGACTGTAACCAAGTGCTCTGCCAATGAATGATGGAGTGCCACCTCTCTCTGACCTTTTTATTATTTCTACTTTATTTTCAATGGTGATGGTTTTTCTCTTCTTTACTGTGTCACCAGTATTTGCATCAGATTTGTGTTTCAGAGACATTGTTGAAGGGTGAAGACAAAACGTTAACGTTCTGCCCAGCACTGTCCACGCTATCACAGCAGGAAGGCACCCGTCGTCAACACGTCTGATGTACTGACAAGAGACGACTTCCTGCTATGTACGTAACAATACAAGCAGGCTTACTATTGAGAATGACTGGGGGCGGCGAGGGGGTTCATCACTCGCTCACGACACAGTCACCTCCACTACAGTATGTTGCCCGCAGCGTTCGCCCACCGAGAACAAAGGCAGGTAGTGAATCGCCCCCATTCAATAGGCAGCCATCCGATGCACACTACAATGCTACCCCCTGCCTCCCCGTTCACCCTCAATGGCCTCCATTCAGCCACAACCGGGTCACCGCTTGCAGCATTACCAGCCATGTGTGGGCGGCGGGCAGTAAAACCGCTTGCCACCGGGAGCCGCCCGAGGGACACTACACTGTGCGGCAGCGAAATCGCCCCCCTCCAGCCACCGCCTGCAGCGTCCCCAGGCCAAAGATAACGGAACAGCAGTTACTGAGGCACATGCATCGCAGCTGTGGCCCTGTTCGTATGTCCGTAACCTGGGGACTACCTGTACTTCGTATACAAGAGAGTAAAAAGACGCGACACGTGAGCCAGAGACGAGCTCTTCTGCATCACCCACAAGTGGACGTTCTGCTGAGGCCTCATTTAGTTTTGTGATTTTTAGTTTTCTTTTCCTCTCCGTTGCCTTGTCGTCACTAAACAGAGTTTTCCTGACTGGGTTGTGGGACCTCCAGCCCTCCTCGCACCTTTTCGTGTTTTACCGTCACACCTTTCTGTGCATGAAATGGCCGTTCCCTGCCCAAGCACACGCATGTTCACCGGACCCGTCTCTGAACGTAGAAATGCACTGAAATGAAACTTGAAAAGAAAAGTTGGAAACACTCACCTGATTTGGAGTAGAGGATGAGAACGTTGGTCCGAGTCCTCAGAAGCTTTTTGAAGTCCTTGTGCTCGCTGACCTTTTCTATCAATGGTGAAACCTTCAATGCATCCAGAAAGGCAGCAAAGAGAATCTGGAGAAGAAATAAAAATAAAAACGACAAGTCACTTGATAGGACTTTAAGTACAGGAGAGCACCTCCAGGTTCAAGCCCCCATTATCCAACAGTCTGTTATTTATTAATCTTATGATCCTCAAACCCGGCTCTCCGTCTTACAAGCACAACACCTCTACTGAATCACCAGGCTGGCAGAGTCCAGGCCCACCACTGTAGCATGAAGGCAATGAAGAAGACAAAGATGAAAAGATGAAGACGCAGAAGACGAAAAGATGAAGACGATGATGAAGATGACAAAGACGACGAAAAGACACAGAAGACAACGAAGATGAAAAGATGCAGAAGACGATGACGAAGGAGGAGGACACAGCCCCGCTACTGTCGTGGATTTCCTTTCAGTAAGTGTCCAGACGTCGCTCTTTTAGAGGGTTCAGGGTAGACGCTTTCATTCAGGAGCGGCCTGCACCTTCTTCGTTCTACGAGAGCCACTCTGAAAAACGCAAAGACCTCCCGAGTTTTGAGGCCGGACGAGGACTGACAGCCGGAAGGAGTTCATCAAGCCTACAGACTGCAACATGCACCAGTAACTCATGTGGAGTCACACCGACGCCAGGAGGAGCCCTTTCTTCTGGAACAACAATCTACTTAAAGGATATAAAACTGCTGTGGTGGGCTGGCGCCCTGCCCGGGGTTTCTTTCCTGCCTGGCGCCCTGTGTTGGCTGTGATTGGCTCTGGCAGACCCCCTCCCATGACCCTGTAGTTAGGATATAGTATGCTGGATAATGGATGGATGGATGATATAAAACTGTTTATATATACACACTGGCATCCACAAGTTTGGGTTCTCACAAAAATTGTCACATTTTTCTTAGAAAAAGATATTTTAATATTAGGTCACCATTGAAAACAGCAGCCAAGGCACTGACGGGTGCTGCTAACGGCCCGTACTGCTTGACATGACCGATTTTTCGTTTATTCTTCCATTTAATGGTCGGCGCCCTCAGCTCATCCTTCATTAATCTGTCGTTTTTACAGGATAATTGGCTGCGAGAGAAACGCCTGCCATTAGGTTAGCACCGCTGACACCTGCTATTCTGTTCAGTGCCTGAGAAACTAAAACTAAAACGAAAAACTCAAAGTACGTCATCAAGAACAACTGCTGCTCAACTGAACTATCCAAGATGGATCAAAAACAGCACAGAAATAAAAACTAACAGCACAAGACTAAACTAGAATCACATCCGCTCACGGGTCAGTTACTGAGTGGCACCTCATTAAAATATCGCTGACCTCCTTGGTGTTAACATCAAATGTCTCTCGGGCTCGGAATTCCGTGTAAATCTGGTGTCACACATGCGGCTCACAGGGTCACCTTCTGGGCTTGCCAGAGGTAAGCACTACCACCCCAGGACACAAGGGGGTGCTGCTGTCACTGATGATGTTATCCTTTTATTTTTCCGCCCACAGCCCAGACAGGACACCTGACTCCGCCCCTTCCTGTCCAGTAACTACAAAGCCAAGATGCTCCCAGCCGGGGTTGGGTCACTGCAGGAAAAGCAGACCACCAGACGGAGCTCCAACTTGCCCAGTGTGACGTCACCACAGTTTTCCAGGTGATGATGCCTTATCTTTCTGCTGCGCACCTTTGAACTCTGTGCCTATTAAAAGGGGCGACCCAGTGGGCACCTCAATGGTGGACGTGCCCGTGCCCTTACCCTCGACCCAAAGACAGCGGCCATTCAGACTCGGGGTGACGTGTAACGCTCCGCTTTACGGCATGAGGCCCAAACAGCACTCAGGGTGGCACTGTGCTGCCATCTAGTGGATAACATAACATCATACTGCAAAAAAAACAGAAATATTTCTACGTGCTCAGCCACTCTATGGTGACTTGTAAGTATTTATTAGTGGGGCCTAAAGACACAACGGCATGTCAATGAGAAGCTGCGAGGCCAGTTTAGGACCATCAGTTACATCAAATGATCGTGACGACAGTGAAAGAGAAGCCAACAGCACGGTACCAACCAAACCACCAGGATACGTACGGTGAATTCGGTCACGTGAAGCTTTAGAGTGGCAAAAAGGCAACACGGCTGTCAGCCCCCCCCAAGGACTGCCGATGTTCACGTGAGGAGGAGTGTGGAAGTCACTCAGCCCACAATGACACAAGGGACACGTTGATCCTGCGCATCACACTCAAGCAACAGAAAAAATGTGCAAAGACACGGGGGGGGTCAACAGTCGCGAATTACGGTGGGCTGCACACAAAATCTGATTCAGCTCGACGCTGCCGCGTTGCTATC
The DNA here is from genome assembly GCA_026402145.1 of Polypterus bichir lapradei. NCBI lineage: Eukaryota > Metazoa > Chordata > Cladistia > Polypteriformes > Polypteridae > Polypterus > Polypterus bichir. The sequence goes on along the minus strand of JANRMT010062816.1, from coordinate 22,730,084 downwards.
GACGCATTTCGGTTACACAACCATTCCATTGGCTCGTTTTTACGGCGGTGAACAGAACGCTAAGGAGGCCACATAAACAAGAAGGACATCAACCGGCCGGACTCCAACAGCGTAGTGTATATAGTGCGCTCCATTTACTTCGAAGAATCCACCTTCGGCCCCCCCCATGGACGGACCACTCGAGGGTCTCTTCACATCAATTTTAGTGCACAATCCGCTTGTCTCGTTCCTGAGGAAATAATCCCTTCTGAAATTTTCATACCAGCATTTTATGAAAGTAATAATAATAAAAAAGAAAAAAACGGTGCTAGAAATGTCACTGCAGGCTGTCACTTCGTCGAGTTCTGCGCAAAGCAAAGTGTTGTTTGCTGATTTCAGTCGCATCGGAAAGGAAATGAAGTTGAATTCTCTTCTGACATCAATCAGTACTTTGATCGTCTTGCAGGCAAGTGACTGTACATTTTAATTCGCGGGACTCTCAACCCCTCGGGGACATTGTGACAAAGGTAGGGGGATCATTGTGGACCCCCTGGTCAGCCACCAGTCGTCATTTAATTTCACGCCGGTAGACAAGAATCAATTAAAACACACATCTAGAAAACCCAAACTCGCGTGCCTGATTAGCCCCGTCTGGTGCCACACACGTCTACTCGTTCCTGGTCCTCCTCCAGGAGGGTTTCCATCGTCTGGGTGTTTCGTTCCAAGTCTTACTAAAATATTGTGACTTGCTGGAGTGAACCCACTGACAAGATTAGGGCGCCGAGCCAGAGAGTGCCAGTCTGCCGCTGGCACATGCAAGTCGACAATTCACTCAACTCCCAACACGTCAAGTAACCGTTAAATGGCACCTTTAGTAAACTTCAGTCTGCCGCACAGTAACCCAATCTGTACGTTTATTATGTCTTTATCCAAGGTGACTTACAAAGCAAACAGTAACACCAGAAGGGTTAGAAGGTGCAAAGATCAAAAACAAAGAGGAAAAAACGCACAAGAGAGTCGGAGTCCTCGAACAGCAACAAGACAAACACACACACACACGTGCTGACGAAGAGTTCGGGATGCGACAGCAGCTGTCCTGTCCAGGAGACTCCAAGGAACATTTCATGGAAAGGCGGGCATAAACAAAAGGAAACTGGGGGGCAAAGGGAGATCATTAGACATCTTCACAGCGAGAAGAGGAAGAGGAGGGCTGATGGTCAGCAGAATGGAGACTTCATGAAGGAGAGACGGAGCAGCAGGACCACTCAGAGGTCAAGACAGGAGTTTTGGACGGGACCTTTGCTGCCACAGGAAGCCAATGAAGAGACTGAAGAAGACGAGTAGCAGGAACAGAGGACAGCAGTCAGGCAGCCGCATTCTGGAGGAGCCGGAGGGGTCGGTTAGCAGATGAAGGACGAGCCGCCAGGAGAGAGTTGTGATAGTCCAGCTGAGAGAACAAGCGGTATAACCGGTGAGGAAGGGTTGAATCCTCAGAATATTACAAAGTAAGAAACAACATGTTGGGTCACTAAAGAAATATACTCGGTGAATAAAACTGGGGTGTCCAGAGTCACGCCAAGAGTCCTAATGTGGCCAATGGAGGAGACCCCGAAGGCGAGTACAGGATATCTGACTTTGAAGGGTCAAGTCTAAGGTGGAGACAATTCATCCACGAGGAGATGGCAGGGAGACAGCTGGAGACTTGTGGGGTGCCAGATCTGGGTATCGTCAGCACGGAGGTGGCAGGAGAAGTCATGAGAAGAACCAACGACGACTAAAGAGAGGATGTAGGGAGTAATGAGAAGAGGATCCAACTCTGATCCTTGAGGCCTACTAGTGGAGAGCTTCTGAGGATATGACGAGGAGGTAGAGAACAGGAGAGACAAAAGGATCAGAGTGATGGGACAGGACTTGAACCGATCCAACGCAGAACTGCCGATTCCAAGCTAATTTAGGGAAGCAACAAGCAAGGGGTGGTTCACAGAGACTGACAGCACCGCAAGCTGATGAAAGGTCAAGGACCGAGTGTGATGCTCCCTCTTGAACCCGACATCGTCGATAGTCACGACCGGGATGAGCTGAGCAGATGAGGAACAAACACACCAAGCAAAGGGGATGGTGAGACAGTGCTTTTAGTAAAAACAATTCACAAAACAGAGTCCCAAAGTGCACAGCTTCAAAAGGTCAATAAATAAAGAATCCAGAAAATAAAAGGGAACGGCGGGCGGAGGTTAAAATCCAGTCAACAGAACCATTCAAATGAGGTTAAAAGCATCTGGCAGGAAAGAAACTCATTTAAAATCCAGAAGCCCTGGTGCCATCCTTCAAAACTCTCCGGCTTGTCCTATTTGGACCTTGTGGCCCGGAGAGACGTCGACCAGCAGGTGCAGACACGCCCATCTCATCCTGCCCGTGTCCCCGTCACCAATCCTACGCCATCCGCAGGCAACCACTGAGCCCTGCTCCACCTGGGGCGGGGGCTCGGTACTCCCACTGCTGCCATTGGTCCCACCCGGTCAAAGCACCACCAGGGAGTAACGGTCAGTCCTGCTGCCAAGATGCTCAACAGCAGCGACCCACAGCCCCTCCTGAGCGCGCCCCCTATTGCCGCCCACCTGCTTTAATTTTCTGCACCAACTTGCCCTCTCACCCTCCCTCTTCCTCTCTCGCAGGTGCGATCGCCTCATTGCCGCCCCGGGCTGATACAGAGGAGTCGCTCAAGAAGATCGGAGACCACAAGCAGTGGAGCCCTGATGGAGGGAGAGACTGAAGAGGACCTCTGAGAGGACCCTGCACTCTGAAGTCTTGGACTGGAATGGCAGAAGGGAGACGGGACTTCGGAGATCACATGAGACACTTTGAAGACACCAGAGGTCGGTGAGGCACTCAAAGTGGATGTAGGGAACCCAGGGTGGCAGAAAGGGACTGAAGAACATGTGAAGGAATTGAATCGAGTGCGCAGGTCTGAAAGGTCAGCCATTTACAGGAGGTCTAAGGAGTCCTGAACAGTTTGGGGATGTTGGGGACTTTGGAAGTGACATCACCAGCAGAGACGGATGTTGGTTTTGGAGCAGGAGGAAGACTTAAGAGAAGATGGACCTACAAACCCAGGATGGGAGGCTGGCGTGTTAGAAGATGGCCAGATAGATTAAGGTAAGATGAAGAGGGCAGCCGCCATTACTCTACAAAATGAGAAGAAAAGGAGCGCAGGCTGCTTTATCAAATCACAGACAGAGAAGATAAACGGCAGACGCTTTGCCCGCCACCACCCTGTGGCACTGCACGTTCCAGCGCTGGCGAGGAGCATCACTTTCAGAGTTTGGTGATTAATCTTCAATGGCGTCAAAGTCTCTGAAACCTGACAAAGTTCACAGAAGTAAATGAATGTAAACGTGAAAGACGGGTAATTGGGGGCCACACGCGGCTGGAGACTGCATCAGACATCCCTCGGCAGCAGGGGGCGACTCGGGCGCAGCACCAATCTACCAAGTGCCAACTATGCCAGTTCATGAGTCTGTGTGCCCGGTCATCAGTTTTCTGTTTCATTCTTTCCAGCCGATTGAGTAAACCTGTGCTGCTCTGCATATGCGGCGCTCTGATTGGCGCGACTGTGAAATACAAATAAATACGTTAACACACTGCAGTACATGGGCGCCAAGCGTTATCTGCACGTCATTGGTGCCAAGGCACCTCAGACCTGACAGGCTGACAAGAGCGGCACGATGGATTTCTCCGGAATGTGAAAACCTCGCTTCTGCAATCCCGACGTCGTCACAATCTGCCAATTCAATCACAGCGCATATTCACTTGGCTCCAGGATCAACACTCGGCGCGCTGACGCAGCACGGGCACCCAGCAGATCGCCGTGTGTCGTGTTTCACTTACACCCTCGGGGGGTGGGCTATCAAAAAGAAATGAAGAAACTGGGGGGGCCAAAAACAGCGGGGGGCTGCCTGATTACTGTACTGGATGTGAACTGAAGCCTCGTCACCACGCCATCACAGCCTAGATGGCGCTGTTTCACGCCACACGCTCTGACCCCAAGTCACCCCTCCCAAGACATAAAACTTCTACTGACTGGCGAGGAGAAGCACCAGTGTGAAGACCAAAGGCGCACAAGAAGAGCAGACGGGTGGTGCTGTGTAGGACTGGAGACCACTGCTGTCTTAACCCAAGTGACCTTGCTGGGCATTCAAATGCATTTGTACTTTTATCACATATTTACTGTGTTTTGTATATGAATGCCAGGAAAGGGTACAACAAGTGCCACGTTTGCTTTAAGAGTGTTGATGGAGAAGTGCAGAGAAGGTCTGAGGGAATTACACTGCGTGTTTGTGGACTCAGAGATGCCTGGGTGCCAAGAGGGGAGTTCTGCTCCTGTATGAGGAAGTTGGTATATGAGGGTGGCACAGGGTATGTGGGACTGTGCCAAGGCGTGTGGTAGGAACGACAGCCTGGCTCAAGGTGACAGTGAAGTGACATCGAGGATTGGCTCGGAGCCCTTTGCTGTTTGCAGGGTGATGGACAGAGGAAGGCAGACAGGTGGAGTGCGATGAGCGCCAATGACATCGTGGAGAGGTGGAGGTGCGAAATGGAGAGGAGGAGAGACAGGAGGAGGAAGAAGAAGATGGAGTACACGTGTGAGAATGAGAGGAAGATGGTGGAAGGGGGCAACTGAAAGGAGCAGAGGTGGTCGACCAATCGAAATCCTTGGGTTCATCTGTCCAAAGCAATGGAGAGTGAGAGAGAGGTGAACAAGAGAGTGCGGGCGGGGTGGCACCACTCTTAATGTCACCCAATTCTGATGAGGCTCCTCCCACCATCACCCTGCGTTTCCTGTGCCTGAGCCAATTCTACACCCTGAACTGCCACTTTTATTAGTTTGATGCCCACCCTCTCATGTGGCACCTTATCAGAGGAAGACGTGAAGTCGCCATACTCTGGAAACGAGAATCTGTGCTGTGAGGTCAGCGTGGTGTCGGCTCATTTGCCGTGCCCTGTAGTTTGCGGTCGTGTAGTCCCGGGTTGGACCCCCTTCTGTCTTCAGAACTGCCTCAATTCTTTGTGGTTGTAGATTTGGCAGGATGCTGGAAACATTCTTCATTGACATGACGGCGTCACGCACTTCCTGCTGATTTGTCGGCCGCACATCCACTATGTGAATTTCCTGTCCCACCACATCCCAAGGATGTTCTGCTGGTCTGAGATCTTCTGACTGTGGACGCCATTGGAGTCCAGCGAGCTCACCGTCATGTTCAGGAAACCAGTGGGAGATGATCTGAGCTTTGTGACGTGATGCGTCATCCTGCAGGAAGGAGCCATCAGAAGATGGCGGTCATAATGGGATGGACACGGTCAGCAACAGTACTCTGGTAGGCTGTGGCATTTAAACGAGGCTCAGTTGAGACAAAGGGCCCAAAGTGTGACAAGAAAATATCAACCACACTATGACACCACCAGCACAAGCAGCCTGAATAGTTGACACAAGGCAGGATGGACCTCTGCTTTCACGTCGATGACTCGACCATCTGAATGTCACAGCAGAAATCGAGACTCGGCAGACCAGGTGACGTTTCTCAAATCTTCTACTGTCCAGTTTTGGTGCGACTTGTAGTCTCAGTGGCCTGTGCTTAGCTGACATGAGTGTCACCCGCTGTCACCTCCATCTGCTTCAAGGCTCGATGTGCTGAGTGCTCAGAGCTGCTCTTCTACACACTTCAGTTATAACGAGTGCTGATTTGAGTTCCTGTCACCTTTCTATCGGCTCAAACCCCTTTGGCATTTTCATCCAGCAGAGACCTGCTGCTCACTGGATATTCTCCCTTTTGCGGACCCCTCTCTGTAAACCCCTAGAGATGGATGTGCGTGAAAATCCCACGTCCAAAGTCACTTCAGCCCCCTTCTGATGCTCAGTCTTGACAACGTCTACAGGCCGAAATGCACTGAGCTGCTGCCATGTGATTGGCTGATTAGATATTTGTATTAATAAGCAGTTGAACAGGCGTACCTAATAAAGTGGCCGGTGAGGGTATATTTTTAAGTTTTCCTTTTTTAAGCTTCTGTAAAATTGTAATTTCCCCCTGGGGACAAATAAATTATAAACTAATCGATACCCGAGTATTACCTCACTTCTTATACGTGTTCGCCACATTCAGACCTTCAATTCTAGCCTCAGGTGCGACGCAGTGTGCCACTTAGCGTCACTTAATATGAAAAACCTGAACACACACACACACACACACAGGCATGGGCATAGACACCACAGACACACACGAGCATGGGCACAGACACTCCAGACACACACACGGGCATGGGCACAGACACGCAGACACTCCAGACACACACACACACGGGCATGGGCACAGACACTCCAGACACACACGGGCATGGGCACAGACACGCAGACACTCCAGACACACACACTGGCATGGGCACAGACACGCAGACACACACACGGGCATGGGCACAGACACGCAGATACTCCAGACACACGGGCATGGGCACAGACACTCCAGACACACATACACACGGGCATGGGCACAGACACACAGACATTCCAGACACACACGGGAATGGGCACAGACACGCAGACACTCCAGACACACACACACGGGCATGGGAACAGACACACAGATGGGCATGGGCACAGACACTCCAGACACACGGGCATGGGCACAGACACTCCAGACACACGGGCATGGGCATGTGCGCAGACACTCCAGACACACACACACACACACGGGCATGGGCACAGACACGCAGACACTCCAGACACACACACACGGGCATGGGCACAGACACCAGACTCACACACAGGCATGGGCACAGACACACACACGGGCACAGACACCTGACCCAACCTGATAATGCCCATCCACCTTCTACTTAACAAAACGCTAAGGTCTGCGCATGTGTCCAGTTCCTTCGAGCGATCCGATTGGTCGGTTTTGTTTTGGCGAAGTGCGAATGTGAGACCCACAAGGAGGAGGACTGAAGGTGCAGGAGGCACACTGAGAGTCGCCTCCAAAGACAGGAAGCACAACAGTGAACAGGAGGTGAGTGGGACGCCTCGAAATGTCAGAGTCCGAGGAGTGGGCTTTACGTGAACACGCGCGAGAGGAACAGCGCCAGGCAAGACAGGTTCAGACACACAGGCACACGCAGGGCATGGGAGTGAATACACGTAAACACTCTTCACTCTTGCTGGTGCCCACTTTATAAATATCTTTAAACTTCAGCACGAGGTCCTTTCACACGGATGGCTTTTCCCAAAGCGGCCCCCTTCTCCGTGGGTCGTCCCCGTCTGTCTCGAGGTGCAGGAAATGACTTTAAAAAGGAGAAGTGAGGTGCGCCAACACGTTGGCATTTGACGATATTCCTTCAAAGGCAGTAGAAACAGAAAATGACAGGATGGCAGTGCCTTGAAATTGTTTAAAAAGGGCAAGCAGAGGAAGCTTATGACAGCCAGGCGAAGGAATGCCACCTGAACTTTACACGATGACAGCAATGACTTTTACCTCCGGCGCCTGAGGCATCTTAATGGAAAGGGAGAACCCGGGGGGCCGCTGGGCTTTAAAAGACAGCGCAACAAATTCATTGCGCAGTCCGAGATTGAGGAGGGAGTTTACAGTAAGTGTGACCTTAACAGCAGCGCCAGGTAATCAGAGGGGCACACTAAGGGTGGGCATGCCAGGCGAAACTGCTATCTGAATTTTTGAGGTGTCAAGTCAGGTAGCCTGCACTGGTACAGCGTGCTACCACACCCATCACACGATGAAACAACTCGAGATCCCAGTTGGCAATCCCCCAGGCAGACAAGTGGTCCAGTCCCACCCTCCATTAAATGACCCTCAATCTACCTCAGCCAGGTGTTATGTGGGCGTCCCCTTGGCCTGGTCCTCAACAATGACGGTTCTGCGAGCTCAGGTCACCCTCGGGTAATCACACCACATGGCCGTAGTGCCGTAACGGACGCTCCTCCACAATGCAGGTCATGTGCCACATTCAGGACACCATGAGCAACACAAAGTCAAACCAGCGGCCCCCCCAACCCGAGGACCCTCTGAAGAGACCCACATGGAGGAGTCCAGTCTTCGTCTCAGGCCACTGGATGGTGTCCATGTCTCACAAACATATAGGGGGGCACCAGGACCTTCATCCTTCTGCAGATACCGGGGGCACCACACACCCCTCTCCAGTGACCTCATGACTCCCCCCATGCTCTCCCAATGACTTCATATGAAGAGTCACCAGAGTCACATGAATGTCACCACCGAGGTCAGTAAACCTGTCGATGACGAGGTCGACACTCAGACAGACATAACGCTGATGGCTGTGCCCACGAGGTCATTAAAGGCCTGGATGTTGGTTTTTATCAGGACCCTCGCAAGCCCAGAAACTAAGACCCTTGGCTCAGTCTCTCGAGACCCCCGATCAGAGCCCCCCATTGACTCACTGCTATTCACACCAACATCTCCACTCAGGGTGATCAGAGTCAGAGTACCAGGCACGTAGACGGAGGAATTAAAGCCAGTAAGTGACTGTCAGCTGTAGATGGCCCACCACATTCTTGGTCATCAGTCCACTTCATGGGACTGCCCGTCAGAGAGAGGTGACCACCGTGCTGGTCGATTACAGGGGTCTAACATTTCAGAACACACATCGCTGTCACTTGGTTGACTCGCCTCACGTCAGACGCCTGAATGAAGTGCAGTAAGAAGAGCCCATCGAGGATGAAGTCCTGAAAGGGGGCTACACACAGCGAATAATCAGCCGACTGGCACATTCAAAGTGCCCGCCATGCCCCTCTTTACTGCCCTGGTGCACACGCTCTTACACTTCACTGTCACTGTCACGGTGTCATCGGCGTTTCCGCCTTCAGTTACAAACCGGCAGGTCAGCAGCGCAGCGTTTCAACATCAAGGTAGAGGCCACGTTCTGGGAATGTCACGTCATTATTTATTCAGTGGCTGTCACACAGCAACAGTCGCTCAGCCAGAGCGCAATGAAGTCACAATGCCAGAGGACTTAATGCTGCTGCCGCTTCAGCAGGGCAGTCACCTAATGTGATTGTGACACAGAAACTGAATGTCAGACGGCCTCCATTAGCCGCTGAAGAGCCGCAAAGGACGACGACAAAACAAACGAGTGGTCGGGCGGCGGCAGCGTCACACAGCAGGGACACATGGGAGACGAGACTAAAGAGGAGACCAACTGACCGGGGACGCCATGTCAAAGTGGCATCGTGCCACCTTGCAAGGCAACACCAAGGAGAACAAGCGGGTGAAATCGAGAAACAGAAAATCTAACGAGCAAACCTGGGGGCTCAGCCGGCTTTCTGTAAACGTACTCCATTATAAAGGAGTGACGTGTGACAAACAGGGGGACGAGAGGGGGACAGACCAGCATTGAGCAGATCTTCAGTGACGACTCTGCAAAGTCCAAGATTTACACAACGTGCCCCGGACACCTACAGCGGCGGCACGCGAATCGAGGGCGAGGTCAGGCTTTACCCACGTTAGACCCCCGGAGCAAATGACAAACCATCGATTCGTGAACGCCAAGCCCACAACCAGCACGAAGTTTACCCAACACCAACCGACTTTGAACGCTTGTGGACTTACACTACGCTTTGGGGGGCGGGCAGCGGTGGGGTGAATGAGTCTGGCAAAGCGCCCTGTAGGACACCAGCTGCTCCTCAAAGTTGCACACATTGTGCCCCTCATTCTCTGTGGCGCCATGCCAGCACAAAAGTCAAAACGAGGTGACGGACAAAATCACGCAAAGTTGTGAAAGTTAAATGTGGAGGATCGACTGCTGGGGTCCCCAACTCCTGTCGACTCCTTACAAGCCCCCCGTCGGTATAAAAGTGGTGCCTGTGCCGTGTAAAGTGCTCCTTGGACAACACCGACAACAGAGCGGCCACTCGAACCCGAACAAGTGCAGGCCTGACCTTCAGGGGGACTGCAAAGACCCTGAGCCAGGCAGGCCTTGGTGACCATCGAGAGGAACTTGGGAACTGGAGGAGGATCTGAGAGACGAGCAAAGCCGAGGACGAGGCTCAGGACATCACCGGCTTAGGGTGTGCAGTGTAAAGTTACAGCGCGAAGTGAACGTCACCACACAAACACGTTAAAGGTGCGCACGAGGGCCGGGAAGGCTGTGGAAATGGCGGGAAGCTTTACTGGGTTTGTGTGCCTACTGCCATTGGGTCAAAACGTGCGTGGCCTAACATCCAGGTGCATTCTGGGATTGGCCTAACTATTTTGAAGGCTGCAGCAGCACATTTTTTTTTTGTTGATTACTTTGTCACGGTGGGGGCGTGAGGGACGTTTGCTCAATTGGGCAGACTACTGGGGATCAGGTGGCCAACGGGACGCGTAAAAGAGGAATGTCTTGAATACAAAACACACAAACTGAAGCAGCCGCTAAACTGAAAACAGCAAACGGATCCGGAATTGAAGTTGGGTGGGACGTTTCTCTGTTTTAAGGACAGACGACGACTTCTTTGGGAGAGGATGGGCTTACTTATCGTGTTTACTCATTTTTAACATACTTGCGTTACCTGCGGCCCGTGCGTCCGGACACCCCCGTTAGTCGAGCCACAGGAATAGAGGACTTGAATGACTTTGGCCACCCCTCCCTGCCGCTCACTGGCTCTCTTTCTTTATTTAGTCTGTCGCCTAATTCTCTGTCCAAGGAGAGAATCTGAAGTCAACAATCACCCAAAATGGCTTACGTCACACACCTCAGCCAGTGGCACATCCGAGTGAACGACAAGCAAATGTGCCGACTACACAGGAGGAGCTGCCATGACACGATGGCCCAGCCAGTGTGCCTAACATACAAATACAGTCAGTGTGTGTGTGTGAGTGACACATGGCCAGGACACAGGAGAGTGAAGTACGCTGGCACGTCTGACGACTGCTGTTGGCGTCACCTGCGATGGCCTGAAGGCTGTAAGAGGCGCACACTGGGCCACAGTAACGCCATTCTCTGCAGATGACCGCTCTCCTTCCTCCCAATCGTCACCTCCAAGGCAGCAAACAACAAACAAAATCTAAAGGTGAATAGAAAGATTAAAAATATACCGCGAGAGTACGACGACTACAAAGTCACCTCGCGTCCTCGCCAAACAAACAAAATACACGACACGTGCAAGAAACAACCCGCCAAGCGACTATCAGAAGACCAAAGACACGCCGGGTCGGTTCACGTGTGCCGTCGGTGCGGCGAGACCCCCCTGTGTGAGGATGTCCAGCGGACCAGGATGAAGACGGAGGGCAGTCACGGTCTGCTTCTTGGAGTCACAGAAGGGGGACAAAGACGCAAGCAGCTTTAACGTCACGTCACATAAAGAACTCTGCATACACCGGACAGACAGAAAAAGAACAAACAAGTAAGTCACTCAAAAATCAGGAAATCACATTTTATCTTCGTATAAAAACAGAAGTATATTGCGATTATCTCAACGCTATAGAAAAAGACGAGCGATGCACAGAAATATTGATATTGCATAATAAAATAAAGAGACGAACACAGATCAACATACACCCACCGTCAGTATTCAGTAAAGAGACGCAGAGCCGGGGTCCCCAGCTTCAGAGAGGGCGCAGTGGACGATGCTGCCAGGTCTTTGGAGTGACGTGCAGGGATCTTTGGGGGTCTCATATGGCAGCTCTCACCTGACGGGGGGCTTGTGCTTGACGGTGAAGTCTGCACCGTGATGTTCACGCATCTTGTCCAGCCTCGGATTAGTCTTGTGGTTTCGTTTGGTTATTTTGTGACAGCTGGTGTGTAATGAATGACGCGTATGCACTCTGCTGTATCGTCCACGTCGTTGGAAGGGAGTCATGGGGAGAGAATTTCTGCCTCTTGACGAGTCCCTCCAACATTCTGTGTAGGAGTCGGAACAATAATGACAGCCACACCATCTCAATCGAAAGCATCTTCATAGATGGCACATGCTCTGCCCCTTCAAATCAAGATAAACTCCCCGCGTGCTGCCATTAATGGGAGATCGCACATTTTAAACCGCTTTCTCAGTGTCAGGCGAGCTTAATTAGTGATGCCAGCCAACCCTCAGGTTCACACCCAGTCTGGCTAATCATAAACACGCATACATACGCACAGACTGTCACACACGGACACATGGGAGGCAGTTGATGGGCTGGATGAACCCTCACCCAACGTCATTTTTCCTTCCTCTACAGATCCACAGAAGGACGGACAACCTACACCCACCTCCAGGTCCTGCAGAGACCGCCCAGCCAATCCCACTCCTTACCTCACTTCCGGGTGCAGCCCAAACGACACGCCTCTTCCTGTCTGTCCTCTATAAACACACCCCCCACCCCCCAGTTAGTCCTGCACTGGACTCAGTCTGAAGAGATAACTCGACTTCTCTGCAATGTCATCCTTATTTTTCCAAGTATGCGGGGTGGATCCCCAAACCTTTTTCTGGCTCAGTGTTTCTCGTTACGACACACACACACACACACACACACGCACACGGGTAATGTTCCAGCACTGCTGATGCAAGTCAACGTCAGCATATCTCAGTAATTACAGTGGCGAGGGGACTGCAGGACTCTCTCCCCAGTTCTGATGTTTTGCTCAGGTCAGATTTGCCCGTCTTGACGATTCCCATTCACAGGTACAAGTGACCCGCTGTACCAAACTCTAATGCGAGCGTATCTGTCCTCCAAAATGCCACACTGTAACATAAGTTTAATAGATCACTGTAAGTCAGTCAGTCAGCCAGCCATTACCTAACCCGCTATATCCTAACACAGGGTCACAGGGGTCTAATGGAGTCAGCACAGGACGCAAGGCAGGAACAAATCCCACCACAGGGCACACACCCACACACCAAGCACACACTAGGGACAATTTAGGACCGCCAATGCACCTCACCTGCATGTCTTCGGTCTGTGGGAGGAAACCCACGCAGACACGGGGAGAACATGCAAACTCCACGAAGGGAGGACCAGGGAAGAGAACCCAGACGGGTCTCCTAACTGCGAGGCAGCAGCGCTACTCACTGCGCCACCATGCCACCCATATGTCACTGTCCTCTGTACAAACATATTTTATAAATCTACTTTTCTTTCTACTCACATGCACAGTGGACACAGATTTAGCACACGGGGGTCACCGTATAAGAACTGCTAGGTAAGCATTAGAAGACAAGACAAATTGGGGACAACTGAGGACCACTGTTTACATCTCTGTGTGTCAAAGTCAGCATGACACCGTCTCCTCTCTTGGCCTTGTTTGGAATGGCATGATTCACCCTGCACATGAAGGAAGAGTATAAAGCCTTGGCACTTTGCCCGGCACACCTTTGAAGCCGATGGACAGATGGGAGAGAACGTCATCCGATCCGGAAAATCCTTCCAAAGCAGTGACGAAAATAGCAGACTTAACACACCGGGCCCCCACTACCTGAAGGTCTTGTCGTGGCTTCCTTCGTCTGTTATGCCATGTAAACCGTCGTTAAACAAAGCGAAGTTATTTCTCCTATGAGATATAACTATCTCCTATCAATATAGTTTCAGGTTATGTAACACACCTCAATTACAGAAGAAGTCATTCCAACAAGGGAGCTAGCGCCCCCCGCTGGATACACACTTGTGGATGCGTTTGTGGACGAGTGAGCCGAGTCGCCAACCATAAAAAACATCATATTTGTGAGACGACTCGCGGTATTAAAACAAACAAAATGGAGGCGGCCCTAGTGGCCAGCTAGTTCATCAGCTGTACATGATGAGGTCAAGAAGGTGAAAAAGCCAGACGGCTCGCTTTTGCTGGCGCGGAGTCTCCAGGAGATGTTTGGGTACGAGAAGGGAGCCAGCGATGGTGGAACGGAGTCTGCTGTCACAGCCGATGCTCTCCTCCATTGTTGTTCTGCTGTGCTGCCAGGCTGACTGATGATGACAGCAAAAAACAAAACAAAACATCACACAAACTTCGACCTGACCGTTCTCATTCAAGTCACATGGCCACTAACTGGATGTGTAGCCAATCGAGGAAGATCTTGAAGAAACTCAAATCGGATTTCTGTGCCCACTCAGATTCGCGTCACATTGGGGTCACTCCAGCCTGGCAATGGGAACGCAGCCAAACACGCTGGAGAGCAGAAGACACCACAAAAATCACACACTTGTCCTTCAGACTTGTCGTCACCATAGGGTGGGAGCAGCCAAAGTCGCACGCCATAACACTCGCTCCATTCCCACCCTCATGTTCTTTGATAAGTTTGAACTTTGTGTGGCATCTCGACCTGTGAGTGTGGCGGGTGGGCGTACACGGCGAAGGAGCTTAAAGGAGGTGCGATGAAGAGCGCGGCAACAAAGGAAAAGAAGACGGCGGCCTGTGCGGTGTGAAGACTCACGAGGACCACCATCACCCTTGAAGAGGAAGAGGAGGAGCGGCGGCCTGACACAGCGACATGAGCAGCTGTTTGACGTCTCTTTAAGGAAGGAGCCTGCCGTGAGCCTCGAGAGACCCTCTGCGCTCTCAATCGGGAGCCACGGCCACCTTCTTTCCTTTGCCGGGTCAGAGTCGGATGCCCGACCTGCCGCGTTGTTCTTTGCACCCCTTTTTACACTTGATTTTATGAAAATAAAGGAGCTATGAAATGAGAGCTGGTGCCCGATATGCCATGAGACTGGCATACAGCACAGGGTTCTTCATTCTTTAACACACTGAGGAAGGACCCATTAACATATAATTAATAAAGAGCACTGCACTCACACATGGTTGGCAGCTCAACCAGTTTTGTTCAATCAGATGGCATTGCAGATACCAGGCAGATATCTGCAACGGAGCTCAGATTTACATACAGTCAGACATTACTGGACAGGACGTGGAGCACATGAAGACACAGGTTAGGTAGACTGGTGTCGCCAAGTTGGCCCAAGTCGGTGTGTGGCGCCCTGTCCAGGGATTGTTCCTGCCTTGTGCCCAATCCTTGCTGGGACAGGCTCCAGCCACCCAACTGAGGACTAAATAGGCTTAGAAAACGGAATGGAACGTACAAAGACGGTGGATTCAGAAAGTCGTCAGCCCCCTACACTCTTTACTGTGTCGTCGATTCAACTGAAAACGGAGAAACTGGCCATTTGTGCCAACCAGACCACACTCACTCACCCATCACGGCAGGGGCAGGTGTGTGCCCGTCTCGGTGGTCCACTTCATCACATCACTTTGTGCGCCCAGCCAGGCCCATTCTTGTGACGCGCCCCATCCGCTCGCGTCATTTAGGTAACGGTGTAAGAATTGTTAGCACTTCATGTTCTACAAATCTGCCACCAGAAAAAGTTAAAACGTTATTAATTATAATAGAAAAAGCAGAAGTAGAAACGTCGAGAATCGGAAACCCAAATCTGAACACAATCTGTGAAGTCCTTACTTCCATTACGAATATCGGAACCTGAATTTTTTTTGGCTTATGTGTCAGAATTAACTGCCATACAAAATCAGGGAATAATCTGCCCCCAAAGCGAAAATCATTTACTGCAAACGATTTGAACCCGGACCACTGAGTGACATCACAACCACGAGGGTCACTTAACCTGGTGAAATGTGGAAAGAACTGTGTGGGGACTGGTGGGCGACTTTGAATAAAAATAAACGTAAATGCTCAGCTTGTTAATAACTGAGAGCGGTGGTGTGCAATACGTGGGGTCACTCCCGCCAAACAAACCATGAAACCTGAAGTGAAGGAGTCACCACAACACGACGGTCAGCCCGGTCACATCTCCGCCACTCACTTTGACAGCCCAACTGTCTATCCGAGGGTCTCAAACAGTCAAAGCCTGTCAAGATGGGAAACGACCCTCACACACGGACCCCTAAAACGAGTCTTCAACAATCAGGACTGCAAACCCCCAAAGACACCGACTTGAACCCGAGTCCAGCACTTTGGGGTGCCAATGCAGCACAACAGAAAAAAAAAAAAAAAAACCAAAAAAAAACTGGGGCCGAACCCGCCAAACAACGCCAACCTGTCAAAAGAGGACCTGAACATTTATTACCCCACAGACTGCAACGTAATGACACCCCCCCCCCCCCCATCCCACCCTTAGAGCTGGCGGTGTCCGAGGTCTGAGTGCTGACCACAGGGAGAGAAAAATAAGCCCACTCAGCCATACGGTAATTAGCAATTGATTCGGTGTGAAGAAATGACGGGGCAACTCGACACTAACTCATCACGAGTGGCAATGGCGGGCCCACCGAGACATCGGGCACTCCCGAGTGGGTCGAGCAATGCAAGAGCAGGGGTGACGTCATTACAGAGACACGAGACCACCTAGAAAATCCAACCATTAGCTTACAAAGATCTTCAAGAGCTGGGAGGTAAGACCTTGGAAGGCCGGAGTTCACTCACCGTCATCAAAACCCGAACCGAGTGTTCATTTGATTAATTGTCTGTGGGTCCGTGGAACTGGAACTCTGTGTTGGGGTCTGGTCACCAGACTCTGCCTGACTGGGACACTTCCTGAGACCGATGACCTCCACCTCCTGCAGCCTGAAGTCTCCCAAACAGAATCCAGAGTGCCGCACGGCGTAACGGCTTCTCGAGTCACACATTCAACCCACAATGCACTGTTCTCTGCTCTTGACGTGAGGTGTTCCCCATAATCCCCCTACTGTCTGCCACGACTTTATCTAGATTGCTGTTTTTGTTTTATTAAACTCGCATGCAGGGCTGTGCAGTCGGGGTTGGTGGAGTCGGTGATGCCATAAACCGAGGAGCCAAAGGTTCTGTGCCAACTCCACAGGGTACTGGAACGTAGCAACTGGAAACCTGCTCAGTCCGGTCCAGGGTCACGGGGGCCTTTGATTGGCTCTCACAGTGAGGAGCTCTTTTTGGTGGAGCTGTTCATGACGAAAGAAAGTCTACCAAGTTCACTGAACACTGAGTGATTGGGATTATAGATAAGGATTAGGACCACTCATCCACACACACCCACACACTCACCCACACACACACACACCACTTCCTTCTGTTTTCTTAACACTTCGTTTTTTATTGCACAACACCAAGAAGATGTGGCAGCAAAAAATAAACCCACCCACCCCAAAGTGGCGCAGACCACTGCATGGCTCACAGTCACCACCAGCCTTCATCTGAAAAGTGAAGAGCTTCACCAAACCACAAGGAGGTCCAAATTCCAGAAAGGAGGGCTCAAGTGCTGTGGAGGTGCACGAGAAGGCTAGGTAACCCCCTTAGTAAACACCCCCTCAACAAACGACTAGGACCCCCGTCCCCCTGCTTATCCATACGGTTATCTGATCAGCCAATCAGATGGAAGAAGCAGCGTAATTCATAAGGCCATGCAGCTCCAGGTCAGGAGCTTCAGTTCATGCTCACACCAAACACCAGAAGGTGACCCCTGAGATTTTGACTGTTTTCCTGGCACTGCTGACCTCCTGGAGTTTTCACACACAACACTCTTCAGAGCGGTGACTCTTAACCTTTGAGTCACGGACCCCTTTAAGAATCTGATGAAAGCTATGGACCCCCTTCCCCAGAAATACTCACATAAACACAACTTTGCCTGCCATGAATACAATGTTCTTTATTTATCGAGATTTGATTGTCTCAGACATAAAGTGTTATTAAACTTTAAAGTGAACAATCTTCAAAAACGTAACGGCCACTCCTAATTCTGAAATACAATCCTCGACCTACCACTACTACGTCTTCTACTGCCATTACTACTACTGCTCTAAATCAAAAGGACCAGGCTGTATAGTGAATAAAAATCTTCATTTTTATCTGACCCTCACGGACCCCCTGAAACCCATTCATGGACCCCCTAAGGGTACACGGACCTCTGCTTCAGAGTTCACGTTCAGTGAGCAGCAGATGTGTGGACAGAATGAGGGGTCAGAGCAGAACGGCCAGCCGACAGAAAGGCTACGACAACTCCAAGGACCACTCTGTACAACTGTGGGGGGCAGAAAAGCATCTGAGGACGCACAACACGTCACACCTGGAGGCAGATGAGCTACAACAGGAGAAGACCCCGTCGGGTTCCACTCCTGCCTGTCAAGAACAGAAAGCCGAGGAGGCAGCAGTGGGCACAAGGTCACCACAACTGGACAGATGAAGCCTGGAAATGCACAGCCTGGTGTGACGAATCTTGATTTCTGCCAATGCACACAGATGGCACAGTCTGAATTTTGAATCCATGCACCCAACCTGCCTCGTGTCGACGGTCTAATGGTGTGGGGAATGTTCTCTTGACAAACTTTGGGCCCTTTAGTACCAATCAATGGTCGCCAAGTTGAGTATTGTTGCGGACCATGAGCACAACTCACCCATCTGCAGATGGCTTACCTTCAACATGACACAAAGCCAACTGCTTTCATGAACACGACAAGGACTTCAGTGGCCGGATCTGAACCCAGCAGGACACCATGAGGATGAGGTGGAACAGTGACATGAATGTGCAGCTGACACATCTGCACAAATTGTGTGATGCCAACATCTCAGCAGGCACTCTAAATCACATCTATCCCAGAGTGACCATTTTTGGCTCCCAAAAGACCCATTCACGTGAAGATTTCAGAAGGAACCTTTAGATCCTTACCAGACTCCACACAGTATGACTAGAGGGTAACAGATTTGTGAAATATCAGTGGGTCCTAATTTTAAAAGCATGGGAAAGGCGCTATATAAAACACATTTATTACTACTGTATACAATAACCCAGGCAGAGCAGAGCTCAGGTGTTCTTCATCAGTTAATGTCCTGCTGGGTGGCCTGCCGTACATTAAAGGTTTCAGTTGTTTCAACTGCACAGCAGCCGTCTCAGAATGAAATGGTGCCATCTGAAGCAACCGCACGGCCCAGTAAAGTGCCAACATCCTTAAGAGTGTGCGCCAGGATTGTTTCCACCATCTTGTGGAGTCCGTGGCACAAATACCAACAGAAGGTCCTCTCCAGTCCCAGGATCGTGTGTTCCTAAGGATTTGCTCAATGAGTGTAAGTTGACTTTCAGGTCCCTTTTTATGTCCTTCACTGTGCTTATGGATGACGATGGCGCACCAGTTAGCAGGAATGTTGTCAGGGGTGCAGAGTGCCGTGAAATTCTTACTCAAATGTCCGACTAACACACATCAAGCGCCATCATGAACAAGAAGGTATTGGACAGAGACGTTTATGGCCACCACACTGTCCAAGGTGAATTTACTACTTTGTCCCCCGTGTTTGGCCTTGCTTTGTGCTTCATCTGCTACGGTCTATTCCAAGCTTTACCACCGACTAAACTTGACAGTCCAGGGCAGCGACCACCACATTCTACACTGGATTTGCACAAAACGCCCTGTTTACACAAGAAAAGCAGAGCGGCGACTGCAATCCCACCCTTGTTTGTTCTCTAAGGCGGAAAAGGAGAGCGAGACATCCTGAAAGGTGTGCAGTTTGCCACCCTACCTGTCCGACTGTGAAAGTGGGAGGGGCATGTAAATCGACACGACGGGCACGCTGAGGAAATCACAACCACGAGTGGCCCGCCGTCGGTCACTTAATGCACGGACTCGGAGCCCCGCATGCCAGTCCACCGGACTAACCGCGCTCAGAGCTACCTGCCGCCAAGAGACCTCCCCACGGTACCGAGCCTAACTGACTCGACCCCACGGCGTCCGGCGCTCACCGAGTAGCACTTGTTTCGCGCACCCCTCAAAGTCGCATGTCACACAAGTTGTTGCTGCCGCCACTACCACACTTGCTCAACTTTCAGTATGCAGCAGCTCGACTGCAAAAACTTAACTAACTAGCAGGAGCGGCACGGATCTTTCTCGTGCCCTCAGTCTTGGAGGTGCCGGGCCACGCGATACGCTGGGTTAACGAGCGAGACCCGCAGCCCGCCATGGCGTGAAGTCCCTTCAAACAAAGACTGCAGCGCCCCGCTCGCGCCACACCGAGCCACTTACCGTAAGAACGAAGAAAAGCGCTCTCGTGTCCCTCATCCTGCTCCCGCAGCAAATCCAAGTAGCCATGATGCAGTTGCCACGTCTGGACACGCATGCGCAATTCAGCGCGCCTCTTCTGGCGAGGGGCTTTCTGGGATTCGTAGTTCCTTAAAGCGACACGGCAGCCGAGGCGTGAATGGAGGGGAAAAGAGCGACGAACTACAAATCCACGTAGCCGCGAAGCATGCCAGGTAAAGGAATGCCACTCGCTGCCCAGGTTGCCTAACTTTATTCGAATCAGTGATGGGATGCTCTGCACAGGGGCTCCTGGTATTTAACTTTATAATATAGTAAGAGTGGTAATTTGTTACTGGAGTAAACAGATAGAAGCGTTATCAATCCTGATGTAAAAACACACGTATAACAAGAATTATCTTAAAGTTATGTATGTTAAGAAGGCACAAATACACATATAACAAGAAATATCGATGCATATATTAACAAAGCGTAGGTATTTACCAAGAGTGAAATGATTACAAATAGACATAATTCAAACTTTACAGTTTTATAGTACAAGGTGTCAATCACTGGCGCAGCATAGTGGCACACAACGTCATTGTCTGTTAAGATGTCTGCTAGACTAGCGCAGTGCCATTCAGCACACAGAGGGCACAGGACCACCTCAGAGTGGGGTGACACTCTAGGTGAAGCAGTAAATGGTGCCCGGCCACCCACTTTGCTTTGAGTGGTTCCTTCACAGACAGACCCGGACATAGAAACCCGGAGACACGACAGAGGGGCCAAGACTGGGGAAATATGGAGGGTGTGACCTGTAGGGGGCGCACCTGCACCCCAAACATAATGAGACCACCCAGTTGGGGGTTCAAGGAAAGAAGTTTTTAATTTAAACAATTCCTTCTACAGGTTTTCAGCACCACATAAATCAGTTCAGTTCAGTTCTGTTTCTTTTCTTTCTTTTACTTTCCAACCTTGTCAACCTCCTCTGGACACTGACACCTTGACGTAGAGGTCAAGGGAGAACCCGGGAGTTAGACGCACGTCCGGGCCAGGTGGAAGCCTCCCAAGGTAGAGGGGTTGTTCACCTGCAGCTCCCCTTGGCACACCCCACTACCCCAATATTGCTGCCCCTCAGGACTACAGCTCCCAGTGTGCCCTGTGGGTTTACAAATGGGAGTTCCACCAGAGGCATGCTGCCACCCTGTGTAGAGAGGGAATATCTGGCCTCAGGAAGCAGGCTCCCTCTGTCCTTCCATTATGGCCTCCCAGCTAGGAAAGGTACCAGTAACCAACCCGGTCAGGATGCCCATCCATCCATGTCCTTCCATTATCAGGGCTTCCTGGCTGGGCAATGAACCATCCACCGCTGCCAGTGTGCCAGTCAACCCGTGTCTTCTATGACAAGAGTCTGGACACAAAACAGTGGATGTGCAATCTGAGAAAGTCGAGGGGCTCATTCAGTTACTGACAGCAGTGTTGGTCTCCAGGAAATACGCACTTGAGGGGTGACGCGTCAGAAAACATGGAGGAACTGGGCTGTGTTATCAGGCTTGATTGATTGATTGATTGATTGATTGATTGATTGATTGATTGATTGATTTGTTTGTTTGTTTCATTAGCTGTTTGTCTAAAGTAAAAACAAAAACACATTTGTGTGACATAATCATATTACGAGTTACACAACCTGTAGCTCTCTGTTTAAACCACCACTCAAACAAGAAGCTTATGATGATGGTGACAATCTTATTAGAATTTGATCAAAGCAGCTCAGCAAATCTCTGCATTGCATTTAATTGATGAAATACGTTGACAAACGAAATAAAATCATACAATTCAATAATACTGAAGCATATTATCTTTAAACTGTTATCCATGATTCCTATTTACTGGGTCCAACATATGCACAGAATGCAGCCATTCAATCAACGCGCGACTTCAGTGACGGTGAGCAATTTGTTTTGTTGTGCGAAAAGCAAAACTCATTGATGGTGGTGAACAAAGTCAAAGGGTTATCTTCCTTACTTTCAGTTCATTTTCTATCCTTCATGACAGGAGGACCACCAGCGTTGATTTGGCTCCACCAGCAGTTGACCCTGCAAGCCCTCAAACCATCACACAGAACCTGAGGTAGAGGTGGGACCCCTGGATTATGTGCTCTGGTAGTCCTCACGCGGGGAGCTGCCAAGGATTCATGGGTGGTTTGGTATGTGAATCATGTGTGCTGTGTTTCCATCTATGATCTTTCAGTTGGAACTGTCATAAGATCCACTTCAGGGGGGTTCAAACCTGAAATCCAGCTCCCCAGCAATGCCTGTGTCCTAAGATGGGGACCCTAATTTCCCCAAAAAGAGAGACGACCACACTTGTCTGTCTTTTAATAGGGAAAGCTACTCTTCAATGTGGCCGCTTTGAAACGATGCAGCCATTCTCATTTAAATCACCAGAGAAGAGCAGACAAGTGATGTCACCGCTCTACTAAGAAGCTAATGTAAGAACTCCAAATCCCATGAATCAGTGCGGCGATCAGCAGGCAGGCCGGCAATGTGCTGCAATAACTCACGCCGCCACATTGATTCTTGGGATTTGGAGTTCTTCAGCCAGCTCATTACAAGAGGATGGTGAGCAGCAACAGTCGAGGGGGCCGCTTGTTTTATTAATCACGCCATTCACTCGGAGACGTATGCGGTATGATTGACGACAAAGCTAAAAAGCGACAGAGTCAATGTGATTCATGTGATGACATC
This sequence comes from Polypterus bichir lapradei, assembly GCA_026402145.1. Lineage (NCBI taxonomy): Eukaryota > Metazoa > Chordata > Cladistia > Polypteriformes > Polypteridae > Polypterus > Polypterus bichir. Next base: position 22,707,414 of record JANRMT010062816.1, on the reverse strand, counting down.
CAAAGGACTTCTCAAAGTGACTGGCGGACACAATTGGCTTAATGCCCCCCGAAGGGGCTCACTGAAGAGACTGAGGAGGGCCAATTGGCAAGCAGTGGCCACTCTGAGCAACTCCTGTCTATCTGTCATATAGTGCCTTTCATCTATCTATCTATCTATCTATCTATCTATCTATCTATCTATCTATC
>JANRMT010062816.1:22675143-22697171 GCA_026402145.1 Polypterus bichir lapradei | reverse complement strand
CAACCTTTGTCCCCGCTATGCAAGTTCACATTGACATTCCAAAGATCTCTGTGTTAGGGTCGCCGTTTATGAAAGTTAAGGGGGGACACACACCCCCCCAACCTATCAAGTGCTCCATATGAGCTTTGATGGCGGTACTGCAAACAATGACATGGCAGTTACATTAAAGTGCGCACTTACTTCAGTGAATGCAGTGTACCCACCTGCACAGAGTTCAGCGGGACAGAGGCGCTATACACGTACGTGCTTTTACTCCACACCGTAATCATTCAGAGCATCAGCAGAGGCCTATTTGAATTTGACTCTGAGGTGGAGATGAGCCGACCAGCGGGCTTTAAAGGAGCAAATCCAATGCGTTAGGACTGGCAGGAATCCCCTCTACCGAGCGCGAATGCCCCGTGCCAAGGGGGCACGGACGTTCCTGGCAGCAGCAACAGCAGCAGCAGCAGCAGCCGCCTCATCTGCAATGCAACACTCGGAACCGCTGAACGAGTCACGCCAGTGTGCCCGTGCTTGCGTCGGACCGATGAGTGAGGTGGGCTCGAGAGGGGCGTCTGAAGTAGTGTAGAGGGGCTGCTTTGTGCCGCGTCCTTTTCAGCGAGCTCAGAGGCCGGCCTTTTGTTTTAATGAAGCGCAGTCTCGCGCGCTCGCGTCCGCGCCCGCCCCCTCTTGTGGAGCCCGCGGTGACGCGCCTCGCGCACGCGCGCTCTCCCGCTCACTCGCCCGCTCGCTCGCTCGCTCGAGAGGTTAGTGCGGTGCTGGAGACTGACCGCCGCTGGTTACGGAGGGCTCGGAGCTCGGGATTCATCGCTGGCGCCTGTCAACTCTACTCGGAACGCATGCGTGACTAAAGACCCCGAAGCAGGTAATTATTAATATTCAAGTTCCTCTATGCGCCTTTACGTTTTTTTCCCATTTATTTGCATAAAGTTTGAAGGAAGTTTGTGGAAACTTTTGGAGCCGCTCCTCGGTGAGGAGACGTAAGGTGAGCGCAGTGGGCGCCAGCTGGGCATCTCTCGGCTCTGCCCGCTTTCCCTGGCATGTGTGCCGCTCTGCTTCGGTCTTTTATACGGGGCGCCTATTGTCGGGGATGCTGAAAGGAGCGGCCGGTGGTCGCAGTGCACCCCTCTTACTTCAGCTTTGAAGGGGGCAGTGGGAATGAACGCGAGGCTGCGGCGTGCGGTGGTTCCCCGGGAGCCTGCGGGAGAAGAGCGTGCCGCTTGGAGCTGGGGCTGGGGCTGCTGCGCTTTAACTTGCCGATCACGTCCCCTCCATTCCCCGAGATGGAGAGCGCTGGAAGAAGAAGAAGTGGGCGCGTTTGGTCGTGGACCTGTGCAAAAGTTCCCAAATGTGGCGGTCCGCATCCGCCAGGGAGCCGCTGGTCGCCCCGTTAGTCTCCGAGCTCCGTTCGCGGATGCTCGCGTGTCCCTTTGTCGTTCATGTGTCCCTTTGTTTTCCTGCTGCTTGCCTCTTTCCCGTAACTTTGCATTCCTGTAACCGTAGCTTGGTGGAATTGGTTTGCTGGGGTAGCGTGGCACGGTCGGACGGCGGGTGGCATTGCTGCTTCACAGCCGGGACTGGGGGTCTGGGGTGCCCTCCGTGTTGTTGTTTTCATGTTTGCCTCCTCTGTTCACACGGAATGAATTCCTCCTGCGGTCCAAAGACCCTGCGGTTGTGTCGACTGGCATGTCTGAATCGGCCCGGTGTGACTGAGTCTGGATGGGTGCCCAGCGATTTGCTGGCATTCTATCGGAGTCCATTGTGACCGACTAGGAGTTGGAACACTGGGGAGAAGGAGCCTCGGGGGCCGCAAGGTGGCGTAGCGGGTAGTGCTGGGGACCAGCGGCGTGGATCTGTAATCCCGATATCCTAGCTGGCCAGCTTGTTGTCACACATTATATGACCCCGGTGTCCGTGCGTGTCACCAGAGCTGCGCCTCTGCCCGGTCCACGCTTGGTTGAGGTTATTGTTGTTGCTGCGATGCCAGTCTGGGTGCCAGACAGTTACGGAGAACAATAAGCTGCCGTGCTTTGTTCGTTTTCAGCTGTTTTGTTGTATAGCGCCTTTGGGGCAGATGGCACTCATCAGAGAACGAGGATTAGGGAGAATTAAATACAAGACGACTTCTGTTCCTGTTTGGACTCTTGAGACAGACTAACGTGCCCTCTTAAAAATAATGAATGGCACCTTACTTGGTTGAACGTCCTCGTAGAAGTCTTGCTTGATAAAGTGCCGCTTCGTACAGGAAGAAAGTTTTCTTGGTGTGAAGCTGTAGGCTTTTTGGGCTTCAAAAAGGCTCCCTGATATGCAAACTAAAAGAAGTCTGTAATGTCCATAGGCTGGGCTGGGCTGGGCTAGCAGGCGACAACACATCAAGAAAACTCGAGTGAGCTGAGCCCGAGTGGGAGGCACCCAGTGGGGTGTCACAAACCTGTCACCATCTCATTTACGGAATGCGCCACGAATCGAAATAAAAACGATCTGTGGAACCTTTCAGAAACAAAAATGGTTCACGCGTGGCATCGCTCAGTAGAACCGCTCTATCTATCTATCTATCTATCTATCTATCTATCTATCTATCATTATATAGTGCCTCTCACATATCTATCTATCTATCTATCTATCTACCTTTCTGTTATGTAAGCTGGTATTGGTTTCTTTTTATTACTTGTTCATTATTTTTTTCTCGTTAGTTTGTCGCGGACATTTCGTAAAGCACACCGGGCTGCATTCTGTGTATAAACACGTGCTATAGAAAGAAGCGGTGTCGTTGTTAACGATATTTCGCACCTCCAACTGCACGCGCCTAATTCTCTTTAAAAATATCCCAGAAAACGAAAGATGTGTGCAAAGCAGACTCGTGTGCTTTTACGGTTTAATAAACGATGTTAACGTATAGGAGCGGCTTGTAGTTGTCACTCAGCCGGTGTTTGTATAGCGCCTTTTACCGGAAGCGCACTTTTATAGAAACATTCGAGCGCTTTTTCGTTAGTTCGGGTTCAGAGTACCATACGGGACGGGACGCCATTTGATCTTTGGGCCGAGACTCCTGTTGTACCAAATGCCGCCCTGCACATCCGCGTCTCGTAGAGTTATCTTCTTGTTTGTGTGCGGTATTCTTTTGAGAGCCAGTCAGTCAGTCATTGTCCAACCCATCCATCCATCCATCCATTATCCAACCCGCTATATCCTAACTACAGGGTCACGGGGGTCTGCTGAGCCAATCCCAGCCAACACAGGGCGCAAGGCAGGAACAAACCCCTGGCAGGGCGCCAGCCCATGCACCGCAGCTTTTGAGAGCTAATTCAGTAATTTAGTTTTACTTGGGAAATCAGAACATTACAATGCCACACCGTAAAAAGTCCCGTTCAGATCAATCACATTAACGGTATATTTTCACAGTAATCCAATAAACGGTTAAAACAACGATTATAAACAGACAAACGCGCTCAAATTGACATATTTTTGGTGTTTTAGTTGTTAATATCATTTTATTGTTTTAATGTGTAAAACTGCATTTTGAATAATCAATTCCCGGGGATTAACAAAGTATATGAATCAAAATCATAAAAGACTACTGTATTGCCGTGAAGTCCCAGAATTCTAAATTTGCATGCGTTCCGTAGATTTACACAAGACACGCCCCCTTTGCCCCGGTGCTACTCGTTGCTCCTGCTGAGCCGCGCGCGCGCCTTCATTCTGTGGGACACCAAAGCTTTAGGACGGTAGCGGACTCGCTCGTCACGTGACGGTTTATTGTGGTTATGGAAACAGCCGAGTTGTGGCGAACCTGTGAGCAGAGCCTTCGTCACCAGAGCAGCCCGACCTTCTCCACCAGACACCGCGAAGAGCTCTTGTGAGAACTGGACACATTTGGGGAAATGATTGACTTAATGACAACAGATATTGAATGGGATGTTATATAGAATTATCAACAAATAAATTAAAAGGGCAGTGGCTTTTATTACCCTGATTACATTTGTCTGACTTTATTCAGGTATGGGAATTGTACAGCATATGGATGAGGAAAATGAACAACAGGCAGGCAGTGTGGGGTATCAGGAGTGAAGTCTTGTGGTCGACAATTATAGTGGATTTAACAAAAAAAAAATTAAGTGTCAGTTTAACACTCAGGGTTTGATTTGGTGTGTGGCAGATACCAGGAAAGACACTATAAAGCCAAAGATTATCTATCCAGTCCTCATCACAGAGCCACTGTACAACCTGAGTGGTCCTACTGGCAGGCTGTGGGGAGCAGGGGTTATGCCTTTGGACCCCAAGCTCTGAAGCTATGGGTTCACGTCTGACACTGTGTGACCCTGAGCAAGTCACTTCACCTTCCGGGACTCCAAAAAAGAAATGTAACCAGTTGTATCTCAAATGTTTTATAATGCCTTGGATAAAGGCATCAGTCAAATAATAGTATTAATATAGTGCCTTTCATATCTATCGTGCCTTTCACTCTATCTATCTATCTATCTATCTGTCTATCTATCTATCCAGTGTGGCGTAGTGATTAAGGTTCCAGACTTGGGACTTCAAATCCCACTACTGACGCCACTGTGTGACCCTGAGCCTTACCTGCCTGTACTCCAATTGGAAGAAACAAAATAAATGTCACCAATTGTGTCACTAATGTTGTAGGTCACCTTGAATAAAGGAGTCAGCCAAATAAGAAGAATAAAATCACCCAAGTGGTCAGTCAGAGTTGTTTTGATCTGAAATGACTGTAATGTGGATATGAATGACGGCATTTGAATGAAACACTTCAATTGAATGTTCGTGAAAATGCAATTGTATCGCTGACTGCTTTAGTTTTATGGATGCAAACCGTTCAGTGGTCTTTGCTCCTGACAGTTTTTGATGGTTAAATGATTGACAGCTCAGTTCAGTTGACATTTATTTAACTATTAAATTACAGGCACTTTTTCAGTGCTCAATCAAACCAATGATGATAATAATATCATAATAGATACAACTAATACAATTGGGGACAAATAAAGTATGTCTATGCTATAGTGCCTTTCACATCTATTTATTTCCTTTAAAATCAATGCAGGGAACACATTAATTTATAGAACCAATTTGAGCTCTGGAAAGGCGCTGCATTCTTCTTCTTATTATTATTTCAGGCAATGAGCAGAAATGCTCGCGGCTCTGAAGTCACGTGCTCGGTTTCTGCCTGTCTGACGTCAGCACCCACCTCACCTGTCTACCAGGTGCTCCGACACGGCCAGGTGTGCCAGCACCGTCTATTAACGCCTCAGTACGGCATCCACGAGACCCGAGGAGATCGAAAAAGGCGAACACGACGAAAGGCACACCAGCCCGGCAGACGTCGCGTTTTGTCGCCCGGTTCTCGGTGGACGTTCCTGGTGCCTTTATAAAGGGATCGGGTGGTCGGTCGGCTTGGCGGCTGTGCAGTTGATGTGCTTCATGGAGACTTTCTGTATTTGTCATCCACCTGATGTGCCATTTGTGAACAAGTACTCGTGTTTGGGGGGGCGGTATGGTCGTTTTTTCTTTTTTGTTTTAATTGTTAAAGCGCACCTTCTCGTCCCTTCAGCACATCTTCCCCTCTGCACAGAATTTCTAAAATCCGAGATGTGTACCAAGAGAGGGCGCCATTGAGCAGCATTGTAAGGCGCTGTCGCGGACGCGCGGAGTAAGCCAAAAATTCCACATTTTCAAGTATTTAACGGACAGGTACGGACTGGAAATGCCGTTGTGCATGGCCAACAACGGCAATAATAATAATAATAATAACCAGACCAACAATAATACGATTTGTCTTTCAAAAGCGCGCGGCTGTTAGTTTTCTCTTATTTCACGCTTCGTGCGCCTCAGACTGTGACTGCAAATGGTGTGAGGAGGCAGACAGCCGCTGACTGGACCGACAATGCTGAGCACACAAAGGCTGCGCGGCGCCTGATGGGGTCCTTTATTCGGTAATGACAGGGGCCGCCGGGCCGCCCGATCCTCGAGGTGATCCGACCGCAGGATTAGCCGCTGGCTTTCCAGGGATCAGGACAAATGGCGCATTGAGGAAAAGCCTGCGGACAGTCGCGGCTAATAAGAGGAAACGAACGACTCCAGGGTCTTCGGGGACGTCTAGTGCCATTGTGACGTTTCTCTGTAAAGTCTGAGCCTCCCACACACCCGCGGTTACGAAAACGGACGAATGTCCGTTAACTGAAGCCGCTTAGTGGAGCTGAGCACTGGGCACACTGGGACCACTGCCATTCGCTCGTGTTCGTTTTTGAGTCTGCTTCGTTCTGTTGAGGAGGGTGTGGTGCTCAGCCTGTCCCAGCAGCTTACGGGAGAAGGCAGGAACCAAACCTGCACGGAGCGACAACCAATCACGGGGCGCGCTGACACGCACCTTGGCTAGTCTCCTCCCACCACCTTTCTAGTTCTCCTGGGGTCTCCTGACCCCGAGCTTCAGCCGTTTAGAGGGTCCGTATTTTTGGATCTAAGGAGTCCAGTGAAACTGTGACTTCATGTGCATCATGTCACCACTCTCTAGCGTCCTCATCAGTGAGAAGGAGTACCCAGAAAGGGAGATGAAACACAGATATGGTAGGTACTAGATCATTGAGAGATACACGAGAAAGGCGCTATACACATGTTTATAGGTTCCTTATTGTCACACGTGCAGAGTCCGCTGAAATTCACCGCCATCTGGACACACAGCATGGTGCCGCTGTGCAAAGCCATGATTAGCGAGGAGGGGCACCTAAAGGTGTGCGGATAGACAAATACAGGGTGAGTATCAAGCGCCTTGAGCATGGGAAAGGCGCTATATAAATAAAATGTATTATTATTATTATAGAGTCAACTGCTATGTATATACAGTACTCGTATCAATTTATGTGCCAGGTAAGGTCCATGTGTTAAACATGATGGCGAACAGGTGGAGACATTCCTGTAAATCATCTTGCACATATGAAGTATGTTTTGTGAATAAACTGTTTCCGCCATTCAAATGTTAACATAATTTTGACTCACCCTGTATAAAAGGCTCTATATAATAATGAGAGAGATGTGAAATTATAAAATAATAAACAGATAAATGTGAAAGGCACTATATAATAAGTTCGTATGTAAATTCTTGTCACGTTGACACAATCAGGCCTTACTTGTGTGTGCTAGCCAACATGCAACACACATCACCACTCTCCAGCGCCAGTGATTAGTGAGCTGAAGTAAGACAGATATGAAAGGCGCTATATAATAGAGAGACCATCGCCTCTAATACAAGTAAACGAATAACTCCAAGGTCTTCATTGATGTTTTGGTCCATCTTGATGCTTCTATGTAAAGTATGACTCCTCACACACACTGCCGGATAAGCGGGTTACGAAAAATGGACGAATATCCGATCAAAGGCGGGGCGGTGACGAGCTGAGATCCCATTTTGTGTTTAGATCGCCGTCGGCGTCAGGGCGGTGGCGCAAATGAAACGTGCAGGTCAGCCCGGTGAAGGCGGCCAGATGGGGTAGAGGAAGAGTCCAAGAACTCCCAGAGGGTATAACGGAGATGAACTGCCACCTCTGGATAAAGGTTGAATTCACGGGACAGGGACCGGGACCCCCAAACGTGAGTGGCAGATAAAGTTGTGAGATGGTAGAAGAACAGCGAAGATTCGCTCTCGGGACATCTGGTGGCACCACAATGTCCTGCAGAGAAACAGCAAAGTGTGAAGTAAAGGCGTAAAGTGCGCGCGCACACACACAGCTAAGCGTTAATGTCACACCGCCATGCGAAAGGCAAACGAGGGGTTTATCAAACAAAGGGGCGCCTGGGCTGACAGGCGTGTTAGTGACGACCACCGAGGTCGTGTGATGACGGAAGGCTGCAGAGAGGCGGGTGGCCCCCGAGCTCCTCAGGTAATTGGGCATCGAGCGCTCCGCTGAAAATGAAAGTCACCTCCGCAGCAGAAGGGTCACCTGCATGAGATCATTTGGTAGAAAATCGATTTCGAGCTGATGGAGGAGCCGCGGCTTCGTTTTCGTGACCTCCCCACCTGCCTTTTAGCGAAGGGAGCCCCCCGATAACGAGAAGGCTCGGCGTGGCCGCGTCTTCCCCTTCTCGCCCCGGCACATCTGGCAAGCAAATGCAGAGCAGCTGCTCGGGACTTTAGGCGTTAAAGAGCCGCCCGCTGATCCCCCGGAGTGGGCGGGGCTTTTTGATTGTTCTGCGCGCGCAATTAGCCGTGAACGCGAGCGCTCGTGCCGGAGCGGCCGGTGGGTCGTCTTTGAGGGCCGATGGTGGCGAGCAGCCTTCTTCATGTTGGGTTGACTGAAGGAATGCGAGGCGCGGAGGGTCCCCGTTTCAATTCCAGCAATTCTCACCCGCAGCGCTTCGGTTCTGTGAAGAGACTTTCTGTGATTCAACACGACCCTCAGGTAGGGGGGCAGCCTCAGGTGTCTAATGAAGCAGATTTAAATTAATAAAGCCATGCAAAGCCGACCTCAGACTGGGGTACCTGAACTTGACCACCGCCACTAACATGGAGCTGAGCCGACCTCAGACGGGACACCGAGCTAGGCACACTGGGACAATCTCCATCCATCCATCCATCCATCCATCAAATCTGCTTCTAGCATTTGAGGAGCGTGTGGAGCCCAGCTTGTCCCAGCATCATTCGGAGTAATGCGGGAACCAAACCTGGACAGGATGGCAGCCAATCACAGGGCGCATTCACAGGCACCTTGGCCAGCCCCCTCTTACAGCCTTTCAAATTCTCAAATGGGGTGGCTGACCCCACGGTTTAGGGGTTTAGAAGGTCCTTATTGTCCCATCTAAAGAGCTCAGTAAAATGGTGTCATCATGTGCTGGTCATGCACCCTGTAATACCATCATCAGTGAGTAGAAGTACCTAGAAAGGTAGATAGACAGGAATGAGAGACACGAAATAAAAGCTAGATGTGAAAGGCGCTATAAATAGGTTTGTAGTTTGCTCAGTGTGACCTGTACAGGATAGAGTGAAATGTCAACGGGCATGTGCCAATCAAAATGCAACGTGTTGCCACTCTTCGGTGCCACGATTAATGATAACTATAAAAAGGCCACTATAGGTAGAAAGGCACTACAGTATATAATGGGCTTATATTTACAGAGCCCAATGAAGTTCTTACGTCATCTACTAATTAATTTGCACCATGATGTCAGTTTTCAACGATATGATTAGCGAGCAGAGATACCTAAAATGTACGCTTATAAGGTCTTCGTTATCTTTTGTCCAGAGAAATTCTTACTTGATGGTCTAATCTAAATCCAACATGTCGCCACTCTCCAGTGCCATGATTAGTGGGTGGAAGTAACTAGAAAAGAAGACGTGAAAGTGCTATGTGGAAGGCACTATATAATCAGTATATGGAGTCCTTAGTGTGACAGGTACAGTAAAATGTTTACTTGATTACGTGTGCTAATCAACATGCAACACGCTGCCACTCTCCAGTGCAACAATTAGTCATAGCTGTCAGAGGCACTATATAAGGTTAAAGGTGATGATGTGAAAGGCACTATAGAATAGGTTTCTAATTGTCGCATACACAGAGTCCACGTGCTAATCAACAAGTGACACGTTGCTCCATGATTAGTGAGTAGGACCACCTTAGACAGACAGACAGGTTTGAAAGGCATGAGAGATGAAGGTGAAAGGCGCTATATCATTGGTTTATGGGGTCCCTATTGTCACAAGTCCAGTGAAATTCTTACTTGTGTGTGCTAATAGAGATGTCACCCCTCGCCACTGCCTGGCACCTGACCTTGCCGCTCCTGTCTGCCGTGCCTGAAAGTGAAATCCAAAGTCGTTCCAATGTTTTTAAAATATGATAACTGATGGACGTAATTGGTAGGAAGTGATGAAGGTCGTGTAGTGAAACAGCATGTCTCCGCACATCAGCGACATAAAGTACAAAGTGATGACCTCGGGGAGTGAGGGGGGACAGGATCAGATGGCATTAGTGCTCGAGGTGATGTTGGTGATGCTTGGCCCTTTAAAGGTCTTCTTCATGGCCAAACCTGCTGTCCCCTTCCATGGCCGCTCGGCCACACTGCTCTGATCTTCAGCTGCTCCAGTCTACTGTCACGTGAGCTGTGGACTGGGATCAGACACGTCGATGACGTGGTGACACATGTGTGGACTTCTTGAATGTATTGCACTGAATGGTGGGCTTCATGCACAGGATACCTGGGATAATAAACCGATGTGAATTTCTTCTGATGGAATTGTCAGGAATGAAGTACCAAAGGCTCGGGTGTGAAGTTCCATCAGGACTTGGAGCGCCTTGTTGAATTGGCTCAGCCCTGTTAGTGGCGGCCATGTTCAGTGGCTCTTGTCTCAGGTCGGGTTTACCTGCCTTTACCGTTCAGACAGAACTCCAAGGTTTAGGGGGGCTGGTCATTGTCCTTCGACAGCCCATAATATGCAGCCTCCAGTTCTAGCTACTGGTTCGGATGTGTGATGAGCCCAAGGTCAGCCTCCCGAATATTGGTTGTGTTCGGAGTCTGTGGCTTCAGATCAAGTCCATCAGCTTTCTGTATAGAGTCTCAAAAGCCCAAATGCCAAGTCGTGGCTCTGCGGGTGGCACCCAATGGCAGAACGGAGATACTTGGCACTGCCAACCATTAGAGGGCATGTGTTTATTTAATAGAACTGGACAAAATGACAAGTGCCTCACTTTTAAACACAGATCCACTGAAACAATGATTTCCCAAAGGGAATCTGATCAAGGCACAGGGTGGCACCTAACACGCATGGGACCGGCCTCGCTCTCCCGCTGCCCGAAACTGGAGAATGGAGGGACGGAGAAGAGCAGATGTTGTTATTACAATAAACTCGGTCATGTGTGTTCAATATGAAGTGGCCTAAAATAATGTGCGTGAATGGAGAGGCCAGGGGGCCAAGCCGGAACACAACCACAGTGGGCACAAATTTGATTTGAGCAGATATGAGACACGAAGGTAAATCCATAAAAGAAAGAAGAATGACAGTCATCGACAAAACCTCAAGAGCGAAGGACAAGCATAGCCATTAGAGCGTCAGGAGTTAAATAAGATCCGAGGAGCTGGCATCTCCCTGGCGCACTCGCTGGCAGCAGGCCCATCAGGCCACAGCAGATTTCCCTTTCCCTAGCAACAGTGTCCAGCACCTCGGGGGGAATTCCCAGGCCAGCCAAGAGACAGAGATAATCCTCTGAGGGGGTCCCGGGTCTCCTCCCAGTTGGCCTGTCCCACATGGTCACCCCATGGGAAGACCCTAACTCTGGAGGAATGTGGGCTGCACTCTGGGGTCTTCATCCTGGACCTCAAGGGGACGGAAATCTTTCAGTTCCATTCAGTTATTCCACATTAACTGCACCTCCATACACTCTGTAAAAATGATGAATATAATCCACCTTAACAAAAGGACAAGTGTCTCTGTGTCGGTCTGGTTGTTATCTTTCTGTCATTCCAACAGAGGGCGCATCATAAACATTTGTAGTAATAATGTGCATTGCATGTCTTATTCCAACAGATGGTGCGCCATAAACATTAACACTGCTTTTATGTATCGCATACAAAATGGCATATAACAGAGACATTGGCATTGCATTTTTCATTCCAACAGGTGGTGCATCGCAAATATTAACACTGCTTTTATGAATCCCATATGGGATGGCATTTAACAGAGACATATGCACAGCATTTATCATTCCAACAGATGGCACATCACAAACATTTGTTGTAATAAAATACATTGCATTTGTCATCTCAACAGATGGTGCATCACAAACATTAACACTACTTTAACAAATCCCATACCAAATGGCATGAAACAGAGACATATATATTGTGTTTGTTATTCCAACAGGTGGCATATTACAAACATTTGTAGGAATGTATTTTACTCTATAAATGTTTGTGATGCACCATCTGTTGGAATGACAAATGTAATACATTTTATTCACACATGTTACAAAATATATTCCAACAGATGGTGCACTGCAGTTGTCAACGCTGAGGACTAAGTTGATAGTTAGATGGGAGCACAGCTAGTTCATAGATATATAAAACTGTCTCATTTCACTTTGGCTGGCAGTTAGTAGACTGGTTTTGCTGTTTGTTTTTTTTCATTATTATTTTAATGATGACCTTTATGGGGGCGCCATTTTGATTTTTGACTTTGTGGCGCTCATCTCTGTGGTGATTGGTTTGAATTTGTGGGAATTGCTCTTCTTTTTTTTTTTTTGTAAAACCTGAGGAATCCGATTCTCGATTTCCTGAAAAAGTTGTAAACTTTGAGTGTCTTCCTACAACTTGTTGCTACAGCAGACTTTCCCACAACTACCCGGGAGTGCGTGACGCTTGACGGAACTGGCGTGATGGTGTAAAGGTCGGCACGTGCCTTCTCGACTCCTCCGAGCGTGTGGTGTGTGTGAGTTTTTTCTGAGATTGAAGCTCCTTCTGGCTTCATTTCTGGTGGGATTTGAACCCACGACCTCCACTCATCCTGACCTCACCTGGATATGGGAGAGCGTGTACGCTGTGCCAACTCACTAGGAGCTGCCAGGAGATGAAGCCCAGGCAGAGATTGGCACACACATCCGGTGAAATGATTTGGAAATGCTAGGCAATCGATGAGACAGACGTGGAATGATCGTCAGAGCAAGTCTTGTGCAGTGCGTTGTGTTCGCTCCATCTGTCTGCCAAAATAAAAGTGTTGGCGACGTTACGTTGGAATAGCGACGGCCTGAGTCTGCCACTTCTGCACCAGACCCTTACAACGTGTGAGCTGACGTGCAGATCCCCCACCTGGTGGCCGCCCCTCTGACGTGCAGTCTACCTGTTGGCTGCCATTGGCTGATTCTATGATAAATGACTTCACCCCCTTATAGTTATTGAGTGGACTGGTATTGGCAATTCTCAGGGAGGACTGTAGCGAATGCCCTGTCTCGGCAGTGTGGCCCCCTGCTGGTTAAAACCCACGTGACAAAGAGGTCCACTCTGTCGAAATGAATGAGCCCGACATCTCTGAAAGGCGAGTCTCCATTATCGCCTCACTAACCCACGTTTGCCATGGTTTCTGGACCCCTGCTTTTTCTATTTTGGTACATTCTTTTTACCCAAGTGTGTACGGTTTGGTCAGCCGGTGGCCAATGTGTCACATAGATGCCACATGTAGGCCTGTGTCCTTGAGTAGACCCTGGTGTGGTGTCTCACACGAAAGGCACAAACATCCTTGGCAGTGAGTGAGCCTGCGGTGCACTAGAGAGGCTCCCGGTTCGAGACATGAGATACAATTAGGTGAGCGAGTGAGGGTCTAATGGGAGATGGGCAGCTTGGGTGTCCATCTTCTCAACTAAATGCCCACACCGACTGTGTTTTTCTCCAGAGGGCACTTCAGGATTACCTTTTTCCACAGGTTTCCATGCCCACAGCCGGACATCTGACTCCTCTCTGTGCCCCCTGCTGTCCTCACCCGTGTGCCGCCCTAGTGGTCACCCGTTCTGCCCTTACCTTCCGTGACTCGGCTCCATGTGCCAGGTGTGGAGTCACCGGCACCCTCCTCCTCCTCCTCCTCTTCTGGCTGTGGCTGCGCTCCTCTTCCTCGCTCCTTTCCTCGCTGGTGTTTTGTTCTTTCCTGCCATTGTCATTTCTGCTGCATTCCTACGAGTTTTAAAAGGACAGTTAAGAGTACGGCATAACTGCTACTTTACTAAACGCCACTAATGGCTCGATTTTCCCCGCTGTGCTTTTGTAACAGATAGCTGTGCCATTTAGGAGCTGCACGCATGCTACAATCTGCCGCTCTCTGATGGCCCGTTATGTACAAAGAGAAGCCTGTCATTACCTTAAAGCGCCCACATTTGGGGGGCGGCCCTCGCTTGGCACCCACTGCCGGTGCCTCGTTTTCGACTTTTCTGGGAAAAACGGTAAAAAAGGCAAAGAGCACCCGATGCTGGCAGGCGGTCAGGAGGGAGGATGCTGGGGTCAGCAGAGTGTGCCCCCGAGCTGCTCCTTGTAATGCCCACATAATCCTTAATGATCAGTGACCTAAATGATCTAAAAACTGTAACATGTAGCACATGAAACTGGGAGGAAGAAAAGAGTCCTTTGGTAACCATGGAGGGATGATTATAGGGAGTGGACGAAGCAGATACACAACTGCTGTCAGATTATAACCGACCAAATGCCCAGTCGGTCGACTCGTCTGCCGTCCAACCACAAAACACAACCACAGAACTCGCCTCCTGTGCCCTCCGACTGCATGGTGGGGCCTGGCACCGGCCTTTGGTTCAAACATACTGTATATATTGTAAAAGACAGGGGGTGCCAATGAGCCCCAAAACCCCAGACACACCTCACTAAGCAGGCCAATTTCACCATCTTATAATAAACTCCGTCTCCTTCTCCTCCTCCAGGTGAGCTTTGCCTTCTGCCTCCCGACTCGGACTCACCTGGACGAGGCCAGAGGGCTCGCTTTTATGTCAGACCCGGGAGTACACAGCCCAATGGAAGCACTTCCTGGTCAGATGGAAGTCCCTGTCTCCCTGCAGCACCCTCTGGTGGCACCCAAGGACCCTGAAAGGGCTGTTCCTCAGAACTACGATTCCCATACCTCCCTGTGGGCATCCTTACTAGATTTGGGGAGGAACTGCCCTGGAGAAGCCAACTCCCCCACAGTATCCATTCATGTATCCCTTTATATGGGAGGCTGATTCAGCCCCATCCTGGCCGGGTTATGCCTGTGTCCCTGCCGGGTAAGGGTCCAGCACAGCACTCACAATATAAAGCAAATGAGACAAATAGACAGAGAAGTGGGTTTGGGTGCCCCTGGTACAAAAAGAAAAAACAACTAGTGATAATTTGAAATAAACTTCGCAGGTCCAGAACTGCAGCTTCTGGTGGGACTCAAAGGGGGCGTGGCTTTGCCCTCAGGGATGTGACCTCATTGGTCTGCCAGGTTTTTCTCCTCCTCCAGATGGTGTCACACTTAATTCTTCCCCCATATTTGTCCAGGACACAGCGCAACACCTGCACTACTCCCATGCCTCTGACAATATACAGTATAGAGTATACATATACCTGTACAGTAGAGTGTAGATACAGTGTGCGTGTGGAGAGTATTTAGTACTGCTTTTCTGGAATATTCTGAAGACTTGTCCTTGTGCTGGCTGCCCAAACACAGTAACACACAGTAGTGCAGTGGTTGGCCTCACCATTGAAGGGACTTGATAATAATAATAATAATAATACCTTTTATTTATATAGCGCCTCTCCCCGGGTTCAACTCCCAGGTCTTTATGTGGAAATTTTGTTTTTTCCCCAAATTCTGATTTTTTTCTGCTGTGGGCACCAAAGGAGGGCAGGCATCCTGGCTGGGATAAAGGAAGGTTTCATACCTGGCCAGGAGGCCATAATGGAAGGAAACAGGCTTACCAGGAGCAGGTCATCCTCCACATGACAATGGCACTGTTCCTCAGGGCTAAGACCAGACTCAGACATCAACAGGGTGGCATGGGCAGTGAAGTCGGGATTTTGGGGGGACCACCAGAGGGCACTGCCAGGGGAAGGCTGCACTTGTTTCCAAACAATCCCGAAGTGCTCCGGATGACCTGGTCAGGAGACTGGAAGCAACTTCTGTGTTGACCTGAAAAGAAAGCCCACCGCCCCTTTTTGGTCGAGAGGCAGTGGGCAACGCTCTTGGAGGAGGGAGGACAATTGTGCTTGGTGTATTTTTTCTTGTGTAGAAGATGTTGGGGCTCAAGCTGAAGGTGTCTCTGTGGCTCAGTGGCACCCCTTTGTGGTTACATCCCAGTGATCCTTGGGTGACTGGTGCCTCTCAATCAGCCTATGATGGGCTGGCACCCCATTTGGGGTTTGTGCCCACCTCATGTCCCTTTGTTGTCTATCAAGAGCGGGTGTCAAGGATGGTCCAAGGAGGACCAGTAAGCAGTAAGCCCTCAGGTCAGGCTGCTCTGCCCATCCATGCCCGCTTTCTCTTTGGCCTGTTTGTCAGAACTGAGCCCGACTTCCCCAACAGCAATATGCCGACGTGGGTCTCGTGGTGCCCTCAGTTCCTTTACTGTTTCGCTCGGTGATCAGCTGCCGAGAATATAAACTTGGGCACGGTTTCAGACAAGCTTTCGTGACTCGCGTTCAGGCTCTTTGGGTGCCAGGCTGAGGTCAGCCACATGAATGTTAACATTGCAGGCGAGGTTGGCGCGACGTTTGCTCTTCGGGCTTTTTGTGTCGCATCCAGCAGGAAGTAGAAAGCTAACTGCCAGCGCGGTGCCAGGGAATAGTGAAGGAAAAAATGAAAAATAAAGCAAAGTGAACTGGAAGAGCCATCAGACAGGGCAGAGCCGTGGGCAGCTTCAGCAGGCTCCTGTTGCTGGACACCCTGGTACCCAATACAGGGGGTCCGTTCAGTGAGTATTAAAAAAGAAGGGCGCACTTGTGGGCGTTTGTTATTCAGAGGGTTAAGTCCTTCATCCTCCTGCATGCCTTGAGACCCCGCGCTGGGCCCAAAAGAGCAACTTTAAGGAAACTGGGCCTGCTCATTGGGACCCTGTGTGCAGACGTCACCTCATTCATCATCATCATCATCATCATCATCATTCTTTCCATTACAATCCCACTGTAGCGGCCACACAATGGAGAGCCGTCCCATTGCGACTCCCCTCAAGTTTATTTGATGCCCTCCTTTGGTAAATGTGCCATGTGGAGAACATTCATCAGAGTCGTCTGTCAATTGACATTACGGGCGAACAATGAAGTCGCTCTGACAGCTTCATCCTTTGTTATTTCCTCGCGGACGTCTTGTCATTTTCTCTTTGTCTCTCTGATTCTCGCTTGTCTGACGTTTTCTTGTGTTGAAGTCGGGAGAGTTGCAGATAAGGCGGGAGTTTTCCTTCGTCATGTGCAGCTTGTCGGGTTCCGGATGCGAGCCAGAGTGGCTGGTAATGGCGATACGAGCTGAAGGATCACGAGACCACTTTGCACATTGGCGACCACCGTGAAGGTGCTGACGTCAAGCTGGAGAACACCAACGCCTAACCTACCAGCTGTGCCCTCTCATGCTCGGCGGTGGTACTGCTCTTATTACTGGAACTTTGGAGGTGCCCCCTGCTTGTGTATGTCTGAGTCTGTTAAGATGGCAACGTCCAGCCAGAGTCCACTGGTTGAAGCTGGTAGGGGACTGACTTCACTGGGGCACTGAGCACATCGATGAACGTTCTTAAGTGGGTCATATAAAGGCAGGTGGGCACTTTAGTTAAACTGGTAAGACAGCACTGATGTCCAGCCAGAGCCGTGTTGTCCACTCCATGTTCGTCTTTGCTCTTCCCATGAGGCCGCAGGGCTGAAGCTCTTTGGTTGGCTCTCCCGTGCTGTGATGCCCGCAGGCTCATTTACATTTCCTGGCGCGTTGTCTCATTTCACACCTCACTGCTGTGTGTCCCGTCTGTAAAGCGGCTTGTGGAAGGTGCCATACACAATACTGATTGCCCCGCCCTTGCGCCCATTCTAGTGGCCCTGGATATTTTGTGGCCCTCATCTGCCAAATGGACAGTCCACTGTCTTGTTCTAACTGAGCCCATTCTGTGTCCGTCATGCCCTCCAGTTCTCGTTGATTTGGATTTTGGGCAACACAACAGTGAGACAGCGTCAGATCTGGCGTGAGTTGAGGGCCGCTTCGCCCCTCTCAGTTTTTGCTCCCAGAGGTTTCCTTGGTGTTCCCCTGGAATGAGCAGCACTTGGCAGCTGTCCCACCCCCTCCCCCATCTCATTGTCCCCTTTGGAGACTGCCAGGGGGACAACTTTGCGGCTGTGCCCACTTTGTCACAGCAAGCCTAAAGTGTACAGAATGTGAAAGGGCATCTCCTGTACGTGAGCTCATCAGGTGAAGTAGGCTGGTGGGAGGGATAGTGCCATGTGATGGACTGGCACCCCTCCACTCAGTGACTCCTTCAACCCACTGCTGCTGGGACCAGCGCCAGCTCCCTGTAACCCTGAAATGGACGAGCAGGAGCCAACAGTTTTGTGAGGACGCAATGTCTGATCCCTCGTGGTCTCACCTAGAAGGAGCTGTCACCTCTTTGTCACTAAAGGGACACCAACCAGCTCTTGATACCTGACAGCGCTTAAAGATCCCCAACTTTAGAGGCTGTTGATGGGTGGGCTTCCTGCCTGCCTTGCTGCTTGGGTTCATAACATTCAGGACCCCCCCACACCACCTTCTCTGAGTGTGTAATAAAAATCTCATCAGTGCATCATGAAGTTAACGGCACACTACAAGGCGCTATATCTCCAAATGCACTAAATCTATCTATCTATCTATTTTCTGTTTTCTAACTCACACACACCAAAACATGGGGCAGTGTGACGCCACGTCCTTCAAGGTTTAGTGGTCTGGAAATCTGCAGATATGAAGCGGACCACTAGAGGGCGGCCTAACAGGCACGTCACTTCCTGTGTGTTTTAATGTAATGTGACATTGTGACCCCCTTAAGCTGCTGGTCCTGGGGGTTTATTTCTTAATGTAAGGGCATTATAGTTCAATGCGTTGCCACTAGGGGGCGACACTGCAGTCAGGGCATTATAGTTCAATGCGTTGCCACTAGGGGGTGACACTACAGTGAGTGCTTTACAGATAACTGCCTTACCACAAGAGGGCGACCGTGAGTGCTTTATATTATATGCCTTACCACTGGAGGGGGGTGTCAGTGAATTATAGTTCAATGCGTTGCCACTAGGGGGCGACACTGCAGTCAGGGCGTTATAGTTCAATGCGTTGCCACTAGGGGGCGACACTGCAGTTGCAGCTTTCCATTGAGAAAGGTAAAGACTCAGCCTGACAAACAAATATCGATTTAGTTTCAGTCACCTGCTGGATCAGCTGGCTGGTGTGATGTGGCATGAAGATGCCAGGTCTCTAAATGTTTTTCTAAAGATACAATCAAATTGACCATTTTAGACACACAAATATTAATTGGCCAAAAAAAAAAAAAAAGGAAAAATGGCCTGGAATCTGGAAATGACAGCGTGGGGACCCCTCTTCCGTCTGGCCTTGAGTGGCCTGTGAGGAGATCTTTATGTTCTAATTGCCATAAAGTCAAGGCGAGATTAAACCGAGACAGCAAGTCATGTAAATCTGTAGGGGAATCTAATTATGCCAGGGGGCCGGGGGGAGTGCACCCCGGGGGCGCGGGGGGCGCGGGCACACACTTGCATTAAGATTGTCAAATGGTGATGTCATCACATTCATACGGCGCCTTTCTAAGGTACCAAAGCATCAATGGAAGGAAGAGAAGACAAACGGGAGGCTCCCAATTGATTTGTCCATTGTAGGATTAAACAGTATTCCCATTGATGGCGAGGAAAATGTGGCTGACGGGCGGCGGGGAGAAAAGCCTTTCAATGGAATTGCCAAGCGTGTGGACGAGGGCTGGGAAATGCGTGTTAAAGCCATTGTCAGGCGCGGTGGGAACATTCGGTGGGTTCTCAGGATTTAAAGCCCTACTGGGGCTCTCAGGCCCGTCCGGCCCCCACATTCATGGTGTCTCCTGCGGGAGGATTTTTGTTATTCAGAAACGGATGTGGTGGAGTCACAAGACCCAGTGGAGAGGTGGTCCTCACTGAGTGCTGCACGGTGCTCATGTTTATAAGCTGTTTGCTTTGGGTGGGCATGCTGGTCTGGCGCGGTTTGCCCAGTTCCATCACTTTGGCCATGTTTATTGTGCCACTTTCCTCTCTGCTTTGCATTTATACCAGCCGGAGTTTGTCCTGCTCTTGTGTGCCAGCCCTTACACATGCCAGCTGATGGATGCCTACTAGATGGGCCAAAAAGGCCCATTTTTATTGAATTTGTGTCCCACCCAACCAGCCAGCCTTAGGATAACCAGCTTAATCCAGTTTGGGGTCATGGGCCAGGACCTGTGGTGCCAGCGTGCCTGCCACCTTTGAAGACTGAGAGGGGCACACTTTGTTGTGTTCTGTGCCAGTGTTTTGTATCTTTATAATTAGTGCAGACTGGCCTCACTTCTGGGGGCTTCCTGCCTTTCACCCTTTACTGGTAGAACAGGCTTGGACTGCCCATGGCTTTGTACTGGAATTGAAAAAATACGTGGGTGGATGTGCCAGGGGCTTTATAAGATAAACAGTGTTAGAGTTATATAGCGCCTTGAGGCAGGCAGACAGATTAGTGAGTAGGGGTAGCTGAACATATAATTAGTATGGGAGCCGTGACAGGTGTGACACAACTGTCTGTCACGCTTGTGCCTCGCGGGTTTGTCTCCCAGAGTTCAGAGACGTGTGGTTTGGTGGCTTTGAACTGATTGGATGTAATCCATGGCCTGTTGGGGTTCTATATAGCGCCTTTCAGGTAGGCAGGTACAGTAGAGTTACACCCACAGTCAGCGTTTGAACCAGTGGCCCAATAATGGACTTCAGAGTTTGACAAGGAAGGGTGTGAAGGAGAGAGGGAGGTGGGAGAATTCGCTGATTACAGCGCACTGACGCGCCCGCCACATGGCAAACCGCCCGGCTTGGGACCCGAGTGCAGCGGGTGACACCTCAGCACCACACTGGGACACTGGGAGGTTTCATTTAATCAACTCATGTTTTTATGGTGGCTGGAGTGCCAATCCTGCCATCAGCCCCCACGTTTTCCCTGTAAGTTGGAAGACCTGCTTGCAGGTTAACGTCATACCCAGCAACTGCAGGAGGTGAAAGGCGCTATATAAATTAAGAGTGATGGATTATGATGGGATGGTGCGAGAGACAGCAAAGGCTTGGAGCTTTGGACTTCTGCTTGAAGTCTTGCAGATAAAGATGGTCATCTGAGTTCTTCCAGGACAAAAGAAGTAGCTGTCTACTAGATGGCCATCAAAGTTAAAGAGTGTAATGGACGCGAGTGAAGACGACGTAGAAATATCAGCTGTCAGATATGAACAGGTGAGAAAATGCCAGCACGGCATAACGGAGATGTGCTTAGCTGGCTTCTGAAGTTTTGACGTTGTGGTTAAAGCTTTGGAGGCTGCGGGTTCAAATCGCTCTTCTGTGTGACCATCAGCAGGTCACGTCACCTGCCTGGGCTGTAACTGGAACAACAAAACCAGTGGAGCCAGTTGTACGAGTTCCCTCAAATGTTGTAATCGCCTTGGATTAAAGGCGTCAGCCATACGATGATAACACCCGCTCCACTCGTACAGCTTCATAGACGGGAGGTCCCAATTCAAGTCATGCTATAAAGTCCCACGGCTTCCTGTGCTGTTGTTGGACGCGGAGGGTCTGTGGCTACCTGGGGCTCAAATTTCTTAAGAGATTTAAAACCTCTCGGCCCGTGATGGACAGCGGCAGGTCATTGTGGCCTTGCGCCCCTTGTGATCCGCACACGAGACACAATTGGTTCCATTTCTTTGTTTTTACCAGGCAGGTGACGTGAGCTGCTCAAGGTCACACAGTGTCACTAGCGGGATCTGAACCCACAGCCCACTACAATAACGTGAGCCTTTGGTAAAAACTCTACAAGTAAAGCAAACAGAAAGGAACTCACTGGTGCTTAGTTACAGCGAGCGGGTCCATAAACTGCGCCGTCACTCGCTCCAGGTGTCTTACAGGACTGAGTGTCAAGTTCTGTTAATAACTGTAAAGGGCCGCACCGGACCACCTCACTGACCTCCTCCATCGCTAGGCTCCTGTCTGCCCACTGAGGACCACCTGATCCTGACAATCGCATGGTGCCCCAAAATAACCTGCGCTCCATATGAGAGGCGGATTAGCCGATAATTTGGAATCCGTTACATCATCAGAGCGGGACTTGGGCAGCGGACAGGCTTGGGCAGCAGATCTGTGAAGTTTAATGCCAGTCAATGTAAAGAATTACACCTAGGAAGTAAAAATGTGAGGTTTGAATACACAATGGGGGTCTGAAAATAGATAGATAGATAGATAGATAGATAGATAGATAGATAGATAGATAGATAGATAAAAGGCACTATATAATAGATAGATAGATAGAATTTAATATTAGTATA
>JANRMT010062816.1:22643449-22669825 GCA_026402145.1 Polypterus bichir lapradei | reverse complement strand
GGGAGGGTGGGCCCTTGGGAGGGTGGGCCCTTGGGAGGGTGGGCCCTACTGAAAGGCGCTGTATAAATCTCAGTCTGACTGACTTGGTCCCCTCTTGTCACCCTGTGCATATCCTGAGGGAGTCGCCTCCCCACCGGTGCTTATGGCGTAAAAATGTGCAAACAGTTTTACTGAACCTGTGAAGTACTTTGGGGTGGTCTTCAGCAGTGAAAGGGGCTATATAAAACCTCGAGATTGCATTCTCAACCCTTGCTGCTCACTGCATGTGTGAAATGCAGTGAAATGCGCAATCTGTCAGTACAATACCTGTAAAGCACTTGGAGAAGGTGTTCAGCAGTACAAGGCGCTATATAAAAATGCAGTCCTCGCCACTGACGCTGTATGTGACTTTGATTGAATGACGTCACCTGCAAGTGTGGAGACAGGGAGACCCGGCGTACTAAGCCTGTACATGAGTGCTGTTCGGTATCAAAAGGCGCTATGAAAATAATGCATGATTAGTGATTCAGACGTCCCCCACTCACGCTCAGTGTGACCCCGAGTGTGTCACTTCACCTGCGTCTGCACATAGTGGACAGTTAGAAATGTTGTAAATGGCCTTGGAATGGGGTTTGGTATTACAAGGTGCTATAGAAGGCCACAGGTATGCGGACTTGGTGTCCCAAACTGACTCCTCATGACGTCGATGCTGCCAGGCCCCTCTCTGTTGGTGTTCACTTCTCAAAGGCGCTATATACGTTCAGATGTTTATTGTTTTAACGCCCTCCGTGGACTGTTTGTGGGGTGGTGTCCATCATGCAGCTCCACACAGTGTTGTGCCGTCTTTTTGTCACCCATGCGGCTGTCAGGTGGACTTTGATGTTGGGGACGTCTTTTACTGTAACAATAAGTGTGGCCTACACGGCCTGTTTCCTGTGGGTGTGGCTTAACAACACTGGGCCGATTAGGCCCCGCCCCTTCCTGTGTGCTCTCATTATAAAGCCTTCATTTTTGTAGGTCAGGTGATAACTCGGAGCCTATCATGTCGGAATTGCAAGCAAGGCTGGTGGTAACTTGAGACGGACCACCGTAGGGTCACCAGCCAACCTGACCTACGAGTGGAGTGAAAAAAAACACACTGACACACACGGACACGGAGAGAACATGCAGACTCCATCCAATGCAGGCTCCCCCCTGAGTGAGCCCCTTCATATGAATGAGCAATTATGGAAGTGGTGTGATATGGAGGTCACTTTGGATCAAAGCATCAGCCCAATTCATTCAGAAAAGACTGACATTCACCCTTTAAATCAACATACGTAACAATCTAAACGCTTCATGATGAGATCCGTGGAGAGGCCCATGAAACACCGAAGTCCACCCGTGTGTGGATGCTGCCCACCAGCTGGGTGCCCCGTGTCGGTCTTCATACTCCCGCGGTCAGCATCTGTGCAGCGTAAATCATCTTAATGGCTTGTAAAAGCAACCAGACGGCCCGCCGCGTCTGCCGCTTGTTTTATTGCCAGAGCTTTTGTAGGAAATGAAAGGTTGGTTTATATGAGCACACAAAAATCCCGGCGGTTTGTCAGAGTCCTAATTATCAGATTACTGTTACAGAAAACATGTGCGCCTTGTCACTGTGGTGAGCCCCTCGCTGCAAAGACCCTCTGTGTGCCATGTGGGAGAGCCTGAGAGCCCACAGAACAGAAGCCAGCGCCCGCCGGTCACTCGTGGCTCACTACCTCACACACGTGAGAGTGGCCCGGACCCTCGAGAGCTTCCGCCACATCATGGGAAGGCGTTTAGGGGCCTCCTGTGTTTCTTGGCACATTTTAAGAAGGCGGACTGTCGCTGGCACTGCGTGTGCCATGATCAGTGAGCCAGCCCATTAGGTGACCACAATGAGCTGGCAGGGGAGGGTGTTCTCTCCTCTGTGAATTCATTCAGCTAATCATTCACTCATACATTTGTTGATTTGAACGATTTATTCATTCATTCGTCAATTTAGTCATCCGTTAGTTACTTCATTCATTTGTTCATTCATTCAGTTATTCAGTTGTTCATTCGTTTGTTAATCATTCTTTCATTAATCTGTTCATTTGTCATTCAGTTATTAATTCAGGCAGTGCATTCATGTGTCCATTTGCTAACTTGAATATTTCATTCATTCATTCACGTGTTAATACTTCATTTGTTCATTCATTTGTTAATGTGTTTAATTTGTTCATTTGTTAGTGTATTCATTCATTCATAGATCCATTCATGTGTTCATTCGTTCATTTAATTGATTCATTCATTCATTCATTCATATGTCCATTTGTTCATCCATCCATCCATTCATTCATGTGTTCATCATTCATTTGTTTATCATTCCATCCATCAAACCAACTCGCTATATCCTAACTACAGGGTCACGGGGGTCTGCTGGAGCCAATCCCAGCCAACCCAGGGCGCAAGGCAGGAAACAAACCTCGGGCAGGGTGCGAGCCCACCGCAGTTCATTTGCTTATTCTGCTGTTAATTTGATTCATTCATTCATTTTCCAGTACAGTACAAAGTCAGAAGCTGCAGGTGGAAGACTTGAACAGACCCTCGCCAGGGTGCCATTTCTTCGCAGGCCTTCTTCACACACGCCAGGTGGTCTTTGGGCTTTGAGGCTTAAGCTCAGGTGCAGCCCGTCTGTGGCTGATTGTGTTGTGTGTGCTTTACAAAGTGGCTGTGCTGCTCTGTGGATTAGGATTGATTGATTGATTGATTGATTGATTGATTGATTGATTGATTTAACAAGTACAAGTTTGGAAGGAAAGAGGATCAGCGAGAAGATAAGAAACACAACTTAAAGCACACGGACATGGAGAGCACATGTCACCTCCACACAGACTGAGAATTAAAACGCAGGGCCACCACACTCAGTTATTTAGTATGGGCAGTGGTGGCACAGTGGGCACAGTGGTGGAGGTCCTCCCTGCATGGTGTTTGCATGTTCTCTCTTTGTGTCCCTTCACAGACTGAAGACGTGCGGTTAGGTGGATTGGCGATGTGTGTTCGTGTGTGTGTGTGTGTGTGTGTGTGTGAGTGTCTGATGTCCAGGGGCTGTTCCTGCTCTGTGCCTTGCCTGTTGATTTGGCTCCAGCTTCCCTACAATGCTGCCCAGGATAAGCAGGTTAAGATAAGGTGAAAGTGAATGGACCTTTCTAGAATGACCACCAGCTCCGGGGTCAGGTGCCACTGTGTACCCGGCACTTTATTTTAGGGAGCCGGACGGGCACGTGATGTGAGTACTGGAGGGACTGGACGGTTTCAAGCTCAAAGCCTTAACCGCTAAGCCACACAAGGCTGTTGGCTGAGTCCCCGCTCCTGGCAGGCAGGGTGACCCCTGAGGGAGTGTCATGGTCACCTGCTAGTCACCTGCCGCCGCTGACCTTAGTGGAGTATTATAGGAGTGACTTTTGATTGAATCTGAAATTGATGTAATATCAGAAAGAGCCCCCCGGCAGCAGCAGGGACTCCAAGTGCCCCTTAGAGTGCCACCAGCCTCACCAGATCACAGTGCCCAGTGCCTATCTCCTGTTAGGATTCACAGCCTGATTTATATAGCGCCAGTCAGGACTCCCGGTGTCCGTGCCCTTCTCTGATTGCCCTCTTGTCGCTCAATCAGGTGGGTGCGCCGGTGGCCGCTGATTGCGTGTTGTGTCTGATTGCACTGATTTCGTCCCTCGCGAGCCCCTCGTCAAACACCGTGTCCCATCAATCAGCCCCGCGGCCCGCCGTTACCGTGCGCTCTTTGTCACCACCCGCCCGCTGCTCTGTTTGCACTGCAGACATAATTGAATCAGACAATAATTTGGGACACTTGTCACCTCGTGTTTTCCTTTCTCTTTCTGTATAAACAGCCTCATCCCCCCGACTCGCCCCCACACTAAATTATAAACCCACTCTGTTCACATATGAGACGTGCTCCTTTGTTTTTTCTGTCTGTTTTCCTTTAATCCACCAGGAGAAGGCGATTGTAAAAAAAAAAAAAAAAAGAAACAAATCCCAACGACTCGCACAAGTTCGTGGGAAAGTGGCTTTTAACCTCGTGAGAAGGAGACATCTCGATCTGCTGACACGCGGCGAGCCCCCCGGCGCTGCTGCACTCACGGCACATACAGCGCTCTTCGCCGAGTTCACCTCCCCTTGTGGACGCTCTGAAGACCCCGAGAGGCGCACTGATGTCCCGCCTTACTTTCACTTTCTGTCACGTCTGCCATTAGGTTGCAGTCAGCCAATCAGCGAGCCCTGGCTAAACAAACATCCAATCCGGCGTCACGGAGTCAGAGCCTCACCAGGCAGCAGTGGGAGTGAGGCAGGAATCCATCAGTCCTTACTTTCTTAAACAGTCAGGCTTGTGGTGGGTCTCCACGGGAATCAGCCTGGTGAATGGGGGGGAGGGTGAGTGATGTGGCACAATTTAGTGTGGCAGTGACACGGCAGCAGGCATAGCGGTAAAGGCTTTGGACTTCAAACCCTGAGGCTAAGGGATCCAATCCCACTACTGACACCACTGTGTGACCCTGTGGAAGTTTACTGCACCTGCCTGGGCCTCAGGGGGGACAAAAATAAAAAGTAACTAATCGGGCCTTGAAAAATAATAACAGTTCATAATAACGATACTAAATCAGTCATGTGTTGAATTAATTGCCAAACAATGATAAGGCGATGCCCACTTACAGCTGAGGGCCACAGGAAACCAACTGGATAATAATGTTCTCGAAATCGCCCAAGTAATAAATCTTTCATTACTGTTATTATTTCACGGGGTCTTACATGTTTTCTGACTCTTGGAGGGTCCTTTAAGGTTTGTTTTGATTGGCGCTGCCCCATGTGGCTAATTCGTATTCTTTTGGCCCACTCTGCCTTCCTTACACTGATGTCTCTCAGCCTTTTTTACATTCAATGACAACCTTTGGTGAAAAAAGTGTCATTTCGGGGTCCTCCTTGGTGAAAAAGGCATCATTTGTGGGGTCCCCCTTGGTGAAACAAGTGCCATTTTGGGGCCCCCCTTGGTGAAAAAAGCATAATTTGCGGGGTCCCCCTTGGTGAGGCAAGTGTCATTTCAGGGGCCCCCCTTGGTGAAAAAAGTATTATTTGCGGGGTTCCTCTTGGTGAAACGAGTGCCATTTGAGGGTCCCCCTTAGAGAAACAAGTGTCATTTGGGGGTCCCCCTTTTTGAAAATAGCATCATTTGGATGCCCACCTTGGTGAAACAAATGCCATTTGAGGGTCCCCCTTGGTGAAAAAAGCATAATTTGCGGGGTCCCCCTTGGTGAGACAAGTGTCATTTCGGGGCCCCCCTTGGTGAAAAAAGCATCAATTGGGGGTCCCCCTTGGTGAAACGAGCTCACTTAGAAATGGGGAAACATATCAACACAGCTGTGCCAATAGGTTAGGTGACCCACTTGCATCCCTCCTTGACCCACTCACGATGCACTGGTGGCAACACGAGTCATGTGAACACTGGCTTAGGCGACCCACCTCAATTCACCCTGCGACCCACCAGTGGCACGATCCACTGGTTGAGAATCAAGGCTTAACACGGGCCTGGCATGCGGCTGCCGAGATGTGAAGGTGGCTTTGTGCAACCCACCTGGACCCACAGAGCCTCAATTGCAATGACCCTTCTTGTACTTGGTGACCCACATCAGCCAAATGGGCGTTGCTAAATGGAGCCGTAAGTCGGCTAGCGCTTTATAGACAAGAGATTCCAGTTCCTTAGTCATGGAGGGTCTTCTGCTAGTTTCTTAGTTCATGTGTTGTAAGTCACCTTGTATAATAAGAGCAAGTGATTTTAGGCCTTGATGTCATCGATGTCCCCGCCATGACTCAGCCTTGAAATGTGCAGGCTTAGAAAGTTGATGGTGATGTCAATGGGCTCGCGCCATGCCAGTCTCTGTCCAGTCAATCCTCTGTTCTTCATGCTGGATTTGAATCCTCAGCTAACCCACCTTGTAATCACCTGGGTGGGCTTTGTGTAGCATTTTGAGATGGTATGAAAGGTGCTGTTTGATACAGGAGACTCAAGCCTACACTGCAGCTCAACTCCGATGTTGACACCCATCTGATCTTGATGAAGTGTGAACAGCAAATTGGGAATCAGAACTTTTTGATCGGATTTTGACCGTTGCCAAGCCGCTGTCATGTGACTTCCATGTGATCGCGTCAGTTGACATTGTGTAGGGATGTCCACTGTTTTACTCCACTGTTTTTGCCCCCCCACCATACGTCTGCACTGGAAGTCATTGGATTACAGTATGGACACAGCCTGCCTGTGGAGGGGGCCGTAGATTTGAACCCAATACCACAGAGGTAGACTTAGGTGGGTCACAGTCGGACGTCCACACAACGTAGAGGGCGCACACTGTCTTGGGCATCAACCGCAGAACTGGAAGTCTAAAACCGCTTTAAGGACCTCATGGAGCTGGATGGTAACTCTGAAAACTCTGGGGTGGTCCGCAGTTATGGGGGTGGGGGTTGGTCGCCTTCAAATCAGTCCCCAGAAAGAGAGAACTTGTGATAGTAGGGTGACTCAGTCATTAGGAAGAATGAGACTCAGGTTTGCTCCAGAGACAGAGGGTCTCCTATGGTGTGTGGCCTTTCGGGTGCTCGGGTAGGAGACCTCCTTGAAAGGGTGGATGGGCTCTTGGCTAGAGTGGTGGGGGGGTGGGGGGTGGGGGGTGACATACATAAGGATGAGCCGTCAGTTCTGCAGTTTGGATTTAAAGAGTTGGGTGCTATGCTGAGGGGGATCTCCTTAGGCTTGGGTGGATTTCTGGCAGGTGACAGACCCTTAAAAGTCCTGGTCCTTTGATGGCACTCTGCTGGGTGGTGTCATCCCTGGTAGCTCCACTGCCTGGCAGTTCATTCACTTCATTCTGTGAAGGGTTCTTTGAATGAGAGGTTTGCTAATATGTGGAAGAAACAGAAATCTTTACTGTCTAGTAGGGTCACCTGGCAGGACACTGAGATGTCACGGACACCTGAATGTACCCTGAGGTGCATTTAGAGCATCTGAGATCCAGTGACCCTTGGTTGTGGAAAAGGGGGTGGGGCAGGGACTGATGTCAGACCAATCCAATGTTTAGTGGTCATCCCCTTGCTGTTTGACATGGGATGGGTTAGGGATTGATGTGGGCGGGGTCATATGGCAGACCAATCCCGTACTTGGTGAGCACCCCATTGTTGTGGGACGTGGGATGGGTTGGGGGCTGATGTGGGAGGAGCCAGCAATCCTCACGGTGCAATGAGAATGTAGCGAGCTTTGACGTTAGACGTTTATTTGATCAAATTTGCTAATCCCAATACTGTAACATACCATCCCATTTGAAAGCCCACTTAATCATGAGCAGAGCTGCAGGGGGCCAGAGCCAATCCCAGCCAGCATCAGGTGCAGGGTGAGCACACACACAATAATTCAGGGTCGCCAATCCACCTAACCTGCACGTCTTTGGACGGTGGGAGGACACCGGAGACACGGGGAGAACATGCAAACTCCACGGGATGTAAACCCTGGTCTCCTTCCTGCGAGGCAGCTGATCTTCATGTATTCAGTACTGTTGTAATGATTAGTTCTGTTTATTTATTGATCGCACACAAGGACACTGCTGCCCCCTACTGTTCCAGAATGCAGCAGTGTCGTGTATTAGCGGAGCCGCGGCCCATGAAGTCGGTGCAGTTTTAGGATGGCGGTTCAGGTTAGGGGTCAGTGTGTTTAAGGTGATCGTATCTAGTGCAGTATTTGTTCATATCTGTCTCTCTGTCTGTCTGTTACATATAGCGCCTTTCTGTGCATCGGTATATCTCTCCGTTATACTAATCTAGCGCCTTACGCAGCCTATTAGTCCATCTGTCCTCTTATAATTCCGTGCCTCACACCGCCTGCCTTCCCAGGTGGGTCAGGAAGATGAATGGATGGCAGGCCGACTGACTGCAGGGCTTACTGCCTCGGCTTGATGATTTTGTTTTTTGTCATGCAGGGCACATTGAGGGTTCATGTCTGTGCCCAGTAGTATCAGATTTATTTTGAGTGGGCAAACACCACAGGATGACAAAAACTCGGAGAGCTGCCGTGTGAACGACCGAACTGACAACGCAGACCTCAAAGCCATCAATACACATTTGCAGTGTCAACCTGAGGAGGAAATCCGTCAAATCCCAAAGCCTCGTGTTACACAGTCCAGCACAATCGGTGAAGAGTTAATATTCCCTCAATCCATTCTCTCTTTTCCAGGATTTTTGTTAAAATTCCTGAAGAAAGGCGTCCTCATTAACCCTTTCTTATAAATTCCGTTTCTCCGGTGACTTTTCAGCTTTATTCGTGCGCATTTTCAATGGCAGCGGGAGTCTTAAGAGATGGAGATAAGCGTTTAATTGCCAGAAGCGGAGAATAGAAAGCCTTCAAAATGCTAAATTGGACCGCGGCGGTCCTCCAGTCATCGTATTTCATTCAGCTCAATAGCCGCAGACAGCTCTCTATAATTTATGGATATGAAGAATGCAGACTGAGCTGAAAGGAGAGGGTGGCCTGGGCATCTGTAATACCCCCCGATCTTCCCCACCACCCCTCACCCCTGGTCCATAAGGGATAAGGCAAGAGAGGCAAGATGGTGGAAGGCGCACCGTGGAGGAATGAACCCGTGGCTAAAAGTGTTCCAAGAGAGCGCCTCCTGGAGGGGATTTCCCGCGGTGGCATCCAGTTTTTCCACCATCCTCTTTTCCACAGCAGCTTCCAGAATGTCCCTGGTTAGCCCTTTGATGGAGCAAACATTCAAGCCACATTGGCCACTGCCTACTGGTAGAACATCTCCAGCATCTTGGTGCATACATTTAAAGACCTGGGTCTGCTCTGGCCCCCTTCTTGTAACAGCAGCACTATTTGGGTGGACCAGTCCAGTTTGTTTGTGTGGACCCCCAAGTACTTGCAGCTTGTAGCTCTGCACCACCGTCATGCTCCCCCCAGATGGTGACTGGCTTCAGAAGCTCTTTGGCTTGCAGGAGGTCCACCCCCAGCTCTTTTTTCTCACTGATGTTGAGCTGCAGATGGTTCTCCCTGCGCTGAAAGTGATGCCCTCCACAAGCCCCCTGTACTCCAACTCATCAACATTATTACTGCTGCCTATGATGGAGGAGAAGATGGCAAGTGCTGGGATTGTGCTGGGAGTCCATTGTGTGGACAGTTAACAGGAAGGAAGACAGGGCAGAACAGGACAGGTCAGGTCAGGACTGGGCAGGTCAGGACAGGACAGGACAAGACAGGACAGGTCAGGGTAGGGCAGGACAGGACACGCCAGGGCAGAACAGGACAGGACAGGCCAGTTCCCCCCAAGGTGCTCCAGTATCTCACACCACCAGTCCCTGACCCTCATAAACTGCTCTCTGGTGGTCTGATGGTCCATGATCTGGGAGGTTTTGGGGTCATCAAGATGCAGATACCTTAGTGTGTTCTCCAATCTGGGAGGCCTGGTGGTGTTGAGGGCCCTGAAAAAATCAAAGACCGTGATCCTGACTGTGGTGCCAGCTTTGTCCCGGTGGGAGTAGGCTCTGTGGAACACGGAGATCAGAGTGTCCTCCACACCTTTATATTATACACCGTATATTAAGCTCCTGTGTAAATAGCCGCCATCAAAACAATGCTGGCCTCCCCTTACAGGGTCTACGGCACACAGTTGTATTCACTTAAAGCTGCATCTCACTGGAGTAACCTGATGTTAACACATCACACAAATATTACAAGTCGTATTTAACAAACTCTGAAAGGCGCTGTGGGTGTGGATCAGAGGTCAGCCCTACAGTATATCACCTTTACCAATAGGAGTGTTGTTTTCCTGCCAGTGTCCTCGGACAGCGGGCATAGACGAGAGTGGTAAAGTGGTTAATGTGCAGGGACCCGGCTTCAGGTCAGGTCTTGTCATGATCAGGAGTCCCAAAGCACGTCATTCCCTAAAGCATTTTCAAAAATGGCCACTAGAGGGTCAAATCCCATCAAAAACCCTGGCTAGCTAGAAAGAGGGTTGAGTGGAATTTTTATAAAATGAAAGGGTTAATATCCCAGAGGCACAAAAGAAAGCTCTGTGGAGCGCAAACGACAAAATGGAGTTGGCAGGTGGCCCCACCTCTTGGGTTCCACCCACAAAATATATGAAAGGCATTGAAACATAAACATAATTAATAGCCAATAAACACCAATGAAATGAATATGTACAACAAAATCAAAAATGACGACACAAAACAGGCATTTGAAGCCCAGCAAGGGAAGGACCCCTGCCGGAGATACAACACGGGGCTGCATGTCCTCACATTGCCTGTGTACATTTCTTTGCACAACTTAAAGATGTGTGAGTGGGAGACTCCAAATTGGTCTGGCAAATGAGGGACCTGAAGGCCTGTGGCATCCCGCCTAGCAGTGGTTCCTGCTGTGTCAGCAGTACTGCCAGGGTAGG
Organism: Polypterus bichir lapradei; assembly: GCA_026402145.1. Taxonomy (NCBI): domain Eukaryota; kingdom Metazoa; phylum Chordata; class Cladistia; order Polypteriformes; family Polypteridae; genus Polypterus; species Polypterus bichir. The sequence goes on along the minus strand of JANRMT010062816.1, from coordinate 22,659,368 downwards.
CTGTGGCTCATGATGGTTGGATGTCTCCACGTTGTTTATTCCTGCACTTCACGTGGGTGTAAAGCAGCAGCAGATGTTGAGTATTTTGCTTCATTGTTTGTTCAAGTCTGGTGCCCACCTGACCCCAGTTTACTGTGACTGTGGGGCACTGGCCAGTTGTCATCATCATTCAGGTTGACAGTGACCATAGCTAAACCACGAGTGATAGGCTTGGAGGGCACACTTAGCTCCTACCAGGGCAATTAAGGGGCACATGTGACTTTGAGATGTGTGGTGGAAACTGGCATTGCATGGACATGGGAGAACACGCATTATTATTATTATTATTATTATTATTATTATTATTATTATTATTATTATTATTATTATTATGACTGATGCCTTTATTCGAGATGAATACATCTGAGATACCATTGGTTCCACTTGTTTTCTTTCTCCAAATGGAGCTCAGGCAGGTGAAGTGACTACTCAGGGCCACCCTGTGGTGTCAGTAGTGGGATTTGAATCCACAACCTCAGGGTTTGAGGTCCAAAGCCTCCCCCACTACACCACATAATTCACACAACACTCCTCCTTATCCTGAGCCTAGCCCGGCAACTGCAAAGTGGAATGCCAGTGTGCCGCAGGGCACATTCCCTCATGCCAGGCCAGTTTAAACACATTGGTTAGCTTTCCATGCACATCTTTGAAGTGTTCGAGGTAACTAGAATGAGACCTATAAGGGCGCGGGAGTCAGTCACTCTCAGGGTGGCACAGCTGTCCATCACAGGGCACATACACTCTCTCTGACCAGTGTCGAGTCACATGCCAGCCCACCTTTAGGGTACAGGAGAAACAGAGAAAGCCAGACAGGTGCAGGGAGAACATGCAGAGACGGGCCCATAAGTGGGACCGAAGTCCTTGAAGCCGTGAGTCAGCTGCGGTAACCAGTGAGCTGCCCCTAATTACAAGACCCTTATTTATGGTGTTAATGAGCACATCTTCCAAAGTGAGCCCAAGTGGGTTCATTGCAGTCCTGTGCCAGTCTGCTTGCTAACTGGCACGTGTGTTTTTGGCCAAGCAGGCCTTTACCTCTACTGCCTTATGAACCTTTAGTACCCAAGCAGGTGTGACAGAAGCTTGTGTCACCATCACCTCAGTGCACTTCTGGCATCAGATGAGAGAGGCACAGTGCTGGGCCGTGACATGTACTAGGCTGCCAAGTGGTCACTCACACCTCGCCAGGGTTTCTGCACTTGGGACTCGATGCCGGGATTCGGTCCAAGGCATTCACTAGAAGACACTGCCATAAAAACACACAAATGTAACTTTTAATAAGATTAATTTACTGCAGGCTTTAATAAAGTCTCCTCGCGTGCGCTGGCCATGTGCCAGTCAATGCCGTTTTGTCAGTTTGCCATGCGCATTATTAATTACAGCAGCTCTTTTCTCTCTGGCAGATCGAGTTTCTTTCCAATTCCCCTTGTATGTCGGCCCGCTTCTTAATTCAATCCCAGAATGCTGTAGTATCCTTTAGCACCCCCTGTTCTCACACCTACAAGGGCCAGGCCTGCAGGGGGAGCTCTTGGGCTGAGGCCCCACCTCTTGTCTAACCTTCTATTTCTGGCCCCTCCCTTATGAATCTTGACACGCCCATGGGGCAGGGACAGATATAACCACGCCCACTCATCGGTGGCAGCCCTCCTGTCGGTGAACCTGTGGCTTCACACTCCGTGCCATAAGCCTCGCCTGGCAGCATGCAGCAGAGTCACTGCACTGGTGATGAGGCAGACATGATGAAGAAGTAAATAATCAATGAAACAAGATGACATCCAGAGGAACACAAAAAACAGACAGCAATACGGGAACAAAACACAGTGTCACTCGATCCAAAGACAACAACTGATGCTGCCTGGCAATGCCCGGGACTTACTGGACCTTGGGCTCAATTCCTCTGTGTGTGACAGATGCGTGTTCTCCCCATGTCCGTGTGACCCACGATTGACTGTCATGATGTCAGTCCAGACTGCATGTTACTATCTGGACGTTATTCTTGGTTTGTTTGTGACATGTGACATGCTGTGCCTGTTTGTGTTGTACGAATGACATGCCATCAGTGTGTGACATTGTCTCCTGATGACTATTTAAGGATAGCACAAGTGTCATTCCTTGTCCAAATTTCTGCATAAACACAAACGTTATTGGAAAGAGCAGTAAACGATTTAAAATATTAGCATTAGGATTCGAGGTCTTTCGTCCGTTTGTTTTTTTGATTTAGTGATTCGGGTTTGTTGTTTCGGCTTTGTGGTGTGGAATAAACAGAGAAAACAGATAGAGGTTTGGGGGGATCCACTCCGTATGTCGTTGACAATAAAGAAAATGAACTTTGTGATTGAGTAGTCAAACTAGTGACTGATCAGGAGGTTGGAATGCTCAGGGTTTATAGGTGCAGGACAGGAAAGGGCGTGTCACTGCACCAGAAGTGGGTGGAGTCTTAGCTGGCCTTTCCTTCTGGTGGTCTGTGGAAGTTTGATAAAAAGCATTAGTAGCGTTCATCAACCCTTGACTCTGTATCTAACCCCCAGCTAAGCCCTTCGACTGCCTCTCATGCGCTTGCGGGTGACAGTGGCTGCTCTGCTTTTCACCTTTGCCAGCTTTTGGTTTCATTTCCTGGCTCTCGGTTTGCCCTTTCTAATCACATTCATTGTTGACTTACGGCCCCCTTCCTTCTTGCACTTTTTCTGTATCCAATCCTCTCTATTAACGCCAGTGCTTTCATGCTTTCTGGCTCAAGGCTCTTGTCCTCCTTTCAGGGTGTGGGAATGTCCAGAGTCCACTTCCAGCACTTGAGGTGCCAACATATCACCCCGTTCCTCTCTTGCTTGCCCCCTAATCAAGTCCCTAGAGCAGACCCCCTGCCCCATTCCACATTGTGTTTACCTAGTGGTGCTTTGCAGAGAACAGAGTTGGCAAGAGCTCCTAAGGCTTGGGTTAAAGAAAGCCGATGGCTGGATGGCACCTCCTTGCAACTCCTGCTCGCAGCGCCACGAAAAGATGTGAATGCGGACTGTCGGGGACCCCGCTGGAGGTCGCACCATTATAACAACATCATTTGCTTTTGAATTTAAAGCCCCTTCTTCAGGAAGTACGTTCATGCGACTTTTGAGAAGAAGATTCTGCCCTCCAGTTTTAAGTCTCTTTGGTTCTCATTCTCGCGTGTCTTTGGATTTTGTCTTCTGGATGGCGCGTTAGGTTTAGTCGTATCATCTCTCTCTCTGAATTGATCCCGTTTACAACTCTCGTCGTGTTCCATCATTCTGTTCATGATCCTCGCCTCTATTCTCTCTCTGCTGCAGTTTCACAACCCAAATCACTTCACGTTTTTGCCAATTTTTCTATCTCTGATTCCTGGTATTTTTTGACCTTTGCTCTTGTTTGATTTTTGTTTTTTGAGCCATGGGCACGCTGGGCAGTTGTCACTGCGAGTATAGGGCCCCCGTGCTAATCTCTATAAGTTGTGACTTGCTGAGTGGTTGTGTAGGTAGGGGGTCCCAGTGCACTGCTTTGCCCCAGGGGGCCTATAATGCTGTTAAGATGGCCCTTCTTGGAGGGAAGCTCAATGTTGTTGTTGGCTTTCGTTCGTCTCCTGGGTCACGCTCAAACCTTCACCGTTCACAGATGTAACACAGTGCGCCTCCATTTTGTTTTTTGTAAATTTTGTCGTTTTTTGTATGTTTTGTGATTCTACCTCTGGCTGCTTTTCCTTTGTAATTAATCAAATGGGACCATCAGGGCTGACCTAAGGGGTCCTGTTCAGACCCCCGTGTGTCTCATTCCTGCATTGAGGCCTTAGCCACTGATTCTGATATTCGGTTCTTATTCTTGATTTTCTGTTTTTTTAGGACTTTTTTAGGATTTCTTTTCTAGAATTTCAGATTTTGTGTTTGGCTATTTTTGTATTTCCTCTTCTAAAGGAACTTGTCGTAGTTTGCTCTTTTTTTTTTTTAATTCTTTGTAAATATAATTTTAGGTGAGCAGGCCTCAAGAAACACCAAAGCCAGACCAGTGCCAGTATTTATCAAGCCTCGCAGAATTCCTCCTGGGAATTGAACTAAACTTCTGACTAGGATAAGAATGTGGAGTCATGAGGTGTCCTACACCCGCACTCAGCGCGGAGTCACGTTTGACAATAAATGACGTCACCATTGTATGGCACCTCGTATTTCAGCCAGCATTTCTCCCCTGGCTGGGGTTTAAAGTTGTGTGTTTTCTCCAACTTCATATCATTTATTGGTATTCATGTTTCTTTTGTTTATTACGTTGTCACAAAAATCACTATGAGATATCAAGAAGGTTTGTGGCAGCCACCCGTATATTATGTCCTGCCTGCAAATGGTTAGGATTTAGCACTCAAGATCTTTACAGATCGGAATCCACAACTGAACTGCCAGTATAGAGACAAGATGGCCGCTTTAAAGGCCAGTGGGGGAAATGATGTCATGAGAGGCGGGGCCGGAAAGTGATGTCATCAAAGGCACCGACACCGCAAGTGACATCATCAGAGGCGGGGCCAAAAAATGATGTCATCAGAGGCAGGAAAAAACCGGAAGTGACGTCATCAGAGGCAGGGCCGCAAAAGTGACGTCATCAAAGGCGCACAAAAACGGAAGTGACTTCATCGGAGGTGCCGGGACCCTGTTAGATTTCCCGAGAATGGTCTGCAAGGGATCGAGAAAGACAGTTAGTGCACTCCGCCGCCCCCTGGTCGGATGTGGAATTACTATTATTCAGACCCTTTAGTTGGCTCCTACTTCCGCGTGTGTGACAATGTATATTGTTCTTTGTGTTTACTTGACTAGGTGCCATGTGTTTTGTGGGTTGGTCCACAAGGGGCAGGGCCACCTGCCAATCACTCCCAGGAAGTGCCCTCCACCCTTCCGTAGTTCCTGGCAGATCATTATTTGTGTCCTTTGTGCTTTTGCTGGGCTTTATTGCTTTACGTGATTTCTGCATTTTTGAACCTGTGCTCTATTTTTGACTTTACCTTTAGATTCTGTCTGGGGTCTTTGTTTGCCAATTCCTTTGTGCTCTTGGGAGCTTCGTGCATTACAGAGCCTTGTATTTAATAAAGCTTCGTCTGGGTCCTGTTTGTATCTAGTCGAGGTTTTCATGGTGATTCCTCCCCCCTGCCCCCAGAGGGCAACCTTTGAAAATGCTTTGGGACTCCCGAGTCACGACCCCCCTACTGCATCACGGCACTCGTGACACCTTTTCGTAGTTTACTTGGAAATCATGATGGCGTTTTGTAGTTTTCTGATACTAACACTCAAGAGCAGCGTTTGGGGGTGGCAAGTGGGGTGACCCCCAGGCCCCGCGCCTAAGGGGGCCCCGCTTTTGAGGTCCACATGTCCTGTTTGAGCGGATTTGTCAAGTTATATTCTTCAGTTTGCAAAAATGTAGCTGAATACTGTAATGAGAAAATCCGGTGTATGTTAACCTTATTTTTATTAGGTTTATAAAGTCGACACATACTGGTAACAGCATTTGATGTAACTGGGCCCATGTCGGGTTGGTCAGCCCCCCTAATAATATAATAATAAGATAATACTAATAACAAAGGGGATGTGATTGTGTTCAAATGAAACGGTTATGCCTCTCTCGTGAAGACCACTAGAGTCACGTGGGCCACCTCACAATAACATCACAGATTAAACTACCGAGCCCTGAGATGGACAGTCCAAGATGAGTACAAAGGCCGACATCAGGCACGTTTATTTAACAACAAACAATCCACCGTCAAGAATCACCATCCTGTGGTTATGGCCACGGGGACGCCTCATAAAGCAGCAGTTACCGAGCTAACCACAGGTATAAGTGGTGTTCCCTCTGCCAGTGTGCCATAGTGTGCCACGCCAGTACTGAAACGAGCCACAGGTATTTGGTCACGTTTACACTTGCACTGTCCTCGATGGTCTTCCAGAGTCACATGACAGGTCTGTCCCTCTCTGGTCCCCGCCATCTTTATCCAGTACCCTGAGAGTCTCCACCTGCCTTCTTGAACCTTCCGGAGCTCATAAGCTAAAGAATGAATGCAAAGCTCAGCGCACCTCTGTGACATTTCACTGTCACTCACTCGTCCAGCCCTGCCGGTCACCACTACCGTGCAGTTTTCATCCATGACGGCCCGCGTGCTCATGCAGTGATACCCCTTATGTGTGCCCATCCACACTTGGGCTAATGGTCTTCTTGTGTGTGTGGATCTGCAGGAGTGCAGCTTGCTTTAATTTAGCATTACCTCATGTGGAGGGGTGTGGAGATGCGTTCATCTGCAGATTACCTCATGCGCTGTGAGAGCCTTCAGAGTTTGGTTGTGACCCACCCAAATCATCTCCATTGCAAAGCTCCCTTTTCCCTGTGGCCCAAGAAATGTAACGTTACCAACACTTCATGTCAGCTGACAGCACGTGGCTCCTCTGTGTGGATGAAGTGATCACGTAACGTGCAAATAATATTCTCATTCAGTGTGAGAGTTCACTGTTTGTCCAGCATTTCCAAAACATTCCGCCTTTCCCGGACTGTGTATGCTGATCTCCGCTTGAACGCCATCTTCTGGCAGCTCCTAGCGCGTTTCAGGATGAGCTCTCCTAAATGCTACTGGACTCAGGAGGAGTTTCCTAAGTTATGAAGACTGATGAAACACTTTTACTTCTCCTTCTATCACTCTGAGGATTTTGTGACACAATATGGGCACTGGGCCTTATGGGGAGGTCTCACCTCAGGCAGCCCAACCCCAAATCTAAATGGCAGGCTTTCTGGAACCGGCGTTTGAGCGAAATGTTTCTGACCTCGTAAATCCAAGGTCTGGTGTCTCTATACAATACAATACAATACAGTTTATTTTTGTATAGCCCAAAATCACACAGGAAGTGCTGCAATGGGCTTTAACAGGCCCTGCCTCTTGACAGCCCCCCAGCCTTGACTCTCTGAGAAGACAAGAAAAAACTCCCAAAAAAAACCTTGTAGGGAAAAATGGAAGAAACCTTGGGAAAGGCAGTTCAAAGAGAGACCCCTTTCCAGGTAGGTTGGGCGTGCAGTGGGTGTCAAAAGAAGGGGGTCAATACAATACAATACACAGAACAGAACAAATCCTTAATACAGCATAATAATACAAATTTTAGAAGCACGGAGCAGAATTTAACAGTAGATGATATCCCATAATAAGATTTGGATATTTTTAGAGTCCTGGAGACCTCATCCATCAAGCTGCCTCCCCATTTGGCCATTCCACGGCTGAAACAGTGCTCAGCCAGCCAATCCGATGAAAGGACCCCTTTTTCCCATGATTCCTGTGATCCTCCACCAGGGATGACTTTACCATAGGCAGGCAACAACTTGCCAGATGGGCCGTGGCACCAATTGCCACATTTGAGTACCGAGAACAGAAACAGAATAGGTGAGGGTTAGTAACAAATTATAACAATCATGTTACTTATGTTTTAGTGCTAATGACTAACAACAGAGATGCAGTCTGTACAGATAATCAGCAGCTCTAGTCAGGGTGTGCTAAACTGAAGTAGTGAGTCTTCAGCCGGGATTTAAAGGCTGAGACCGAGGGGGCATCTCTTATAGAAGCAGGCAGACCAGTCCACAGTTTAGGGGCCCTGTAACTAAAGGCTCGACCTCCCACTGTTATTTTATTAATCCTGTGAATCCTAAGCAGACTGGCATCTTGAGATCTTAATGTGCGCTCAGGTTTGTAAGTCATGATAAGTTCAGACAGGTAAGCCGGACCTTGGCCATTTAATGCTTTATATGTTAAAAGGAGGATTTTGAAATCTGCCCTAAACTTATCTGGGAGCCAGTGTAAGGATTTAAGAACTGGAGTTATGTGTTCATATTTTCTTGTTCTTGTAATAATTCTTGCAGCCGCATTTTGGATTAACTGGAGGCTGTATAAAGAACAGTGTCTCTGTGGTCATAGAAGAGCGGGGAGTCTCCCAATGTCCTAACTGAATTGCCCACCATGATCTTCTCCATTCTGGCTACCTGTCCCTTATTGGCTTATTATCTCTGTCACCCCTTCAACACCTAATTGTTAATGTGTGATGAGGGACCTGGCACAACAATGACTGCCAGTCACATTATCCGGGTGGCTGCTGCCCATGGGTGGCGGTTGGAGTGACTCCCTACTGTCTGTGTGAAGTGCTTTGAGTAGCTTAGAGATGCGCTCTATAAATCTAACTGTCTATTGGACGCCTCGTTCCTGGTCACGGCTCGTCCCACACACAGGTCAGCTTGCATGGTGTCCAGTCCAGTGATGGTTCCTGTACTGTGCAAAGAGCTTGAACTGGATTAGGCAGGTTACAAAATGGAGGGATGGCACAGACTGAATGGAGCTGAAGGCCCCCGTTTTACCCGCGAGGTCAGACATGCTGCCCTTAAGAGCACAACTGCACGTCCACAGTCCTGTGATGGACCTCATTTCTGCATCTCCCAGGCCGCCACTTCCCATGCCATGAATGGTGGTGATTTTCACTGTGGCACCTGCCTGGGGGCAGTGGGGAGACAATGGTGGCCGACAGTCTTTTCATTTCCAGTCTCTTTTGTGCCAGGAATGGAGGATGAAAGGAGCGTCTGGAAGCCGAATTTCCTCGGAGGCAAAACAAATTGAAGAGAGTTGACTTGAATCGGGTGCTGATGTCTGGTTGGATACCCGGCGTCCACCCAGAGGGCTGATTACATTTGTTTGTTTGTTTGTTTTTTTTATCACCCCCCCCCCCTTCAGTTTAATTGGCCAAATATCTTTGTGGGTGCCCATCTGCCCAGTCTGCACAGACAGACGGCTTAACGTTCACACTGCCATCTAAGATAACGTAACAGACCCACGTAATCCAATTCATGGGCACTGATGGCTGGAGTCTGTCCTGGCAGCACTGGGCACAAGGCAGGTGCAAACCCTGGAAGGGGTGCCAGTCGATTGCAGGGCCCACTCATGCAGATGGGGTCAACAGTCGAGAGTCACCAGTCAAACGAATCTGCACATCTGTGGGTGGGACGTGACAAGAAAACTGGAGTACCAGAAGGGAAAACTCGCACGGATACGGCCGGACGATTCATACCTAAAGCACTGAGTGTGTGAGACGGCAACGCAGACGAGGGCACACTACACAAGGCTGATGAGGCATAGACTTGTTTGAGTAGCCGTTTGTGCCCCTTCACTGTAACTGAGACCCTTTTATCCAAGGCGACCTACAGCACTGGGGTCTCACTTGGTTCCATTTCTTTTGCTTTTCCAGTTTCTGCACAGGCAGGTGATGTGAGTTGCTCAGGGCCTCACAGTGGTGTCAGTAGTGGGATTTGACCCCACAACCTCTGGGTCCCTTCTTACTTGTCCCTTTTTCGATTCCCACAGCTCTGCTTTTTAGTTGGCATATTCCCATTCTGTCACTCAGAGGGCCACCTTACACCTTGACAGGTGGGGGACATGTGACAGTAACCTAAGCTGAAACACATGGTGCCATGCTAGAGACCAGGGTCTCATCTAGAAAAAAAAAGGCAACCCTTATCACACCAAAGGCAGCCATTAGTCCCTAGCAAACACTAAACTGCCATTTTATAGCTGATCTGTCAAATGTTATGTGCTGCGGTGTGACGATTTAAAAGGAGGAAATACGAGGGGGCCTGGCGGGGTGGCGGGGTCTCAAGACGTCTCATTAAAGACACGCTTACACGAGTTCACGTTTGGGGTAATTTACAGCCGATGACGCTTTTATTGTCTGAGTAGGAGTCCAGGCAGTGTGGTATGGGGCTATGGGGGAACATTTCAGGCAAAATTAAATAAAAGTGACAGTCAAAGCCAACAATGTGAGCACCAATAAAAATACAGACCTGCTCTGACGGGAGAAAGTGACAGCTTTCATGTCAAGCCGTGCCGTGTTACTGAAAATACATAAATGAACAGCTTGTTAATTACATACATTAAGAAATAAGCGACACACACACACACACACACACATTTCAGTCAGCCATCCATCCATCCATCTGTTTTCCAAATCCAGTTATCCTGAGCAGCCGTCGGGAAGCTGGCGCCTTCCCTAGCAAGCATTGGGTGTGATCCCCAGACATTTTATGCTCACAATGTTGTAGAAGGACAGCCCTCGGGTACAGACAGACAGACGCCGAATGTCCCAAAACACACACGAAACAGCACCACAATGCCTAAATCAACCATTCTCAGTCCCTTCTTTTCTTCCTCCTCTCAGCACCTCGGCTGCCTTTACTCCTCTCCTCCCAAGCTCCGTCTTCTTCCTCCCGACTCCGGCTCGTCTACTGGAGTGAGGCGGCCTCTTTTATAACAACCCAGATGAGCTCCAGGTGCTCTGTGACAATCTTCCGGCGACACTTCCTGGTTTTGGTGGAAGTGCTGCCATCCAGGGTTCCACAATCCTCCGGGCGCCCCCTTGTGGTGGTAGCATGAGCTTCCATGCTTGGATCCCATGGTCCCCCCATACAGACCAGGGCGGGTGCCCTCTCGTGGCCCAGGGGAGGTATGGTCCCTCTCCTGGTCCTTCCAAGCGTCCCGGCTGGGCATAACCCCCAGCCTGCCACAACGTATTAATTTAATTTTGTATGAAATATTCCTCCATATTAGGCGCACTACATGAAATGAACTGACATCTGTCATTTCACCCGTCAAAGCTAAGAAGGAAGGCTCCTGTGAGTTCTGTTTTTTGATTGGCAGATTGTCCGTAGAGTGGATGTTGACCTTTGGCCATCAATTGCCACACTTACTGCAGACCCTTCTGATGCAGACCACTGATGATGAATTCAGGGGTTTCCTGCACTCTGCTGGCCCTCTAAGCACCTCTGACCAATCAAAACACGGCACTCGCTTAGAGCCCACCCTCTCGAGTTTGACGAGTGAAAGTGACAGGCGCCCTTTATCTTGTGTGCCATGTCACTGGAATAAATAAATGAAGAAATAACTCAATAAATACGTAAATAAAGAAGCACCAAAAAAGACATTTTGAAGGAGTACGTGTGATGATCGATTGTGTTTATACGAATTCCTTCTAAACACTTTGAACTTCCTTTTCTTTTTTTATCCAAAGCCTCCCGGCTCACCGGTACAAGGCAAAACCCTACATATGATGTTCCGTCCGATTTGTCTTGAAGTTTAGTTATTCAAGATGTCGACCTTTTTGGGGTTCCACCCTATTTTTGGCCCCCTATAGACCTGAAAACTCCTCATTTGTTAGGCCATTTTTGGGTTATATCTTATGCAGGACGTTACACCCTTATAATTAAAACTAAGTGAACAGGTGCCATCAGCAAAAAAAAAAAAAAAAATTATCAGAAAGACTTGAAGTTGTGCAGGCCAACAGATGACAAACATTTGTGGTAACGCATTTTATTACTACATATGTTTGTGATGCGCCACCTGCTGGAATGACAAATACAATGCATTTTATTACTACATTCAGTACATTGAGAAATACATTCCAATAAATGGTGCACTGCAAACAACGCTAAGGTCTACGTTGATGACTTAGATTTCAGCCTGTCTTAGTCAATAGCAGAGCTAATCCTTCGTAATAAAAGGATGAGTGTCTGTGTATCATCAAGTTATGTCTCTATCATTCCAACAGATGGGGCAATGCAAGCGTATTGCATTTCTCATTCCAACAGATGGCGCACCACATGCATGTGAAGTAATAAACTGCATTGCATTTGGCATTCCAACAGATGGCGCATCACAAACATTAGCACTGCCTTTAGGAGTCCTGTATCAAATGGCATTTAACAGAGACATAGCAACCGGACAGACACACAGATACACAGACACTTACTGAGGTGAATTATTTTCCTACTGGTATTATTTTATTCTCTATTTGTTAGTATTTATTTTGTTTACTAACATCATTGGGGATGGCATCTCAGATTATACTGTTGTGCAATGACAAAAAAATGTATTGCTATTATTAAAAATATATGCAAAACAGATGAGAAGACAAGGGTCTTGGCACAGGTTGTCCCCAGCACCACTGGGGAGAACAAACAAACTCCACACATGAACCCAGATCCCAGAGTGGCGCTGTGCCACCATTCCGCTAATATTGCCAGTGTTTCGTGATCTGCCAGGCCCTTGAAACAGTGAAGCAGCAGTGCTAACCACTGCGCCACTCTGCCTCCTTATCTCAGCTGCCTACTTCTGTCTGTGCCAAGTGATTTAATGGTTAAAAATATGAAAAAATAAAAAGAGGCAGTTGGCTAAAAAGAGAGGGGCGCCAAGCCGTGTTGCCAGAGGAAGAAGTCCGCCGCTTCAGCCTGGTCGAGTCTTCTATTGGTGGCCGGCGATTTTTACGAGGCTAAGGACTGAAGGATGCACCTGTGACCACGACCTCTGACACTCCGCGGGTCCGAAAGTTAACGGCCCTTTGACAAGTGAAAGTTGTCAGCCTCCTTCACGAAGTCCACGGGTCTTCGTGCTGCTTGCCACCCGGTGCCCGCGGGATCGCAGTCCGGTCACGCCTCCATGGGACGTGTCGCTGATGTCGAGGCGGTAAGCACTAGGGAGCTTCTTCTAATTTCAATTCTCCTTTTGTTCTCCTGCCGTACAATCGCTTTAACGGGTTATCGTGCTCCATGACTTCATTCTTTGTCCTGTTTCTTCCTTTATTTGGCGCAGTCCATTTTTTTTTTCTTTCTGCACGTGTACTAAGCCGAACTATTTGGATTTACATGACAAATGGCATTTCTAGGGAGGCTCTTTGTGTGCCCGTGTTGCTTTGTTCACGCCAGTGTGGCCCCAAGTGAAAGCGCACAGCTGAGAGACACCGACGGCTTAGCAGAGACGAGACGAGGAACCAGAAAAGCGAGGCTGGCCGGCCAGCTCAGCGCGGCTTTAAGCAGACGGCGAGGCGGCCCGCGTCCACTCCGATTTCTGTTTCAATACCATTGGGCTCTCGTTTGTCTTTATGAAAACGTTAATCTTAAAAACAAGTGCAAAAACAGAGAAGTAGATGCGTGCGAAACGAACGTCCGCTGTGTCGCCTCATCAAGCCGCTTTCTGTGTGAATGTGCTTACGCGACTCACCGCTTGGAAAACTGAAGGTCGACAGTTAAGAGCGGCGCGCGTCGTTTCACTAGTGGACCGGGGGGCCTTTTATATTCTTCAGACATTTCATCAGTAAAAGAATGTAAATGGAAGAGGAAGACAAAGGGACATGAAAGACGCTATATAACACATTGACAGATAGGGGCACATTATAAATAAAAGAGTAAGTGATCACCGAACAGTCCACGGCTATTCATTCAAACGTACTTTAAGGCATGTAAGCTGTACTTCACATATACATTAACTATAAATACCTTACAGTGCATCTGAGTTATAGTCACGTATTTATTGTGCCGCTAGGTTATGGAAACGTGACCATGCAGGTACAGAAGACAGAAGTTCTGAGGTCTGGAGGTTCTACTCACTCATCATGGTGACGTGATGATTAGCACATGAGAGTGAGAATTTCACTGGACTCTGATCACGGGACTATCTATATCTATAAATCTATCATATAGTGCCTTCTATGTATCTATCTGTCATTGACTTTCATATTTATATAGTGCCTTGGAGAGCTGTCCATCTATTTTTATTAAATATTCTTCCTATATAACCAATACCTTTCAAGTGAGGTCAGCAAAAGTTTTGTGGTCAGATTGTTCTTCACGTTAATCATGGCACTGAAGAGTGGTGATGTGTTACATGATGATTGCCACCAGCATGTCACTGGACTGTGTAAACAGGACAATAGGACCCTCTAAACCTGTTACATAGCACTTTTCACGTCTATCTCTTCATCATCTGAGGAACGCCTTTCATATGTATCTACCTATCATACAGCACCTTCCATATCTATCACTAATTATGGTGTCAAAGAGTGGCAAGTATTACATGTGATTAGCACGTGTTTAATAATTACAATGGACTCTGTACATTTGACAGTAAGGACTCTAGGCACCTATGATCTAACACTTCAAATCTATCTCTCAAACCACTATATAGTGCCTTTCATGTGTCACTGTCTATTATATAGCATCTTTCTTATCGCTCACTAATCATGTTGTTTGGAAGTGGCAGTGTTGCCTATTGATTCACACATATAAGTAGGAATTTCACTATACTTCATACACAGGAGTGGAAAAATCCTATACATCTTTTATATAACACCTTTCATATCTACAGTGGTGTGAAAACTATTTGCCCCCTTCCTGATTTCTTATTCTTTTGCATGTTTGCCACACAAAATGGTTCTGATCATCAAACACATGTAACCATTAGTCAAATATAACACAAGTAAACACAAAATGCAGTTTTTAAATGATGGTTTTTATTATTTAGGGAGAAAAAAAATCCAAACCTACATGGCCCTGTGTGAAAAAGTAATTGCCCCTTGTTAAATAACCTAACTGTGGTGTATCACACCCGAGTTCAATTTCCGTAGCCACCCCCAGGCCTGATTACTGCCACACCTGTTTCAATCAAGAAATCACTTAAATAGGAGCTGCCTGACACAGAGAAGTAGACCAAAAGCACCTCAAAAGCTAGACATCATGCCAAGATCCAAAGAAATTCAGGAACAACTGAGAACAGAAGTAATTGAGATCTATCAGTCTGGTAAAGGTTATAAAGCCATTTCTAAAGCTTTGGGATTCCAGCAAACCACAGTGAGAGCCATTATCCACAAATGGCAAAAACATGGAACAGTGGTGAACCTTCCCAGGAGTGGCCGGCCGACCAAAATTACTCCAAGAGCACAGAGACGACTCATCCGACAGGTCACAAAAGACCCCAGGACAACGTCTAAAGAACTGCAGGCCTCACTTGCCTCAATTAAGGTCAGTGTTCACGACTCCACCATAAGAAAGAGACTGGGCAAAAACGGCCTGCATGGCAGATTTCCAAGACGCAAACCACTGTTAAGCAAAAAGAACATTAGGACTCGTCTCAATTTTGCTAAGAAACATCTCAATGATTGCCAAGACTTTTGGGAAAATACCTTGTGGACTGATGAGACAAAAGTTGAACTTTTTGGAAGGCAAATGTCCCGTCACATCTGGCGTAAAAGGAACACAGCATTTCAGAAAAAGAACATCATACCAACAGTAAAATATGGTGGTGGTAGTGTGATGGTCTGGGGTTGTTTTGCTGCTTCAGGACCTGGAAGGCTTGCTGTGATAGATGGAACCATGAATTCTACTGTCTACCAAAAAATCCTGAAGGAGAATGTCCGGCCATCTGTTCGTCAACTCAAGCTGAAGCGATCTTGGGTGCTGCAACAGGACAATGACCCAAAACACACCAGCAAATCCACCTCTGAATGGCTGAAGAAAAACAAAATGAAGACTTTGGAGTGGCCTAGTCAAAGTCCTGACCTGAATCCAATTGAGATGCTATGGCATGACCTTAAAAAGGCGGTTCATGCTAGAAAACCCTCAAATAAAGCTGAATTACAACAATTCTGCAAAGATGAGTGGGCCAAAATTCCTCCAGAGCGCTGTAAAAGACTCATTGCAAGTTATCGCAAACGCTTGATTGCAGTTATTGCTGCTAAGGGTGGCCCAACCAGTTATTAGGTTCAGGGGGCAATTACTTTTTCACACAGGGCCATGTAGGTTTGGATTTTTTTTTCTCCCTAAATAATAAAAACCATCATTTAAAAACTGCATTTTGTGTTTACTTGTGTTATATTTGACTAATGGTTAAATGTGTTTGATGATCAGAAACATTTTGTGTGACAAACATGCAAAAGAATAAGAAATCAGGAAGGGGGCAAATAGTTTTTCACACCACTGTATCTGTCCATCCATTTAACTACAATATCTAGCAATTATATAGTCCTTATCTATCTATCTATCTATCTATCTATCTATCTATCTATCTATC
>JANRMT010062816.1:22584728-22633449 GCA_026402145.1 Polypterus bichir lapradei | reverse complement strand
TTCTTTCTTTCTTTCTTTCTTTCTTTCTTTCTTTCTTTCTTTCTTTCTGATTTTGATTCCTAATCTGTGATTTCAAACCACATGGCTACTCCCCAGTGTTCCCACTAGTGCAGGCCCATGCCGTTCCAGCACATGTGACACCCCATTTGTGACATATGGCACCCATGATGCTGTGCGCTGCGTGTGCCACGTTTTGTTAATCGGATTGTTTCAAGTGGAGACCTGGGGTTTCTCCCAGGATTGCTTTGTTAGAGTCACTGGTGATCAGTACACTAATAAACCAGTTGTTGTGGAGCGTGAACTGGGCTCCACCCCAGCTTCCCAGTACATTGTACGGTCATTAGTGGTCGGTCTTCTGAGGGCTTATTTTAGCTGGTCCACTTAGCGCATCAGGTTGTTGCTTATTTCAGAGCCTTCCTTGGGCACAGCGGTCACTTTCCTCTCCTCTCTTGTCTTCTCCTCTTCTTCCAGATCTGGTGCTCATCCTCCCAAGAGTGCTGCAGGGTCACCCTGTTTGCCCCTTGGTGGCTGACTTTCCTCCATTTGGCACATTGGCTTAAATTTAAAAAAATGACGTAAACAAATGTAACCAGTGAGGGGTAGTGGTGTCCTGTCCAGGATTGGTTCCTTCTAAGTAGCTGGCACTCCCTATGATCCTGTATGAGAATATGGAGGGGTGGGTGCATATAGAGTCCTTTTGGGGTCCTGAGTAGTTCATTATTTTGGGGCCCCCTGTTCTCACTGTGGGTTTTGGGGGTTAGCGGTGGCTCAAGTGGTGACTTAGCTTGCTTATGACCCACTGTTGGAAAGAATAGTGACCCAGGTGGCTCACCCGGGCAGTGCCAGCGTGGAGGTGAACATGCCTGAACTCTTAAATGTGGAGGACATCTTTCCATTCATTTCAATGTATTCTTATCTGGCACAGTTCCAGCGCCAAGATCAGGGCGCTATAAAATAAAACCATGTGCAATAAAACAAAACATTTAAAATGGCTGTTGATTGATTTATTGAAATGGGCAGCAGGTGGGCTGAGATTTAGGATTTTCTGCCATGTCCCAAGGATGTGCTCTTCAGGCTAATTGGCACCTGATCTGAGTGTGTGTGTGAGTGGGCACTGCCAGCTCCCTGTCTGGGCTGTGTTCTTGTCGTTTACCCAATCTTGCTAGGATATGACCCTAAAAAAGTGGAATAATATAAAGGCACAACAGTTAAGAATGAATAACACGATTTGATGCCCACCCCCATTTCGGCCTTTGGCTCGCTGTTCTTGTCGCCCGACTCTAAGCTCGCTCTGCCCTGGCAGGAGGTCAAACACAAAAGAGCTCCAAGCCTCTTCAAAGATGGCAGCATTAGAGGTAACACCCCTCTCGGGGGGGGTGGGGGGGGGTGACCATGTCGGGGGTGGGGGGAGGTTTGTCCTCTTTCAACATTTTACCAGCCGAGGAGGCATTCCTTCATGCAAATGAGATCGTTTTGAATAAAGCAGGGCGTTACTTTATGCTAATTCCACATTTTTCCCTTAGAAGAGCAGCAGCCCACACAGGCCCATTTGTTTGTTCAGAAAGGGTTAAAAACACATCCTAAATGGGCAGGAAAACTGGCCAGCTGGCACCACTAACCCCCAATGAGAGCCGTCTTTGAAATGCCAGCGAAGAGTCACTACCAGAGTCAGCGGTGCTTTAGAAAGCGAGGGGGGCCTCCACTGAACAGCGCCAGCTGGAGGCACATCAAGGCACAACACCACAAATGAACACGAAAAACACTGGAGATGCCTACGTGTGCCCTGTGCCCAGCCCAGGAGACGCCTCATTAATGGCCAATGTGTGTGCGGAACAGTCAGGGGATCGGGGAGGGGATTAGGGCAACGAAACTGCCTGAGTGCAGAAACTCTCTGGAGCACAGCACAGCATGGCACCACAGAAGGATGGCACAGCAGCTCTGTCCACCTGTCGTCTGCCTGGGAATGTAATATCATCTCCAGATGTCGGTATGTCCTGCAACACATACTGGGCACGTGGTGTTAATGATGAATGAATGAAGGAACGAATGTTACGTGAGTGTGGGAATGAATGAACTGCAGAAGGAGTGAATGAGTGAGATTGACAAGTAAATGAATAAACGGAGAAGGCCTGAGCAATTAAATCATTGCATGGGGTGGTGATGAGTGAGTGAGTGAGTGAATGAATGAATGGATGAACAGAAGAGTGAGTGAGTGGATGAGGAAAGTGTGAATAAACAAGTAAACTAATCTGGCAAGTGAGTGAATGAATTAAAAGTGACAGAACTGATGAGTGAGTTAATGAATACTAATGAGTGAATGGATGAACCGAGGAGGCCATATTGAATGATGAGCAAGTGGATAAAGGGTTAATTTATTTACTGGTGGTGAGTGAAAACATGAATGCATAAGGTGAGCAGTGAACAAATGAATGCTGAATAACAGTGTGTGGATGAATCACTATGGAGGGTGTGAATGAATGAGGCTGACAAGGAATTAACTGAGAAGACCTGATCAATGAAATCACTGCATGGACCGATGAGTGAGTGAGTGAATAAATGAATAGAAAAGTGAGTGAGTGAGGAAAGTGAATGAATTTGTTAATGAAAGAGCCAACGAGTGAGTGAATGAATGCTAATGGGTGAATGAATGAACTGAGGAGACCATATTGAATGACGAGTAAGTGGATTAATTTATTGCTGGCAAAGTGAATGCATGAATTAATAATTCAGAAGAATGTATAATGGCTGAGGAAATAGATTTGTTAATGAATGGACTAAAAAGTGAGTGCATGCATTAAAAGTGACATTAAATGAGTGAGTTAATAAAATAAAGAATGAAGGAATTAACAAAGACTTGTATAAAGGATGATGAATGCGTGACGGAATACAGGGAGTAATGAATTAGCTCGTAAACAGATGAATGAACCGGCCAGGAAATGAATAAACGGCAAATGACAGAGCAAATGAGTGTGTCATTGAATGACGAGGGAGTAAAGTCATCAGTCAGTCATTATCCAACCCGCTATATCCTAAATTCATGGTCACGGGGGTCTGCTGGAGCCAATCCCAGCCAACACAGGGCGCAAGGCAGGAAACAAACCCCAGGCATGTCACCAGCCCAGCGCAGCGCATGCACAAACACACAGGACAATTTAGGATCACCAATTCACCTAACCTGCATGTCTCTGGACTGTGGGAGGAAACCCACGCAGACACGGGGAGAACATGTAAACTCCACGCAGGGAGGACCCGGGAAGCAAACCCAGACGGGTCTCCTAACTGCGAGTCAGCGGCGCTACCCACTGTGCCACCGTGCCACCCCAGGGAGTAAAGTGATTCATGCATTTACTGAGGGTGAGTGAATGAGGGAAGGACGGGGGGAATTAATGTGCAGTGAGTGACTGAATGAATTAATGTGGGAATAATACATGGGATGTGTGAGTGAGTTAAAGAATGAATAGGCGGAACAGCAAAGGAATAAATTAAAAATAATAAACGAGTAAATAAATACGTGAGGAAATTAAAGAGAGAATACATTCAGTCACTGCTTTGTGAATAAATGAATTGGGGAGGGTCTCATAGAGTGATGAATGAGTGAATACATTTAAGAATGAATTGGTGAGTGAGTGAATGTACTGAGTACTGCGTGAATAAATGAAGTGATGAGTGAGTGAGCCGAGTGAACGGGTGGCAAACAAGTAAAGAAATAAAATGTCCAAGTGAATGAGTGAATGAATGAACTGGAGAGTGTGTAGATGAGTGATACATGAGTGAGAGCCTTAGGGAAATGATGAATGAATGAATGAAAGGCTGTGCTGTTAAATGAACTGACAAGTCAGTGAATAAAAGCAAGGGAATGAGTGAGCTCAGAAGAGAGGGAAAGGATGATGGATGAGTGGAATGAGAACGTCCATCCATTGGCCAGTTCTGTCACTCGCTTCACACGCCGGGTGACAGTGGACTTCTCGCTGAGCTCGTCACATTCCTTGGGTTCTTTGTTGCGGCTGCTCGCTGAGGTGGATGATGTTGGCTGACTGCAGCGCTTTGTTCTCTGTAGACAATGCCCTTTGATGTCCGTTGTGTTCAAACGTGGCGCGTCTCTCCGGATGGGAGTGTCGGGCGCTTTCTCCAGGGGCTCAAATGTTTTGCTCACTTTCGTTATTTACATGGTGGAGGTCTCCATGGAGTTGGGCCTCACGCCTGCACTTCCTAATTTTCCCAGAAACAGGTTATGAAGTTCCTCTCCAGTTGTAAATGACAAACAAAGGAAACTGTAGAGGAAGTCATTAAACCCGAGGGTCGCTCACTCTCGTTCACCCTTTGTGCTTATTGTTTGGCATTCCCAACTTTCTTAAGGAATCCTTTAAAAAGAGAGACATCCGAGTAGCTGGGCAGAGGCAACGCAAACTGAGAGTCCAAACTCAGTGCTGAAGTCTCAAGGTACAGTCATGGGCTGCAGTGGACCACGATGGCTGGCAGGACACGTTGGCATATTCGATCAGGAATTGGCATTTCGGGCTGACCAGGTTTTATGCTTTATTTTAAACAGTTGACTAAGGTTACAGCTTGGACAATTCACATAGCGGTGTTTAGTCCGATTTGTAATTCCATGTTTGCCGAGCATTTCCCACTCGACAGCTCTGATGTGCCACCTGTCAGAGATCTCGTGAACGCAGCACACAGCTGCCCGAATTGTCTGAGTGGTGCACATCATATCTGAATAAAATATACAAATGTAACACAAGAAGATCGAGCCCTGGGACGGAGGCCTAGTTGATCCATCACGAGGTTCACCAGCTGAGAGCACCCAGCCGAGTCGTTTCAAGTGAAGTACACTCGTCCGAAAGAGGAAGGTGCTGCCCTAAAATTCAAATTCCCAATGTTCGTCCATTGAAGTGAATTGAAACCAAACGGCATTACACAAGATGGCACAATTAGGGTCACTACAGCTTGGGTAGATACGTTTGAGGAAAAAAACGACCGACTTCTGCCTAGTGCTTTTATGTTCCAAAGTTGCTCAGCTATTCTTATATCTATTTTGTATTTTCCTTTTTTTTATTTTTCCACCTGCTGCTGTTTAATTCATCAGAGAGCTCTACTCAACATGAAGGGCTGATGCAGAGGACCAAAGATGGATGGCATCAGCCTAATTGAATGAGTTCAGTGCGTCTCAGTGTTGGCCATTGTCCTAAAAGGCAAGGTATTTGTCACCGGATATGACATGTGGCATCGTGCCTGACATGGAGGTGCATGGTCACCCGATGTGGGGGAGCATGGACATCACGACAGGGGTCTGCCAGTCAGGGATCTGCCAGTCAGTCTGCTGCAGCGTCCTGTTCTGGGCGTTGGAGAGCACATTGGCTTTACAAATCTCGCTTTGAATAACCGAATGTGAAGAGAAACCAGGAAAACATGGGCAACACTGGAATAAAATGAGAAGTGGCGAGGGCATAGACGTTCGGCTCACTCTATGGTGCGAGAGATGACCCTGGATGGGAATCCTGGCCATCCGAGATCACAGGGCGGGCTCTTCAGACTTCAAAATGTCCCCATCAGTCCATCCCGAGCAGAGTCACATTCTTCTAAAGTGTAAAAGGACACTGGAGGTGTGTGTGTGTATTAGCCTAGAAATGCGCCAGTGCATTTACTGTGATGTCAATATGAGGTCAAGGTGAATGCCACCCTGCCCTATGTGCCAATTGAACCCCATCCTTAATAACCAACAGACATAAAGTATTGAGGACTCGCGGGCCAGCCTGGCCTGGTCAATCGGCTGTTGTCACTTAATAAATGCCACTCCTGTTATCTTGCTGGAGTGCTTTATGAAGTTCAGCAGGTGGCTTTTTAGTTTTTAATGAATTCCCTCAGCGTTTGAGGACACGGTGCTATCATATCAAGCTGGACCTCACTGGCATGACACCCGCTGTGTCCACTCTGCTTTTGTTTGTCGAGGTGCCCTGCTTGTCATTAGCTGTGCTGATGGCGTCACCACAGGCCTGGCTTGCATGTCTACAGGGAGAAGCTGCCACTCATTGGTCACAAGGCCTCCAACCTTTGATGAGCCCATCATATTCCGTAGTCTATTATTACAGTATATTATTGAGATATTTATAAAGTGCTTTACATAGACAGTGCGGAGCCACCTCAATTACCAGCATCCACCTGGGCGATGCCGTTCTTGTGCCAGTACACTCACCACACATGAGCTATTAGGGGGGCAGAACAGACAAGGTCCCAGTGGACAGGCCCTACTCTTTTTGAAAGATGCCCCAAGTCAGGACCTCAGGTTTACATCTCATCTCTTTAGCCCAGTGTCCCTGTTACTGCCCTGGGGCAATGGGGTCCACACACAGACCACAGGGTAGGTGCCCCCCCACCTCACCAACACCTTTTCCAGCAGCAGCCCAAGCTTTTTGCAGAACTGCCCAGGCACAAACATGCTTGGCGTCAGGTGGATCACCTGTTCTGGAGTGCAGTTGGCATGGCTGCTGGCGTGGTGTGCATGTGTTTGATTGGCCGCCATTAAGCATGAGAGGGCACCCCAAGTCGCAGTGGCATAGCATATAAATAAATTCCCTGAGGGTTGGGCTGTCCTTCCACTCGCTGCCATAAGAGATGCAGAGTCAGGCTGTTGCTCGTTCTCAGGGTCTTTTCAGTTATTTTTTAACGTTTTCCACACGTAGGGCAGGTTACATTTCATTTAATTCCGTGTTCATTTGGGTCGGTGCTGCTGCCAAACAGATGCAGTGTTTTGGGTTCAGGCTCAGTGCCTGAATGGCATCCATGTGGACTTCTTTGGGCAACATCCCAAAGAGGCTCACATTAGACTCATTGGATTCATTCATGTCACTGAGCCCCTCGCACCCAATGCCACTGAGGCAAACCCTGGCCCCTCACAACCCTGAGTTGGATTTGCTAAGTGGTTTGTTTATTCATATTTTTTCTTTTCTGGCCGTCTGCCCTGATGATGCCAGGCTTACCACAGCTGCTGCCATTGCTGGGCACTTCCGCACAAGCAGCAGGTTGTCAAGTTGGGCGACGCCATCTTAACTGGGGACTTGTCATCCAGGCGTTCATAGGTTTCAACAGTCTGGGCTCATGTCCTGCCTGTGACTTTAATTCTGCCCTGCAGTCTGCCAGGGCACTCGTTCCCGTTGTGTTTCATTCCTCTGCCACCAAACCAACTCCCTTCTAGGTAAACAGATTCACCTCGCCACAATGTCGGACTATACAAGTTTTGAGTGCGGCCTTTTGTAATGGAGGTCAGCATGATAGACGCTATATAGAAGGTGCCCTGACTTCATTCATTCATTCATTCATTCATTCTCTCCTAGCCGCCCGTTTAATTGAAGGTCGGACGTGCGCCTGTGCCAGGAGATGCCGACTGAGCCTCGTCTCTGATGAGCTCTGGGAAATGACTGATAAGAGTCATTAATGGCAGCTTAAGGAAAGCCGCTCTTGACCCGCAAAGACTGGAAATAAAGTCAGCTCAAGGGTACATATTCATTTCACAGCTCAGCCTAATGTCGCCTTTGTCATTTTTATCTGGGTATAACTTTTGATAAGATCAAGAGGACCAGCGCTTTTCAGAAATGTAATGATGAGCGGCGCGTTGAGAGGATTAAAGAGGGAGTCAGGCGGAGGGCGCAGTGATGGCACAGTGATGGCACGCTGGAGGAGAGCGCCGCTCGGCCCGTCTGCTTTGGCGGGGGGGGGGGGGGGAGAATATGGATTGGGGACACCATGTCGACACCATTCAGGCACCCCAGGACACCTCTGGAGTGACATTTGTGTCACAATGTGACACGCCGTTGAAAAACGCTAGAAGGACAGCAGTAACTACGGTGGCTGTGGTGTGTGAGGGGTTGCAAAGGTGTTTAGTGGTGGTGTTTTCAGCACGGTGGGGCTGTTCCGGAATATTCCTGTCTGTGCGCTGACTCGCCTTCACCGACCAGTCAGGTGGTCCTCTTCAGATCAAGGAGCGACTCCGTCCCACCTCTAATGTTTTGTCCTCCATGACTTCTTGTACGCTGATCTGCTCTCCTTCTTTTTCTTTCACTTTTCAAATGCTACTGGGCTATGAACTGGGGGTCCCTAAGTACGATACGTCCACTCGGTGGTGGGGGGGGACTGTCAAACTACACGGGATCTCTGGAAATGAAAGATTTAATGCTCTTCTGGGAGAGAAAAGTTTCTTCGGTCAGAGATGTGCGTTAAAAATTAAAAGCAACCATAAAAAAAGATATAAAGTGCAACAAAACCAGAGCCCCGGAAGAGAGACGATAATCATGATCGAGAGGACAAAAGTACACGAATCTGCAAATAGCAAATCATTTATCAAGTCAGGGTCTTCACTCATAGAGAGAGGGGTTAGGAGCCCACACTGATACGGCGCATTGCCTCACCCACCACATGATCAGGATCCCAGACTAGGACCCCAAATGCAACCAGCAGGAATGACACAGTGGGAGGTTTTTATGGTGCCTGGAGTGCCAATTCTGCCACCAACCCCCAGGTTTTTCGGCCTACTTGCAGGGCGGGATGCAGATTAACGTCATACCAGGACGGAGCAGTTGCAGTTTAAGGGCCTTCCTTGCTCAAGGGCCCAACAGAGTAGAGTCACTTCTGGTGTTTATGGGATTTGACCCGGCCACCTTCCCATTGCCAGTGCAGAGCCCCAGCCTCAGAGCCACCATTGCACTCATAGCCATCCTTTTATGCCATCACATCGATTACGCATGGTTCACGACCTCAGAGGCCATACCCCTAGAAACACTGGAAGCGAACCTAGTGATGGAAATAAACACTGGCGGTAACAATTCATGACAGTGTTGCCTGAAAGGCCACCCCAAAGCAAACAGAAATCCGGTAAGAGTGGGCCAAAAAACTGAGCATTAGGGTTACAGATCCAGGAAATCACAAAAATCCACCCTGGGTCTGTAAAACTCACCAAAACCACAAAGCGCATTCAATGAACCGCACGGGACTGGGGGCTTTGCTCAGCCTTTAGAGGGTTAGGGCAGTCATTTGATGGTGATGGGCCTCTTGGGGGTCAACCCCAAAGATATGTAGCCACATATGAACTAAATGATCACCAGCAGTAACTTGAACAAAAGAATCAAAAATGAACAAAGAGGACGTAAAAGAAGAATGCAAGTCCCAGTCAGAAGGAACGCTGGCTGAAACATCACTGGGGGGAAAAAACAACCGAGTGGTCCTTATGTGATCATTTTAATGCTGGGTGATCACCTTTAAGCTCCATCCCTGTACTGGACAGTTGAGACTGGACATGAGTACACACAGCCATGGGTATGGAGGACACTGCAGGGCCGATTGGTCGACCCCATCACAGCAAACAAGCCCCGGGTTCGTTTATGGCGGTTTATGATTACAATGCTTGTTGCCAGTCATGTGTGTGATGCCATCACTCTGATGGTAGTAACTCTTTTAGGCCGGGTTGAGAATGGATAACAGGGGCAGAGGGTGAAAGAAAGCTGCAAGTGTTGTTAAAACTCACCGTTACGTTACAGGTAGACCCCTCTTTGCTCGGAGGACTGTTAGACTTGTTGACTTGACGTGGAAACCCTGCGTGTGTGCGTGAGTGGCATAGAGTAAGTGTAACCGACTGCAATCTGCTTTTCCCTGCGTTGTGTAAATGATTGTCACCTAGGCACGTTAGGTTAAAACACAAGCTTTTATTTTCCTCTTCCAGTAAATCTTTGCAAAACAAAAGGAAAGAAATAGACAGAGCGTCACAAACACGTCTTCTTCCCTCTGCCCCTACAGCGTCCACCGCGCTACACGCGTTATTATTTATACAAACACATTACATATAAAACTGTTTACAAAAAAATGACTCCAATTTTCCAAAGAAAACTATTTACAATACACATATCTTTATACAAAAAAATCCTAATTTTATAATTATATATTCTTAACAAATGAAAAGAAAATATATATATATATTTATATAGCATACCTTTGCAAAACAAAAGTAAGAAATAGACAGAGCGTCACATACGCGTCTTCTTCCCTCTGCCTATTAAATAATAAATTAAATCGATTATAAATTATTAACACAAAGTAAATGAAAAAAAATAAAAAATATCGGGAAAGAAACTGAAACCACAACCTACCCCTACAACGTCCACCACGCTTCTGGTGTTAGAGCCAAAAACGTGGTGCATGCAGGTTGTGAGGTGTGACGCTAATTAACGCTCGTGCCACAACAGATTATATTGTTGGTAGACTATTAACTATTTACAGGGATCAACACTTTTGGGGAAGTTCATAACAAAAAAAATAAATAAAATTATAGGTAACATTTACACTTTGCTACATAAGCAGCGTCTAGAATGGCATCAACATCGGGCGAGAGAACGAAGCAAATGCACAAAGCGTATTATCTATTTCTTTTTTGCGTATTATTGCTGAATCAGACTCTGACATGTCGAACTCCGATTTTGATACAAGTGGTCTGGAGATCGAAAACGAAAGTCATGCGCCTGGATCAGCTGACCGGTCCCCAGCTGATCGTAGTGATGGACACGCTGACACGCCAACAAAAACGTTCACCCTGGGAGGACAACACAGACATCGATCTGTGGGAGACAAGCTGGCAACCGGACATCACCAAACGCCGCGGCCTACTGGTGGACTCTACGGAGTAGCAGCCTGTCGATTACTTCAAGTGCCTTTCAGCGTATGAGTGACGGGACAAACACGTATGTAATAAGTATGTGAATAGGCCTCCTGGAACAGAAAACAGACTGACATTTGTCATTAATAAGTATTTCATGTTGGTTTATGCTTGAAAACATTGCTTTGTGTGCGTTCTCGAAAAATACTTAGCCCTGGGACAAAAGGGAGTAAAAATAATTAGCCGTGAAAGAGTTAATATGGCGGCGCAGAACCTTAGGTGTCCAAGCTGTGGAGAATAACCCGTTAACATCAACAGTTTGTGTGGTTTTGTTAGGCCAATCATAACTCTTTGGCTTTGTGTTTGGACCCCTGACTTTTGGGACACGCTTTTTGACTCCTTTGCTGGTATTATGGCCCCTTCTGTAATGACGCAGCTGATTCTTCATTATCTGGTCTGGTGTCCTCGTCACATTTGCCCTGCTAGTCCTTGATGTTCTTGTCAGCTCTGCCCCCTGCTGGACACCTCTCCTAATACTCTTTGGGTTCCTCAGCCCATAAGATGCCTTTGTTTGTTGTATTTAAGCCTACTTTACTGTACACCCTGCCCTGAGTGCCCATTTCTTTTAGGCCCTCGTCCCGTATGGGACCACTTTGAAGGCTACTGGCGGATTGGCACATGTGGCCGCCTTCTAAGAGCTCCTCTGTCACATATGTCCACCTCGTGCATTAGAAGTGGCTGTTGGACACCATAAAGCCACCCATCTTGTCTGTCCGTAGAGCCAAGCTCTTCACTGTCACGGTACCCGAGGTGACTGAGAGGTCACAGCATGAACAGGACGTGGAGCAGCACAGAGCTGGATTGCTGCTCACTCATCCGCACGGAGATATCAGTCAGGCCGATGGAGGCCCATTCAAAGAAGGTTCTGCATGTTAATGCTGGCTTTTCAAAAAAGATAAGGATGAATCCCGCATCCGTCACGGGCGTCACCTTCATATCCGTAGTCTCCATCAGTGAAGGACAGCGGCTCGTTGTGTGGGGGTTTGAACTGTCACCTTGTAGTCGTGATGCCAACGCTTTTGCTTCTATTTCTCGGATTGTTCTTGCACATTTCAGTTTAGAATTTGTTTACCTCGGATTGCCATTTAGCTAAGCTGCTTTTTGATTATTTTTTGCTCTTTTGAACGTCTTCTTCAATCAACACATCCTCCTTTATAAAGCCAGGGGTTCATGGTGGTCCTCCCCCTGTTCTTGCACTTTGAGAGTGAAGGCTGCACCTCCTCTGGTTTTGCTGCTGGGATGTCCTGGGTGTGTTTGAAGGCCACCTTGTTGTGATTCAATCTTATAAATGGCCAAAGAGTCGGGAGAAGCAGATGTCAATCGGGTACAAAAGAGGAGGAACAAGTCCTGGAGGGAGTGCCAGCCCATCACAGGGCACATTAACACTCAGCCCAGTGCTTCCAATGCAGCCAGAGAGGATGCCAGTCTCACCAAGTGACTACAATAAACAGTGAGATGTAACTTTGTCGTCAGTCTATTTAAACCCGGGTTGGACCACAAGCTCCCTACCTGAGGGTGTAGGTCATAAGACAATGTGAATGGGCATGGCAGAAATATCTCGATGTTGGTAAACTCCAAACCACTCGGCCATTCAAGGTTTTACTTTCACAGCCGACTTAATCCAGTTGAAGGGTAGGAAGAAACAGAAGTGTGAGGTGCCAAGAAAGGAATAAATCCTGGATGGGATGGTAGCCGGTAACAGGACACCTCGCGTCACACCGACGTCAAACAGACAGCTGACTCGTCCCTTGGTTTGATTGTCACAGCCGCCAGTTAAGGATGGGCAGGAGCAGAAGTCTGTCGGGCACATGAGAGAAACACATCCTGGAGGGGGCACCGGACCATCACAGGACACAAAGTGTAGCCTTATAGGGGATAAACCCTGCAAGGGATGCCAGTCTGTGTCAGGGCACTCTTGATCCTTCTGGCATGTATTCGCTTAGCTCAATTTCAGGGAGCTCTGCCCAGGAACTGTTCCTGCCTCAAGCCCAATGCTTGCTGGGATTGGCTCTAGCTTACCTGCAGTCTTGTCTCGGGATCAGCTATCTTGGGAGGTGGATGGATGGATAAGTCTGAGTGTGAAGCAGAGAGAGCATGCAAGTGCCACACAGACAAAGAACCCAGTCAGTATGCCACTGTGCCACCCAGTCTCAGTCCCTGGCACTTTTAACCATTTGGGTCACGTTGAGTTTTTCCTTCTGCCTTTTGCGTCGCCTGCATGATGAGGTGAGCTTGCCTGGTCCAGGCCAACACAAGGTGCCCAATGTTCACATAACTTGCCAGTATATGGCAGTGAAATGAGAATTTTTGTGGTGCTCATCCATCAAGTGCCTTGCATTACGCCCGTGTCTCCTTCCTTGAAACGAGCGACGATGGCTCAGCCTTCTATGCATTATTTAGGATGCAATTACAGTCCTTAGCCAAGTTCATTGATTGATTTTAGAGACGCAGAATCCTCCTTCTAAGTGAGAAGTTCAGAATTGTAATCAGTGTGGCCACGTTATGCCAAAGCCAAGGAATCGACTGGCATCCCATCCAGGTCTCTCCTGGCACTGTAAAACTGGCCGGACAGCTGCTTTGTAAATTGGAGTCCGTGGGGTTGGCCCATCTTTCCTGTTTTAGCCAGCTGGTAGATGTGGGATTTTGGCGTTGTGTGCCACTTTTATTTCCTCAATGGATGCCACCGCACAAGGAACCTAAGCAGTGGTAATAAATGAGTGCAAGCGCAGGGGCTTAGATGGTGGATATTAAAGAAGTAAGCAAATGGTGGCGCCCCCTGTCGGGCCTGATAGACATGGCATGGATAAGATGGCGAGGGCAGTGGATGAGCAGGCATCACAGTTCAATGTGTGTTGGCAGTGAGGGACCTGGGCGAGCCGTGAGCCTGAATGCCTTAACGTGTTCCAGAATGTCCTAGAGTTTCAAATGAAGCTGAAGACACTGACTGTCCATCCGTCCGTTTTTTAAACCTGTTTTGTCATTAATGTCACATACAGCTGCTCCTTCACCGTCTCCCTAATGTAGCCCACCTTCTGAGGCACAGCGGAGGTGCATGTGCAGGAAAGTCGCTATAAAAAAAGCAGTTGTCTTGGCGTTGACCTTATTAACAGTAGAGGGCGCTCTCGTGGCGGCCCTGAGCTCAGAATCGAACTTCACGTTTGTACAGTGGAGCCTGGCAGGTGACGTGTGTCACGGAGGAGCACACGGGCGTTCAGCGCAGCAGACTCAATGAGCTCTCTGGGGTCCTACGCTTTGTACGACATAGCATCTGCCTGCCATGCCAGGGTGCCCTTTGGGGGCCATGTTTTCAGTTTTCTGAGCTCTGTCACCTGAAATGGTTCCCTCTGAGTCACAAAGGTGATGAGTGAATATCAGGGTTGTAGCTTTATATAGTGCCTTTCAGAAGAGGGCTGCACAAGTGGTCAGGGATGAAGGCTGAGGATGTTGTTTTGTTGTCATTTGATACAGTGCCCACCCCAAGGTGCCGTATAGATGCCACGTTGGCAGTTCTTTTATTTCACGTGTTTAGTGATGAAGAGTGAAGATTGCAGTTTTTGTGATTTTAGGTGCTGTCCGCCATCCCAAGCTGCTCTACTGGTGTAGTGTTTGTGTTCTTCTGCCCTGTGAGTCCGGCCTGGTGAACTGATTCCCTCGGGGTTACAACGGTGAAGGCTGGGTATTAGTGTGGTCCCTTTATATAGCGCCTTTCAGTAGTGCCCACCATCCTGAGGTGCAGGTACACTGTTTGCATTCGTCTGTTCTTTGAACCCTGCCAGGTGAACTGATTTCCTTGGAGTTACATGAGTGGACAGTGATGAAGACTGAATATCGCAGTTTTGTGACTTCATATAGCGCCTTTCAATAGTGCCCACCATTGCGTACAGGAGTTGTGTTTACATTCTTCTGCCCTGGGAGTCCAGCCAGGTGAACTGATGTTCTCGGGGTTACACAAGTCAGTGATGAAGACTGGCACCTCTTAATAGTGCCCACTCCAGCATGTGCCAGGTGAAGACTGACTATTGTGTGTCGTAGCTTTTATACAGGTCAGGTGTGCTTTATGTGCTCTGTAAGGTGATGTGATTCCCTCAGGGTTACAACAGTGAAGGCTGGGTATTAGTGTGGCCCCTTTATATAGCGCCTTTCAGTAGTGCCCGCCACCCAGAGGTACAGGTACACTGTTTGTATTCGTCTGCTTTTTGAGCCCTGCCAGGTCATCAACTCATTTCCTTGGACTTTCACGAGTCGTCAGTGATGAAGACTTTTTTTATATGTAGTGCCCTTCAATAGTGCCCACCCCAGGTCCTGTACCGGTGTCATGTCTGCAGTTTTCCTGCTGCCCTGAGCTCTGCCAGGTGACGTGATTCCCTCAGGGTCTCACTCTTTTTCTTGAGTCACTTTACAATATAGCGCCATTCCAAGGTTCTGTGCCATTGTTTTGCACTTTTCAGCCATGAGGGGGTGCTGGTAGTTGAAGGTCAGTCTTGTGGTTGTTTATAGTGCCTTTCAGCATGTGCCGCGCAGGTTCAACACACTTGCTTCCAGACTGCTACCCTGGGCACACCGGTGGGTGAAGCGATGGTTCAGTTGTCATGCGGTAGGTAAGTCAGTGGAGGAGACTTGTGTTGTTCAGTCGTGACCAGGAGGGGGTGATGTGGCCTGAATGAGGTGAATTGGCTCCTCAGCTGCTCTTTCTGGTGTGTTGGTGACATGTTAGGGCTGGGTGACATGGGGGCACAGGGATTATCCACCCTTCTGGGTTCAAATCTCATGTGTGGGTATTGTCTGTGCTCTGTTTCCATGTTCCCTCCTGACTGTTTTTCTCCAGTATGCCAAGGATGTGTACGTCAGGTTGATGGGCGACACTAATGTGGCACAGCCTGTGTATGAGTGAGCTCTCTGACAAGCTGGCACCCTCTCCAGCGTTGGTGCCTGCCTTCCACCCAGTGCTGCCGTGAATTGGTTTAAGTGGGGTGCGAATGCTGTGGGCAATGCCTGGGCTCATCAGCATGGCATAGTGGCACTCTGTGCCTTTAGGGCTAAACAATCATCTCTGCCTTTACCAGTGCACCGGGGTCTTCTGTCTTTTTTTGGGGGTCTTTCATTTTCATTTTCAGAATTTTTGATGAAGGTAGGGAGGCAGCTGGACACGCAGATTCATGGAGTGAAATATGTCACTCTAGTGGGGTCAGGATGCTCTGGGTCTTCCAGTCAACTTTTTGGAGCCCCTGAGAATCAAAATTGTAGGGAGTCCTTGAAAATATTTTTTTTTAAAATACATTATGGTGTCCTTGGTGCCGGCAAGACCACTCAGCCCCAGAAGAACTGGGCAGAGCTAGATACTTGAGTGGCAGCTAGTTGGGCGGAGCTACACCCTTGAGTGACAGGGATGGGCAACCTCTGGCCAGCTTTGGGAGGAGTTGAGAAAGGGGGCGGAGACTCATTACGTAACGGTGCATGAGGCGTTTCGTCTACTTGAGATGCTCTGACAGATAGGGGGCGCTGTTGTCCCCTTGAACCCTCGGATCAGACGCCAGACACCAGATAAAAGTCCAATAATTTAATTTATTAGGACAATACAGTGCACAAAGCACCCTCCACTCTACAATACTCATACACAATACGCTACTAATAATCAATACAATAATCAATCCCCCTGTGGTGGGTTGGCACCCTGCCCTGGATTGGTTCCTGCCTTTGCGCCCTGTGTTGGCTGGGATTGGCTCCAGCAGACCCCCATGACCCTGTGTTCGGATTCAACAGGTTGGAAAATGGATGGATGGATGGATGGATAATCAATCCTCCTACTTCCAGACGTGTTGTTCCCTTCCTCCCAACTCAGCTCGTCGTCTGGGATTTCCCAGAGTCCTTTATAGTCCATGACCCAGAAGTGCTTCTGAGCCCTCAGTCCACGTGATTATCCGGCACTTCCGGGTCAGGTAAAAACTCTTCTTCTTCAACCTGGAAACACGTCATTTCCTCTGTCCATGTGACTGGGACGTACTTCCGGGTTGTAGCGAATATACAAACCTCTGGTTCTCCCTGCAGCATCCCCTGGCGGCCCCGACGTTATCCAGCAGATTCGGGGCCCCTCTATGCTGCAAGAAGGACTCCATCTGGCGGCCTGGGGGTATTGGCCGGGATGAATGTCCGGCCATAGTCCACAATGCACATATTCTAATGTATCGTATTCTCAAGTGTTCACTTATTGGACATGCCACAGAGACAGAGGGTTCAACCAACACCTGAGCACGATTGGGACCCCCAGATTGCCACCACGTGTGGTCAGATGGGTTACCGAGTATCTGACGTCAGAGGTGTATGGTGTCTGTGCTGCCCCCTACTGTTCCCAAATGCAGGGACGGGTCTCATTAAGTGCTAACAGTCTGTCATCTGCCCCATCCCACACTTGGATTTATATGCTACATTTGGGTGACCAACCCCGCCCACATGTGACCCCCCGCCCCACATCACGTTGTGATCAAGTACAGAGCAGCGCTGCACCCAACCTGAGCTGCAGGTCCTCGTGCGAGTGTCATTGTCATTCTGTTACAATTGTAAGGCAGCCGCACAAACGCCAGCAACAACAACAATGGTTGTGCGTCCAAATGTGGGAATTCAAAAGAATTTCGGAGTGGGATTTACGGCTCGGCCCCAGGAGGCGGCGGTCTCGCTTCTACCAGCACAGATGGATGTTGATGAGGGGACCAAAAGCACTTCAGCAGTAAATAATCTCCGAGTTATTTGTTTCTTCTCCTTTCCATTCGCATTTCCACGTCTTGAGGATTTTTGTTCTTTTTTTTATTGAGCCTTTTAAATTGTTATGAGTCACTCAGTACTTTGGAACGATTTCCATAATTCCTCAAATGAGCGCCGATCAGTTAAGATAAAAAAAAAAAAAAAAAAAAAGTGTGGCGAATGGTGGAAATGTCACCGGCGCCACCACCTGTGCGCTGACATGGACAAACGTGCCAGGCTGCTGCCTCCCGCTCCTTCTCAGATGCCATCTCGACACGTCGGCCTCCTGCTGCGCCCAATGACCCCGAGTAAAGAACAGGAAGACCCTACAGCACAAAACCTCAAAGGAGCGAGGGCTGCCCCCCTAGAGGGTGGTCTGTGTGTGGCACGCTGGCACACTGGAGCAGAGTGTAAATGATGAGGCTACGGACTTGCAGTGTGTCCACATGTAAAGAAAGAGGCTCATGCAAATGGACGGATGTGCGTAATGGGCATAGGGAAAGGCGCTATATGAAGGAAAGGTCTTCTTTGTGACAATTCATCCAGAAAGGCGCTGTATAAAACACAAGGTTTTCAGTTTGCACCGTGATCTTTTATTTGAGTGACCCAGCACATGCATCGTGAAGGCTTTAGAGGATGCCCGCCAGCTTGGCCCACTTAAGTAGCCACCTCCTGTGCCCTCTTGCCAGCACTTGTTGGCCACACTCTCTGGCACCTACCCTGTGGTTTCCTGGGGGTGAAAATCGAATGTTAGTGCTGTAGCTTTATATAGTGCCTTTCAATGGTGTCCACCATCCCAAGGTGGCACACAGGTGTGCCATTTACATTCTCCTACCCGTGTGAGCCATGCCAGGTAGGCCGCTTTCCTCGGCGTTACACAGACAGTCAGTGATGAAGGCTGAATATGCAGTTCGGTGACTATGTGGCATCTTTCAATAGTGCCCACCCTAAGAGAGTTTTCTTCACTGTGAGTTCTGCCAGCTGCGTTACACTGGTGAAGACAATATTAGCGTTGTAGCTTTATATAGCGCCTTTCAATAGAGTTCACCATCTCAGGGTGCTCTCTTGGTGTTCTGCTCTACCCTGTAAGCCCTGCCAGGCCTCTCTGGCACCTCTAGTGTCTCAGTCCTGTCTCTGCCTTTTGCCATTCTGGATCACCAGCGCCCCCTATCTGCCCATCCTGACATCTCTTACTCTTGCTGCCCTTTTTGGGTGACCTTGCCACACAGAGTCTAGTGCAGCAGTGCCCCTCTCCATCTTTCCTGCTTATCGTTTTGCTGGGGCACCATGGTAGCCATCCCAGTGACCCCTGACGTACTACACTGGCACATGCAGGGCTCTCTTACCCTTGCAGTGATGCCCCGGGTTTATGTACTTCTGGACTACCTTGCCAAACACATTTTAATGCCCCTTGTGCTCTCATATTGATGTGTACAGGATTGGTCTTATTCATCACCATACTGGCACTTCCTAAAGACCCTTATGCCTACACTGGCATGAGCAGGATGGCTCAGTTTGCCATTTGTGGTACCCTCCTCTCTCTTTCTCTGGTCTGGATGCCCTTTCCCCTGGCACACCACTGAGACAGTGCCAGGTTACACCTTTGTAAGTGTGCTAGTGTGATGCCACCCACTTTAAAGTGCCGGTTAAGTAACGTCATCTGTTTGTTTAGGCTGGGGGGGAAGAGGGGGGCTGCTACATGATTTACAAAGGCTGGCATTAATATAATAGGAAAAGCAGCAAAGTGGAATAGAAGTGTACCAGCGCCAGCGGGCAATTCAGTGTCACGAGTGAAAAGGGCTTACAATTTCTATAAATCCCGCAGGCACCATGTCCGCGTTGTTAGGCGGGCCGCTTCGCCCCACTAATGGCGTCGTCTGTTTGCACACATCTCCCTTTGAGCTGCCAGCTCGAGTCTTTGTTATTGGGTAGCGTTAATTGGCGGTCGCCCCTCCAGCAACTTGCCGGACCCTTTGTTGTGGAGAGACGATGGGAGCAGGCCAGCGGAACTCAACAAAAAAACAAAAAGCAAAAGGGACCCCCGGCCACAGTAACCTGAAGAGATCAAATCAGAGTGGCCTTCTGTTTTAGGGTGGGCTGCGTGGCTCTGGGGCTTCGTTTGTCATTTCTGATTGACTGGGTCTGAGCAGGAGGGGTACAGATGGTGCCCTACTTGACGAATATAGCGCCTCCGTCGTCTGCTCAGGGTCACATGACATCTATTCAAGGACCTCGTTGATGCCGAGGGGCATACATCTCGTGCACAAGGCAGGCACTCGTGCCAGGAGAGCAGCCAGGCTGCAGTGGGCCATCCCACCTGGCAGCAGACTTCCCTCATTGGCATGCGCAGGACTGCTCCTCATTTTTTCTTACAGTCGTGCCCCTGCATACTGCCATGCCACACAGAGTTATGCCCTTTAGTGACCCGGTATTGTCCTTTTTCAACTGTATTGCCCCTGCCTACTGCCATGCCATTCAGATTCCTGCTCCCAGTAACTCCTATTCTCCCACACTGGCATGTACAGGGCTGCCTCTTCCCTTTCTAGCTTTGATGTCATTGCCTACTGCCATGCCATACACACTGCTACCCCATAGTGACCCCAGTCTTCCTACACTGGCATGTGTAAGATTCCTCCTCTTCATTCTTTCCTGCAGTGATGCCCCTGCCTACTGCCATGCCATACACACATTAGTCAACTCCAGTCTTTCCACACTGGAATGTAGGGGATGGCTGTTTTTGCCAGTGTGGTGCCTGTCCCCTACCCAGAAGAGATGCCAGGCTGGAGTGGGCCATTCTTGCTGAAGCAGTGGAGCAGGCAGTCTTCACATAGGCGAGACTTGGTGTCCTCATGCTGCCCCATCCACATTAATAAGTGGTGGGGGGAGGGTTGATGTATACTGAATCTTCCTCAGCTGAATCATCATCTTCATGTGAATTCCCCCATTTCTGCCCAGCCGGTCCTCCTCCTTCTTCCAGATATTGGCAGACTGGTAATCCACTGCTGCCATCTGCTGGTTGGAGGTTCTCCCCTTTATTTATGAGTCAGCTGCTTTACATGTTTTAGGCCACTCCCACACACTTGGCCCCGCCCCATTGATGCTCACCTGCACGTTTCCTCACAGGTCAGAATTGCAATAATAAGGAAGTGACATCAGCAGTTGCATCTCGGCTCCTTCGTTTCCTTTGTGTTCTCCCAGACATTGCCCCCGTCAATGGACCCTAGGTTTTGTTGTTCCAATGCCTCATCGCTCTCATATTATGCAAATGAAGCTGTGTTTGTTCTTAAATGTTAATTATGAGCAGATTTATGCCTTAGAGCTCCTCATTTAAGAGACAAAAACAACTTGCTGTTCGAGTCCTTCAGGAGAGAAGTACCAATTAGCAGCTCTGCTCTAATGGAAAAACGCACATGGAGAGGCTGGCGCGGGACACTCAATGGTGGGCATCAGTCCGCCACGGCCAGTCTGCGGAGGGGGCTTTCACGTGCACATTTGTGCAGCATGTGTTCTGGTAGGTGATTTCCTAGCTCAGGGTCACATTTTTATAGCGTCTTTCGTCACTCGAAGGCACTTTGCGGGTGTTTTAGCCGGGTGTAGAGTCGGCTGACCATGCAGGGGGTCAGTGGCAGGGTTTGAACCTGTGTCTTTGTTGTTCTGTATTGTGCCTTAGAGGGCACATGTCATGAGAGTACTGCTCTGTCCTTACTTGTACAATGTGAGCAGTGACAGGTGACAGTATGCGCTGTGTGGCACAGAGCGTTGGTGGCAGGAGTGTCACCCACCCTGTGTAGTGCCTTTCACCCCTGAGCGTCAACCTAAGGCCCTTCCATAGTTATACTATGAGAGTGAGTGATGGTGACTGCACCTGTGTCTTGTGGGTTTATGTAGCACCTTTCACTGCTCGGCTTATGCACAGGTTGATGCATTGGTAGAGCTGTGAAATAACAGGCAAGTAACTGGGTGGGGGGAGTCTGAATGTCCGATCCTGATAGTTTATATAATGAGCACCATCTGATGGCAATGCCACCTCATCCTCACTTCTACAGCATAAGCCATGGAAGGGGAAGTGGCACATATGAGCGCACCTCCATCACTCAACTGGGAAGTGAAAGGATTGGCTCAGAGTGAAACACACAGTCAACAATGACATCTGCACCAGGAACTTGTTATGTTATATAGTGCCTTACAACGCTAAATATCAGTGCAGAAATACAGCAGTTTATACGGTGGCTCACGTATGTGGAGCACAGGGCCATGAAACAGCACATGTGGGCCACAGCAGGAATTAGGGGCGGAGACTCTGATCTTGAATATAGCGCCTTACAGCGAGTCACTTAATACAAATGCTGTTCAGCTCTCCTTTCTGCAACGGGAGGAGTTGAAGGTGAAGTGATGCACGTCAAGGGGTTTCCTTCTTTGTTCAAGGAGGTGAAGCGATCCTCTCAGAATCAGACAGAGAGCCCATGATAGAGATTGCACCTGTGACTTGTCACTTTTTATAGTGCCTTTCAGTACTAAATATCTGCGTATAGTTTAAACTCCGGTTCATGTATCTGCGGAGCTGGAGCACAAGTCCATGAAGTAACACACGTTAGGCTGGAGGCGGAATGTTCTCTTATATGGCGCCTTATAGTGAACACCAACTGAGGCCACTTATCAGGAATGTCATTTCACTCCTAGTGAGGGGTGGTTAGCCGTATTGGAAGGTGAAGTGACTCGCCGATGATGGAGATGGCACCTGTGACCTTCATACCGAATCTCACCCAAAGGCACTTTACAGGAATCTGCAGAGCTGGTCACCATACATGGCTGCATGCGGAGTTAGTGGTGGAGACGGAATCTCTGACTTGACCTTATATAGTGCCTTTCAATGCTAAATATCAGCATAGGGACAGTTTATACACCACTTCATGTACCTGAAGAGCTGGAGCACAAGTCCCTGAAGGAGGCGTTAGTGGCGGCGGTGACTGAATCTCTGATCTTGTTCGTTTATATAGCGCCTTCTAGTGAGCACCATCTGAGGTCACGTGTCCTCGTTTTTACTGTGTGAGGAGCTGAAATGGCGCCGGTCAAGGCGATCCCCTCTTGTTTTTGGAAGGTGAGATGACCCACGTGACCTGTCCTGTTATATAGTGCCCTTCCGCGCCAGAGACGGTCTCTATGCAGTTTACCGATGTCGTGCACACGGGTATCACAGTTAAGTGACGCGACACACTTGGGATCACACGAAGCGACGCGCATTCGGATTGGTTCAGACTTGTC
The DNA here is from genome assembly GCA_026402145.1 of Polypterus bichir lapradei. Lineage (NCBI taxonomy): Eukaryota > Metazoa > Chordata > Cladistia > Polypteriformes > Polypteridae > Polypterus > Polypterus bichir. The sequence continues at coordinate 22,610,753 of JANRMT010062816.1, read as the reverse complement.
ATGTTTGTAGTGTCTTTAATGAGTGAGTACCACTGGGGGGCAGCGTGCCCGTCCAGCGCCATTGTGGTCACATTAGTTACACTGGTAGGTGAGGTGACCTGCTCTGAGCCCTGTGGCGAGTTACGGATGGGCACTGAACTGGGCGCTTGGCTGCTCGGCCACGTTGTCTTGTTAAGAGAGCCCCCCTTTCACGCCAGCTGATGCCCTGCCCGTTTTCCCGTTAATGTGTCCATTTGCCGTTTGCTGATGTGCGCGGTGTTCATTTCTAGGACCGCTGTGCTAATGTGGCACTCGCTCCGTCACTGAAGTGGCGCTCAGTAGAGTTTTGTCGGTCGGCGCACATTTTCTTCCCGATGCCGTTTATCTACTTTTTCACCTTTTCGTCGGAGTACTCGGAGCAGATCTGCACAGCAATTTTCTCTGAAAGGGGGTCTTTTAATGAGCCTTTTAGTAGGGGGGAGGTTAACGTTAGCCGGATTGTCGAGCCTGAACCATTGAAGCTAATTATGTACGGTAAGTGAATGAGCGCCCACCGGAGTTACCGGGGGTGCAAAGGGATGGGCCGTCCGAGTTATAGAAGATGACGGGAGAACAAAAACTAGAAAGTTAACGGTCATTAGCGAAGTGTCTATGAGGAGACGGGCAGGGGGGATGGGGGCGAGGCCAGGGTGCAGAGAGAGAGATTCTGAGCCCCCCACCCTCCCCTCCTTCTACTAACACAGGATTAGGGGAGGGGATTTTTTTTTTACTGCCGTGGGCCTTTTTAGGAATCTCTCGATTGCTTCCTAGCAGTGGAGGCGCACAGCCGGCCAAACAGCCAGTGGAGGGACACGCGCGCTCTCGATGTCCGAGGGACCAGAGCGACTTCCGGATATGTCGTGCAGGTAAGCAGAACAAGCTCGGCTTTTTACTCTCCGTCAACAGAAGCTGGGAATAAAACATAAATAAATAAGAAATTCTTGGACTTGTGTGCACGGAATCCATAAGGGCAGCCCTCGATCGCTCTGCTCTGCTCCGCTCCGCTCCGCTTGTGACTGCCACTCCACCGGGGGTCGGGCTGTCTGGCGGAGATCCGTTGCGCCCCACTTTAGTTCGGGTTTTTGAAGCGCACGAGTCAGTCGCCGGGTCCTGCGCTTAATTGCACCTGGAATAGCAGATGACATTCTTGTGCGCGGCGGCGCCTGGTGAGTTGCAAAGACCGAATTATTGCAGCGATGGCGTTAAAAAAAAACAAAAAAAACAAAACATCAAAATCTGCTGAACGTGCGTAATGAGCCCGTGAATGACCGCCAGAAATGGCCGCTTATGGCAGAAATCACCTTGACGAGGACCCAGCCCCATCTACCCCCGGGGCACATTTTTCGTTACAAAAATAAATACAAGTCTACCTCGGGGTCCTGGAAAGAAGCGCCGAGCCCGGGATTGACGGGTGCGCGCGCGCGCGCTCTCCGCACCTTTGTGCTTTAATCAGACTTTAATTGGCTGCCATTTGCATGAAGTCCTAATGAGGCGCATTCCTTTGGGTCTTAAGAGAACAGTCTGGCGCATCCCCTGCGGGATTGGAGCTTTTAAAAGCGCGCCTTCGGTTGCCATGGGGCGAAACAAAAAAAAGTTAGGACGACTCCCGGCTGCGACCGTGGCTGGTGACAGTGACGTGACGTGAGGTTCAAACGTCTCTCCGGGGTCAGGATCATCCCACCCAAACAGCCACCTGGAGGAGACACGCGAGACCATTAAAGGCATCTTTCAAACTTTGTGAAGGTCTCCAGTGGCGCTGAGGTTGGCGCGGCAGTCCGTCCAGAGCCGATTATTCGCTCGCTTTGCGCTGCCTGTATGCAACCCCCCCCCCAATCCCCGTGTCTGTGTTGTTAGGCGCCCAATTGGCTCCACGACCCTGCTCTGGATAAGCGTGTTTGGAAGGTGGATGCTCTTCCGATTAGCATTCCTGCTTCCCAGTTGTCAAATTTACAAACAGGGGATCGAGTGTTGTGTATACACACCCTAATAATAATAATAATAATCATTTTATTTATATAGCGCAATGGTGTTCACACAGGTTTTCTACGAAAGGCACTACATACATGTAAAGGATGGCAGGTTCATTTTCTATGTAGGCTCACTGTTCTGCTGGTCTACCAGCACTTTCTGTACAATGTGATGAAAAATTGTAGATTACTGATCTAGAAAATGTCCAAATGGCAGACACTATATACAAGGCACTATATTCAGTTATTAGGGTGCAAGTTTAAACCACTCCACTTACTAACTCTGTCCCCATAAGCTCATCACCATAAGTAGAAATGACACTAACAGCTGGAATGGTGTGCACTATGTAAAGGCACTACATTCAGGTGAAGATTCAAACCCCTCCACTTATTAACGTTGTCACCTTAAACCTCCCACCATATGCTAGAGGCAGCCTTGCGGAAGTGCAGCTGACAGTTGTGTTGGTGTTCCCTGTGGCCCGGTGCCGTATAAAAGGAACTATACAGGGTGGTAGCTCATTATGTGGCTTGCGGTGTCACCCATGAGCTGTTCTACTAATATGGAGTCAATGGTGTCTTCTCTCTACTGCTACTGGGAGTTGTGGTTTACTATGGAAAGGCACTATATACAATTGTGTTTTTTTTATCTGCTCAAAATGCTGAAACTTACAATCCATTGTATTTCATACCTGTGGCTTGTCATTGGCTGTAGAAAGGCGCTATATACTGTTGTTGGGACGGAAGTTGAATGTCCACTTTGACTGTCTGTGCGACCCTGTGCTTGCCACCTCATTTCTCGACTCTCACGTTACACGTGTATGAGTAGAACTTATGAAGTATCTGCTCAGCTGTGTGAAACAGCGTTGATAACAGAAAGGCGCTATATACGATGATTGGGTGTCACGTGCAGGTCATAAATGTCATTTCTGTGTGACCCCAAATTGTTGCTGCTTCTTCCTCTGTTCACTTTGTATAAATACAACATTGGTGAGTTTTGTCTACACAGTTCCCCAGGATGGTGTTTTAGTAAAGAAAGGCGCTATATAAAGTTACAAGTTGGCAAGTTCAGTCTTCAACACTGAAGAGCTCAGAGGACCTGAGGGTGGCATTTCATCAGTCTGGAATCGACTGACTTTGGTTCTGTCTGTTGGTGTCGTTGCTCTGGTGGTCACTCTGGTGTGTGCCCGTTAATGGACTGGAGTTATTTTACTGTCTTGAACCAAGAGCTGCTGCTGGGATGTGCTCTGTGATTCCATTGGGCAACAAATAAATGAATGAATGAACAAATGAATGAATGAATGTCGTGTCTCCTGTTCTAGCAGCCATTCCACCTGCACTTCATACCTCGTCATCTACCTGAAGCTAAGCACGTTTGTGTCCGACCAGCACTTGAATGGGAGACCAACCAGTAAAACTCCAGCAGGGGGTGCTTACCCTGTGCAGATCCCATAGCCCCCATTGCAGTGACGGGGACACTGGGCTGTAAAAATTGTTGTCCTCATAAACCGGGGTCCTGACCCTCTGGCTGCCCTGTCATCCCTTCACCCTCCAATAGCTAACATGTGGTGGGTGTACTGGCCAAAGAATGGCTGCCGTCGCAACATTCAGGGGGCTGCTGCACGTTGGTGTTGGCTGAAGTGGCTCCCCACTGTCTGTGTAAAGTTTCTCGAGGGTCTTGAAAAGCGCTATATAAATGTAACTGTCTCTCTGATAAGGATCAGCTGAAACAACGCGATGGATGTGAAGAAACATTTACTGCTGGGGGCAATGCCAGGGCACAGTGAGGAGGAACAGTCACCTGTGCTTGTATCTGAAGAATATATTTAGGAGTAATGGGGGTTACTTTATGGTGGTCTAGTGGTAGTGCTGCTCCCATCGCAGTAAGGAGACCCATCCTGGTCCTGCCTGTGTGTGTCGTCTACGTGTGCTCCCCGAGACCATGTTGGTTTCTGCCACCTGCTCAGATTTCCTCTCACAGTCCAAAGACATGCGGGTGAGGTGGACTGGCGATGCTAAACTGAGCCTGGCGTGTGTGTGTTCAGTCTGTCCAGGTGGTGTTCTTGCCTTGTGCCCAATTCTTGCTGTGACAGACTCCAGCTTCCCCGTGACCCTGTTCTGGATAAGCAAATCTGGAAGATGGACAGATAGACGGGGAGGTTTGGCAGCACTACTGCCTTCCAGCTCTGGGCAGATGGGTTGAAATGCCAGTCAGAATGCCATCTGTGTGGAGTTTGTATGTTCTCCATGTGTCCCCATGAGGCGTCTCCTGTCTCCTCTCACATCACAGAGATGTGCAGTTTGGCTAACTGAGGGTTCAGATTTGCTGAGTGTAAGCAGCTGATGTGGACTGGCACACTGTTTCCTACCCGGTACTACCCAGTATCAGGGGCACAGCAAGCTGTTTTGAGGAGGTATACAAGATCTCATTTTGGGCCCCCATTCTGCATGCATTTTATAAAGCAAAAAACAGCAGGTACTGACGTGGGCACAGACATTGGCACTGAGGGTGGTAAGGCCAGAATTGACAGGCTAGACCCTAAAGTAATAATCCAGCAATAATAATCATCATCATCATCATCATCAAACTGGCATAGCATCAGAGACGCCGATGTTTGAAAGTAATGTCTGCTTGTCCCATCCGATGGATTGTTCACTGGCTCAGCATACTTGATTGACACAAAGGCCTCCCAGTTATCTCTCTCTCTCTCACTCCGTGCCTCTCAATTTTCTTTGCCATCCTTACCAGTATCCCCATAAATGGCATGCAAGTAGGCACCAGAAAAGCCAGCTGCTCACAAAAGACTGATGCTGGATTTGCCGAAAGGCAGAGGATAGCAAAATAAGAGACTGTCATGCCTATGGTGGTCCATCTTCTGTAGAGCATGAAGTTTTGACTCGCCCTTGGCACATTCCACCACAGTGTGCTAGGGGGCGCTACTGAATCAGTTGTGTTTTTATTATGTTGTCATTGTTAGGTTGTGTGTAAAGTTCTGGATACTCTTAATGCACAAGACAAACCTTTTGGGGTCCGGTCAGCCATCAGCAGGCCAACTGGCTGCTCAGCCCCCTTTATGGACAACAATGATGGGGAAGGGGGGGCATTTGTTACTGACCTGTGCTGCAGTGATGCCATCCCTCTACAGGGCTCACCCGGGTGAGGGCACAGGCCAGTAAGTGCCAGCAACTCTGATGGCTTCAATGACAGTTGGGGTAAAAACATGGAGGCGGGAGCCAAAAGGGCAGTTCTGGCAGGAGTAACGTCTCTGGCTTCACTGGAAATGATGGCAGACATGTTGGTACCTGCTCAGTCGGCCTGGCGCTAGCGAGGACCTGGAGGGCGAACCAATGGAGAATGTGGAGTGAGAAGATGGATGAAGTGGCTGGAATGTGAGGAGTAACGTGGTCAAACCCAGGGGGCACAGCTGCCCACATGTCGGAGTCCCATTGTGCTTGTTGCTCCGCCCTTTTCAGTGCCTTTTTAAATTGTAATCCCGCTCAGAGAGGTCAAGCGTTGGTCATTTGGGCAGAGCAGGCAGTGGACCCCACGGTTTGAATTCCTGTCACCCCTGCCTGGGCACATTTAAGCAGACACATGGAAAGAAACCGATTGGACTGTTTCTTGGGATAGGACTGTCATGGAAAGGCGCTATATAACATTATGGGGTGGTGACTCACTGTGTCAACTCAGGGCTTCTTAAGCCTACAAATAGGGGAGCAAGTATAGTGGATGCACACAGCGGCTTGGGCTTGGTGTTCCCAAAGGTTCTCTTTAAAAGGCACTATATAGAGTTAGAAGATGAGCCTGCCATCCTGTATGTAGGCTCACTGCTGAGCCACCAGCCCTCTCCTTGTACAACTGTAGTGCAGCAAACGTGAGAGCAGGACACACTGGAGAGTGGTGCTCTGTAAAAGGCACTGTATTCAGTCCTAGGGTGCCGCTTCACACTCCTCCACACTAGAGAGAGCATCGTGGAAATGCAGCCGACAATCGGAATGGCGTCCACTGTAGAAAGGCGCTATATAAAAGGCACTATATAGGATTACAGTATAGCCACCTCTGCCCATGATCATCTTGCTGTGTGACCCCGAGTGAGTCTCTTCATCTGCTTGACCTCACATTGTAGAAATGTATGGAAGTCAATTGAGTTTTTTACAGCTTGCTTCTGGGAGTCCAGCTTTACTGCTGAAAGGCGCTATATTCGTTTGTAGTTTTCCGTCATTTAGTGAGTGTGCCCTTTTGTATTTTACACCTGTGACTCCTGAGGGTGGCGTTCACTATTGAAAGGCACCATACAGTATAGTGCTGTTGGAGGCAGAGGTTGAAAGCCCACCCCTGACCCTGTGTGTGACCCCCCCCACCTGTCAGAGCTCCCGTCACACACCTATGAGTTCAAATCTGCCTAGCTGCGTGGAATGGCGCTCTATAAGAGGTCATACGTTGGTTTTCTTTGTGTGACCCCAAGTTGTCGCTTCGCCTTTCGGGGTTTGCCTTCTAGAAGTTTCATCTGCGCAGTTCCCTGGAGTCGTGTTTCAGTGCAGAAAGGCGCTATAAGTGTGCAGGTTTAGTCTCCAGCACCGAATGGTTTCTGAAGCCCTGAGTGGGGCATTTTCTCTGCCTGGAGCCAATTCAGTTTTGGTCTGTGCAGCTCCTCTGGGTGGTTCCTTGCCACTTAAAGGCGCTATATAGAAAGGAGAATGTGGTTGCCTGTTATCTCCTGGGATTTCTGGCCACCTCCTAATATCTGTGTGTGTCTTCTGTATTTTGCAGGTGTCTCTCCAAGGCCTTCCTTGGCAGCTAGTTGACCGGACGGCCCGTTCACCATGGTAGTGTCTCAGCCACACGCCACCTTCAGGTCTGCTCTCCCTGGGCTCCTCCTTTTCCTGACGCTTCACCTCTGCTCATCTCAGAATTTCTTTGCCCCTGAGGACAGGCCGCAGGATTTGTGTTCTAGAAGAGAGCACCCCACCGTCTCCTTTGATGGTAAGTAGGGGGCCCTGTGACTGCCAAGGCGCCGGTGGGCATTGACATTCTGATTTGGTTTGGTTCTATCGAGAAGGCAGACTGGAGCACGGTGGGCGGGGTTGGTGGGCGGGTAAACTATCAATGATTTTAGACTTTGGCAAATCACAGAGCAGGGTTTTGTTGTCAGGCATCCCCAACCGCTGTTACTTGTCTGTAATTTTCTAGTTCAGCCAATTGACTTGGCAATATTTAAATAAAAAGGCGGGGCTAACACTGCCAGTGTCAGCGATTTGCCAGCAAGCAGAGCTGATTATCTGCGGTTGAGTAGCGTAGTGGCTTAGTTGGTTAGTTGGTGTGGCTGAGATCAGGGTTCAAGGTGGCAGCTTTAGGGCAGGCAGTGTGGCGTAGTAGTTTAGGCTTTGGACTTCAAACCCTGACACTGTGTGGCCATGAAAAGGTTTTGCCACTTTTAATGCAGATTTTTTTTTTTTTTGCCAGCTCTAGCACCTCCTGCAGGATAAAATCAGCGGAGAGTTCAGAGCACCTTTAATAGCATAGGGTTTTATAAAGCTATTTCTGTATCATTTTTAAAATAGTAATTATGCAGTTTATCCACCTTAATTTAAGGAGAAGTGTCTGTGTAACTGTGTGTCCCTCCATTTTCTGAGCCTGCCCTTTCCAACAGGTGGCGCATTACAAACGCTTGTAGTGATACTTTTGATCACTACAGATGTTTGCGGTGTGCCATCTGTTGGAATGACAAGTGTAACGCATTTTATTACTACATGCAGTACAAAATACATTCCAATAGATGGCGCACTGCAAACATTAACAACTTTAAATTTCATCCCATCTTGGATGGGTAGCACACCTAGTACAAGGAACTGCATACTCACCTCACTGTGGCCATTTCTGGTCTAACAGGGCACCAAATGCTCAGATGTTCCGCTGTTAACCAGGTTGCTTCATCGTAATACGGGGGTCCAGGTCCACCACTCAGCCCCGAATGGTCCAAGCTCTCCATTAGCTTTAATCTGTGCAATCCATCATTAAAAGAATACTGCAGATTTAAGTGGGTTGGATGTGACCTGGCAGAGGGCGCCACACTGGCCATTTCTGTATCATTAATGGACTGCCACCGCCAAAAACCACCGATGAGAGGCGGCTGACGTGACTGGGGTGTAGCGTAGCAGGCAGGCTGTGATTGGTCAGTTAACAGCCGACTACTACAAACGCTTATGAGAGCACAGGAGCTCAAGTGCCCCCTTGTGGTGTCAGGGGCTTACTGCGCCACCTCTTCTTCTTGATAAAGATGTTGTTAGAATTAAAGAAGTGTCACGGGGTGTTGGGAGTCTGTCTGCTTTGGCCAACGTCAGTGCCATGGAGGTGCCAATCTGTTTCATGGCACACACACTTCGATACCAGGTTGGTTAACATGGGATGTGAAAATAAACCAGCATAGAGGATCAGAGCTGACAAGGGCAAGGGGCGGACATTAAAACTCCAGACAGACTGCGGTCAGAAGTGGCTTGTCAAATTGTGCTTTTGTATAGCGCCTTGAAGAGCCTCACAGACTATCCTGTGCAAATCTTAGATTAGCGTTCAATCAGCTCGGGCCTTAAAGGGAAGCTGAGATGACCATTTAACGCCAACAAGGAACGTTCAATGAGAGCAGGGCAGCTTCTGTGTGGCCCCCAGACAAGGGTTCAAGTCACAGCGAGGACACTCCACTTCATCCCCCTGCGTCTCCAGCTGCTCCCGTTTCCTCCCACGTCAGTTGGACTGGAGACTTTAAACTGGCCAGATGTGAGCGGGCACCCCCGCCAGGGTGGGTCTCAGCCAGGTGACCAGTCCCTTCATGGCCAAATGGGACAAAAACCAAAGCAGGCTGTTTCCCAGAATCCCCCCCTTTTTTTCTCAATATCCCAGCCATTTTCCACTTTTAGATTTTGTTCACCACCTTGTGCCAGGTGAGAGCTTTACTTATCACTTGGGTAAGATGGGCATGCCCACTCCCTGGGGCATCTAATATTTGTGCCGGATTGCTGAACGTAACCCTGCATAATATTTTCGGCTCCGCTTCTTCCAAGTCAGGGCTGGATTGCTGAAATCCTGTGAAATTTTTATTTTCATTTTTTTTTTTTCCCAGCCAAGTCAAATTAGCATTTTTGGGCAGGCGCCAGTTTGTAAATATTTGGGCCCTTGGGGGGCTATTAAGTGGTTTTTGTTGTATTGAACATAAAGGCCATTTTAATTCTGTCCCATCGCGCGATAAAAGCTTATGATTTATTGTTCCGGCTTTTTCCGTGAGTCCCGCTAGCACCCAACCCCCACCCTCGACCCCCCATTCCATCGTCAAGCACAACTGGTCACTAATGCATTATTCCGGCTTTCCCATATTGATGAGAAATGCATTATCATCCATCAAGCTAAGATCAGGATTAAGCCCCCCGGGCAGGTTTGCCTGGAGATTTTTCTTCTTTGTTCACTGAGGTCTCTTTTGGATTTCCAGCTGCATTTTGTAAAGATGGCAGATCTTCTGTTTGTTCTGACGGACATGTAAAAGGGCTCAGTGATCCGTGTCACAAAGTTACTCCAGTAAAGTCATCGACAGGCAGTGTCGCCCCCCAGTGGCAGAGCCAGTGTGCTGTAGAAAAGAGAGCCCACCACCGGCTCCTCATGCCAGCCCGACTGAGAATCATGGGAGAGGGTTCAGTGTGCTGTCATTGGCATCCTTTTGTCATTTTGGTTTCTGAGACGTCTTGGTGGCTCTTCTGGGGATTTTCAGGTTGAATGATATTCTAAAAAACAAACAAATGACAATGAAAAGTGAACAAAGACGATAAAAAGAAGCACAGGAGGAGCGGAGGAACCCTGGCTGGAGCAGAACTCCTGAGCAGCCCTCTTCAGAGCTCCTCCTAGTGGTCGTGGTGTTTTTGGCTCATTTTTGGATGATCTTTTGTTTTGCTTATTTTTGAGGGTTTGTTGTTTTTATTCTTGGAGTATTAAAACATTTAGCATTTTAGTATCGGGGGGCTCTGCATATGGGGAAGCGGATATACAATTTAAACAGACTTATTTTAATGAGAATTTTTACATATGCATAATAGAACTAACTATTTTACATTACAGTGAGTAATTAACCAAAGTAAAAAATAGTAAAATGTAATAAATTGAAAAAAAATGATGTTTCATGTTGTGTTTGAGGTATTCGTTGCATTATACATTTTTGCTCTGTTTGGCTTTGAAATTAACATGCAAATACTTTTTAAACGTACACTTTTACTGTAAAGCTTCAGTAAAAACAATATTTGGAATGAACTTTTCATCAATATCGCCTTGAATTTTGATTGTGTGTTTGGACTTTCAGGTGGCACGGTGGCGCAGTGGGTAGTGCTGCTGCCTCACAGTTAGGAGACTTATCTTCCCCGGTCCTCCCTGTTTTGGAGTTTGCATGTTCTCCCCGTGTCTGCATGGGTTTCCTCCCACAATCCAAAGACATGCAGGTTAGGTGGATTGGCGATTCTAAATTGTCCCAAGTGTGTGCTTGGTGTGTGGGTGTGTGTGCCCTGTGGTGGGCTGGCACCCTGCCCAGGGTTTATTTCCTGCCTTGTGCCCTGTGTTGGCTGGGATTGGCTCCAGCAGACCCCCGTGACCCTGTGTTGGGATATAGTGGGTGGGACGATGGATGGATGGATGTATGGATGTTTGGACTTTCATCGTGACAACGCAACGTATAACTGCCCGTGAGTGGATATCATTTCTTTCTCTCTAATAAATAAACCAACTTTTTTGAATGTTTGTGATTTAATTGTCATAGCAAAAGCTATTCTAATGGGAAACTGTAAGCGTTTTAATATGAATGGCATATCAAGATCTCCTTTGGTGTCTCATGTCATTAGTGAAGATGGACTACATTACCTTTCTTGTCGCCTGTTAAAATTTTACGTGTCAGAATTGTTCGACCAATTTTCAATACAACTAATCATGTCCTATTGCATAGCCCATCACTCTGACATAAATTACTTAATAAAATTACGATATGCCCTTCTTTCAACAGTAATTCAGCCGGTGGAAGACCAGACAGTGTTAACGCATGTAGATATTGTTCATGATATTGTAAGTTGATATTTTCATCTGTGGTAGGCTGGCTTCCTGCCTTGTGCCCTGTGCTGGCTGGGATTAGCCCAGTGGATTCCCATCACCTTGTATTTAGGATACAGCGGGTTGGATAATGGATGGATGGATGGAGGTTTTCATCTTCCGCACCATCACCACCAACTGTTTCAGCAGAGTCTATTGATAAGCATTTAACCAATTTGCCGTGTAACTGATCGACAATTTTCGTGTTAATTTGTTTGACTTCATCGTTTCTCAGTGCTGGGATTGCCCATGTACTCATTTCTTCTGTTGGTAACCCTTCAGGATGAAATTCTTCAATAAGATTTGGACATAATACGTCTTCTTTAATTGGGAACTTAAAGTGTGGAAAACATAAAAATTTATAAGAGCTGAGAGCGCAGGAACTGAGTCTGACAAAAGCATTCCCACCAATGAGAGGCGAGAGGAGCGTGAGAGGGTGTGGTTAGTATGGTTGAGAGGAGGGTGGGACTTGAAAAAATCTCTTGGCAACAGTCTTGTTTAAGGATTTTCTTTAATAACAGGGAGAAGTGTGTTGTGTTTATACGTGAGGAATTCATTTCTGAATTGAGTTTGACTCAAAATGAAACAGTATGGAGGATGAGAAAGCTGGCGAGAGTCGAGAGCAGAAACATCAGCTTGGTAACCAGGCATCAACAAAGGAACAGCAGGACACGGAAAGCCTAACATCACATACTCTGGAATGGAAAGTGCTGGCGCTTTGGATGATGTCACATGTTGCGTACTCCCAGGGGATTCTGGGAGATCACTGTGGCAACAGTCAGCACTCTGCTATCAACAACATGGCAACACGATCAGATGTTATCAGAATGAAACTTGGTCGATATTGAATAATGCAGAAAATGAATAAGAAAATCTTAATCCTTGTGGTCTGAAACCCCATAATTCACGTACAACACATATTTAGATCTCGTAGCGTATACAGTACCGTATCATTTCTGTTGACTTTTGGTTGTGTTTTATGGCAGCTGCTTTCTCCTCCATTTACTTGACGCCATGTTGTTTGTTGTCATCCGAGTCCCAGAATTAGTGACAGTATAAATATGGCAGAGTGTGGGTTTCCCTTGGTGGGTAAGCGTATTCAGTTTTCATTTAAGTGGTCCTGCCTGCTGGATCCTTCTTGGGGTTTTCACCTTCTGTTCGTCAACTAGAACTTAATGCGTTGGCTTCTTTTGTTTCTCTGTTCTGACTGTCCCTCCATCTTCCTCCATCATCTCCTCTTTCATTTCACCCTGGTCACCCTGCACAAATCTTTAACGTGTGTGTGTGACTGTGTGTGTGTGTGTGGTGGGGGGCCTGACCCAGAAGTGTGGCTGATCGGGCACTGAGGTGAAGTGATGCGGTTCCTCCACTGCCTCCTGTTTAACGGGCTGCTTGCTGTTTTCTTTGTTTTTTTTTCATTATCGTTCTTTGTGTTTCATATACCGTATCTACTCGCGAATAAGTCCTCCCGTGGATAAGTCGGTTTGATTTTACCATTTAATTTCTGGTATTAGCGCTGCTCCCTTGCAGTTAGAAGACCCGTCTGGGTTCGCTTCCCGGGTCCCCCCTGCATGTAGTCTGCATGTTCTCCCCGCGTCTGCGTGGGTTTCCTCCCACAGTCTAAAGACGTTCAGGTGAGGTGCATTGGCGATTCTAAATTGTCCCTAGTGTGTGCTTGGTGTGTTTGGGTGTGTGTGTGTGCGTGCCCTGTGGTGGGCTGGCGCCCTGCCCGGGGTTTGTTTCCTGCCTTGCACCCTGTGTTGGCTGGGATTGGCTCCACCAGACCACTGTGACCCTGTAGTTAGGATATGGCGGGTTGGATAATGGATGGATGGATTTCCGGTATTTTATAATGTCGGTCGTATAAGTCGAATGCGGTAAACTCACGCTATTGGTCCAAGAGATTGCAATATGTTAACACCTGCCCACCTGAGAGAGTCACCACGGGGCACACGTCCTTTGTTTTCTCTGTATTGTGCCTACGTGACCACACAGTATTTAATACCCAAACTATTCTAAAGAGATGTTTGCTCTGTTTTGTGTTTTTTGTATCTCACACTATCATACAACTTTATTGTAAGAGCATCCTGTATCTATGATCAGAAGAAAACATGAAGCTGGTTTTAAATTAAACGTCGTTGAAGTGACGAAGGAAATCGGTAACTGAGCTGCTGGAACAAAATTTGAAGCGTCTGAGAAACTGATGTGAGATTGGAGGAGGCAAGAAGATTTAAGAAAAATGAAAACTTCAGTGTCGTATTTTTGAACGGGCGTATAAGTCGGGGTCTGGTTTTATGATCGATTTTTTGGGTGTCAAGACCCGACTTGTACGCGAGTATATACATTCATTTTTTTTCAATAATGTATTTTTATTATTGGTCCAGTCGTGTATTTTATGTTTTGTTTTTTGCTTCTTTTGTTTCTATACATAGGAGAATGTTCTGTCACATTCCTTGTATGTTGTGGGTGGATCCGTAATAGGCAGAGCCTCCTGTCCATCCTAGTTAAGAGACCGCCTCTGGCCCTGTAGAGGCTGCTGGGAATTGAAGTCCAGCTGGTTCCTTTGAATGCTCGCAGGGGTCTGATGGGATTGTAAGTTTTGCGCTCATTGTGATTTTAGGATTTTGTTGACGTCTTGTAGCTCTCTCGATCAGCGATACTCTTCCAGATTGTGCTTACTGGGATTTTGTTTGCGTGAATTGCCTTTGGTTTTTGGTCATTAAACCCCTTTGGTGTATTTTGTTCATTTTTGTTAATAAATGTCCTTTTTTAATTAGAATCTGTGGCCCTGTCTTTGCCCCTGCCGGAGTTTACACGGTCATTTCAAGGTTTATGGGACTCTTTTGCTATTGTGTTGAATTTTTAAGCCCCAGTCCGGCCTGAACCCTCCTGTTTTCCGTAGGGTCGGGTGAGATTTGTTTTGTGGTCTCACCCCTTTGTTATTTTGGCAGTTATAACAGAGGCGAGCTGGAACTGGATGCACACCCACCTCTGTGTTCAGATCTGTGCCTTCTGTACTTTGCCCACAATCCTCTAACTGCCTTCCTCTTTGTCCCCACAGCATTAAAGCCTTGGGTTTCCAACTTCTCATATGCTGGCATTCAGGATTTCTCCCAATTAGCGCTGGACATTGCCAGGAATCAGCTGATCGTGGGAGCCAGGTAAGTCTCAAGCATGTGCCGTAAATGCAGTTCCTCAGGAATCGATGATCACAGACCTTGGCATCGGTTTAGATTGGCTTACCCATCTTCATTTTGTAGAGCCCAGCATGTGCACCACACTGGCATGATGAATCCTGTGGATTAATGGGGACTGTTGGGTATTTCAGTTTTAGATAGTGATGAGTCGGAGCCAAGGTGACATCCCATATCATTAGAGACGTGGCATGCATGGCACGAGCCCTGTGACATCTCCCTCATTACGCCTGAATTTATTGTGGCGCTCTGACTTCTCGCCCGTGCAGTCTCAGTGATTAATAAACGGCAGGCCGATGTTTCACCGTCTACATGACGGCTCACTTAGTGAGTCGCTCCAAACTTTGAGGTTGTTAACGGGGAACAGCTCGACGGCCTAAGTAAGGTGAATGAAGACGCTCATTCATATCCTCGCCACCGCCTTGGGCCTCTCCAGGCTGACGGCACTCATCTTCACGTGGTGTCCGCTTTGAAAACCTCATCTGAATGGCACCCTTACTGCAGCCGGGCTCCAAAGCGTCCTCCAGGCCGGTCTGCTGTGGAAATGCCAAGATGGACAAAGTTAGAAAGTACACTTGGAGGATGTTGGCTCTGCCCTGTGAGATCTTAGGTGGCAGAGCAGCATTTAGAAGGTGACGGCGAGTTGTCACGGATAGCAAATTTATTGTGTGTGTCTTTTCTCCTTTTAGGAACTACCTCTTCAGACTGAACCTCAGCAATGTGTCCCTCTTACAGGTAGGTCACATGTGTGACATGTCACTGGAGTGGAAATCAGCTGAGCTCCAGAGTTCTGCTGCTGGATGGGGAGGGAGACTTGTCTCTGTCACACTCCTCGCCTGTTGTGTGTGTGGCATTGGGATTGATGGCGGTCAGTGAGTCTTCTGTTTCACGCGCTGTGGGCTGGTTGCCTATCCTCAGTGGTGAGTGGATTGCTGGCACCTGGAGATTAGTGTCTGCTCGTCTACTGTATGAGCGGCCCTTTGCTCCAGTGCTCTCCTGCCATCCTCTGTGATACTGGCACTGGACTCCTCTTGTGTTCTCCTCTCTGCTCCTGTGTACTTGGGAAAGTCTTCTGTGGGCCGTGGCATTAGAAGAGATGTTTGCCTGTCCACTTGTGCACTCCTCTCGAATTCTCTGTCTTCGGAAGTGAACATACAGTATACATGTGAATACAATAAACTTGAACTTACAGCGGTGACAGCCAGAGAGCCTTTTACTACTCTGACTCTACAGTCACCGTAATGAGTAGTGACAGGACTGATGGCACCGGGTAGACATTTATCAGCTGATCGTGCTGTGACATTATCCATCGTCATCCGTGTAGTGGCATGACTGATGGCACCAGGAGTGGCGTATTCCACGGCCGAGATCGTGGATCGACTTTAGCACATGTAGAACCACAGAGTGGACGTTTTTTGCTTTTCTTTGGTGTGGGAGTCCTGCACCTCGGGTGCCTGCTGAACGTTGTGACTGTGCGCGGTGGACACAACTGCAGGACGTTGCCCGGAATTTCCATGCAAAGCGGCCACTTGAACTCAGAAAATTGAAACATCTGAAATCTTTGCTGTAAAGGATTCCATCTGCTCTACCGATGATTTGCCAATCCAAGTGCAGTACTTGGTACGTCTCGCCCTCTCAACCTTGATGAAAGTATGTCACCGAAATTAAGAAATAATTAAACAAAATAAGCAGCAAAATGTATATCTCCTTGCATTCATTTTTATACTCAATTTTCAAGTTGGTTTTACTGATTTATTTATTGTCACCTTTTGTGGTACTTTTGTTTACTTGTGTATTTATTTATTTATTTATTTATTTAATTTTTTACCAGATACTCGTGTTTTTTAATTTAAAAGTGTGGACTTGCCAGCTGTCCTATTCTTGGCCCGGCAGACGTGTCGATTTGTATTTTTCTCATCGTTAACTGATATCTCAGTCGTATTAAACATTTCGCGCACTAATTATATCATCTCGCCGAAGAGCATCTGGAGAATATTAAAAATTAATTTTTGTGAGTAATTGGGCGCTGACTGAGTCGTGCATTTTTAATGTGGAGACGCCAGTGAATCACGAATATGGACGGAGCTCTTGATGGCCTTCGGAGTGATTTTGGGGGGGGGAAAGCCTTCCCAGACAATTGCATTCCTGCAGCCTCTCCTGGCCTGGCCTCCTAGCTGATAAGACGTCCCGCTGATTGATCGCACACCTTTGCTCTCCTCTGTTGGCCGCTCCTGCCAGAAGAATTCTGGGAAGGGCAAGTCGGAGCTTTGGAGAGCAGGGAGGGTGAGCTCAGAGAGCGCGAGTCTCGTCCAACCCTGTCCAGAAGTGTTCAGCGGTGCTATACGCGGTGCCACGTGATGTTTAAACGAGTGCAGCGCCTTGGGGCTCGCCACAAGCCCTTCTGTCCGCTTTTATATCGGTGCCCATCTTCATAAGAGTGTTACACTCGCATCCTCCTACTTGTGGGCAGCGTTGCAGAGTCCTGGGTTCAAATCCCAGCCTGGTCCGTTTGGAGTCTGCATGTTCTTTCAGGCTCTCTCTAAGACAGATGGTTAGGTGGGCGGGCATCTGCAGAATGCGCTGGTGTGCCGTGTGATAAACTGGCCTCCCAGTAAACGTGGGCTGGCACTGCTACAGAGTTTGGACGAGTGGTTGGCAGTGTCGGTCGTCTCATATTTTTGACTTCTTGTTTTAATCTATTGGTGGCTCAGGGGTCAGCACTGGTTTTGAAGCCTCTGCCCTTCTTGCTGTTCCTGTGGAGTTTGGAGCTTCACTCTGAGTCTGTGTTCATTTTTCTTTGGTTTTCCTCCCAAATGACATGACTTGTAGGTTGTTAGGTGTGTGTGCCGGAGGGTCCCATCTGGGGTTGGTTCTTTTCTTGCATGTGTTGCTGCTAGTTGTCATAAAATGCAGAGACAAACAAGTGAAATGGATGTGGGGCCTCCAAAAGAAGCTACTAAAGCAGGCCAGGAGTCTTACTAGGCAACCCAACCCGAAGTGCAGACTGCGGCCTAGTTAGGCCCAAAAAGGAAAGAGAACTGGTTAAAAGTTCAAAAACAAACATACGTGTTTCAAAATGCCTCACAAGAGGGAGAAAAGAAAAAGAAAAACTCCAGCCTGTGACCCAAATGCCTCCCAAGTCCTTCATACACGAAAACAAAATATTCAAATAAAAAAGTGCACAAAAGAGAAGACAGGCGTTCTAATCCAGAAACCAAAACCAAAAACCGAGCCAAATAGTCAGAAATATCTCAGAAGAATCCTGACCATCATTTCTAATGTACACACGGCCTAAGCTTTCTCTTCTCGTGCTTAAATAACCAGGGGGTGGGGTTCAGGGGTGGCCCCACCCCCTGGAACTCCACCTACCAAGAACGTGAAAAAGGGACAGGACACGGTGAACCAAAAAAAAAAAAACAAATCAACAAATAAAGTTAATAAAAGTATGATACGGATTGTTATATAACACTGGCACAGACTTCACTAATGGGGGGACATGATATGATAAAGTCCTAAAAATCCAACATTACCCAACGGTGTGGTTTGGGGGGCTTTGCCTGGCTAAATAACCCCTTAAAGCCAAGCATGAGCTCTGTGTCTGGGATTAAGCAGGTTTGATAACCAATCAAGACACCCCAGTGGTACCCTGGAGGGCAATGAACAAGCCTGGCACCATAACATGGTCAGTCCTCTCTCTCTCATTTTAAGCCTGTGGCCAATAAATGTTCTCTTTTTAAGGCTATTTATTTTCTTTTTAGAACTTTTTCTATAACTTGTGCCAGGGTTAGTGTTAGTTTGCCTTGTTTTTTTGATTTCACCGATTCCCTTGCCAATCGAGTATACACAGTATGAGCCAGTGAGTGACTCACGTGGGCCTGAAGCAGAGCCCAGGCTTCACCATAAGGGAGCCACACTGCCTGCCTTTTAGTAGTACAATCGATTCTTCATTTCTCTGATGTGACACTTGGCTGTTTGGACAGTTATGTGCCATCTGTTGGACAAAAGTGATACTCACAAAGCTGAGGGGTGCCAGTGGAGATGCAATACGAGATGGTGAAGGCCCTCCATTGGGGTGGAGGGGGGGGGCTAATTAGGCCAACTTCATAGTGAGCGACTCCTAAGCTTCATCTTAAATGGTATCACAGTGTTCACCCACAGCCTGTGCCATGATGGCAATGATGCATTGCTTGTGGTGTTTTATATGTTTTATCTGATTTGGGAAGACCATTTAAGGCTGGGCACAGTAGGTGCTGATAATGCATGTATTGAATTGATTCTTCCAAGTATTGGAGTCGCATCCTCCTTTGTGGGCGTACGTGGGATGTTCTTCTAGATCAGTCCTGGAATGTCCAACTGAGCTGGACCCACACGTGACAAGTGGCAGCAGATGTTTACTTATTCACGGAGGACCAATTTGGAGATGCCACTTAGCCAGGAATCGCATCTGTAGGACAGAATTGGACTGCAGGGTGAATTTGAATTCTGTCATTTTTCCTGGAATTGCATCTTTGGAAGAGCTGGAAGTACAAAATCGAAATGCAGCCTTAATGTGGAGTCACCAATTGCATTTTGGGACAGTATCAGGATAACTGTTGAATGTGAAATCCAGCCACAGGATGTGGCCAGGCTGAAAACTGAACTTGGGACCTTGGGCACTGAGGCCACAACCCAAGCAATGGGCCCCGCTGATGCCCTCAGCACTGGTGAATCACGGATTTAAATGGGGCCGGGTGCTCACCATTGGCATTGAATACTCCTGCCTTAGAGGATTAAACAATTCAAGGTAAAAAATAAGCAGAAGAAGAAGAGACATCCTTCTACTGTATGATTGACATCATGGGAGTGCAGCCCCCACCGTGAGCCGTGGGCCGGGATTACTTTGCATGTCCCGTCTGTCCGTCCGTCTGTGTTTAATGCCGGAGCTCAAGTGAATGGCGGGTCAGAGTGTGCGCTGTTAAGGCCTGTCAGCTGTTGGCTGTTTTACATCCAGAGCCGAAATCCTGGAATGTAAACACTGGAGTCGGCCTGCTGCCCCTCTAAGTCCTCAGAAGAATTTTACTGCGTGCAGCGAAAAAATCAAAGCCCCCCTCGGTGACGCCTGCAGCAGCAAAGACGGCTTTGTTTGCAGCCTCTGGCATTGGAGCCTGTGGCAGGCATTCTTGTGCTCCTCACTTTGGATGGTCCAGTCCTGTGTGAAACTGGGGGTCCACCGACGAGGACTCGCCAAGCAGTAGCCCGCTGTTCTCTGTTAGAATTACAAAGGTAATGAACGTGTGCCCCAGGCGGTCCTGGATGGGACGCCACTCTGTCATATTGTCCTGACTGGGTGTCCCCCATCATTAATGCTGCACACGTTTTGGAAGATGAGACAAAATTCCTACTGAAACTCCACAAAGTCGGGTCAGGGGACCAGGCCATCACAGGACACACTTGTCATGGCAGCCACACATGGCAGGGTCACCAGTTCACCAGCAGACCTGGGCCTCCTTCAGTTCCATTGAGATCTGCGTCCATCAGTGGAAGAGCATCAGGGTGAACCTGTGGGAGTGACCCAGGGGTCTTCTGTATTGTGCCGTTTGTCATCTCCACCAGCAGCCGTCGTCTTCACTCTAAACTTGCGGGGCTTCGCTGTCGTTACTGCTGACACTGGTGAAGTTCTCCTCGTGGCAGGGGGCTATCATCGCTAGAGATCATTATAGGAAGGGACGTGATTTATTATTCTGATACCCCCTCCTTATTGTAGGGTCATCGCTTATTTTTAGTGCTTTTAGGGGAGACAATTTTTCTTCTTATGAGGTCATTTTTTTTATTTTTATTCCATTGGTCTGCCATTGGCATCAATGCTGCCGGGTGGTGTTGTCATTAGTGTAGGGGTCTTTTTATCATTATAGTGGGACTCTGTCGTTTTTATTGTTATTGTTATTAAGAGCCAGTTATCATTGCCGTAGGAGCTTCTTTGTTTTTATCACTCGATTTGAAGTGTCGCAGCATCCTCTTATCGTTAATGTTGTTGCTGTCGCCAGTTCATTTAACGTTTTTTTTTTTTTTTTTCAGAGGCCAGCTATTGTTACTGATACTGCGCTGCGTGTTTTTTTTTATTTTTTATTATAAGGGTCTGCTTTTATTGTTTTGGGAGTGAGTTATGTTTATCATTCGTGTAGAAGCCGGTGATAACAAAGTTGTAGAATCCTCTTATCAATATCGCCCGCTTGTGTAACTTCAATCGTTATTCTAAAAATGGTCGTTCGAGATCAGCTTGTGTCAACATCCGCACAGGGCCGGGGACTTCATGTGTCACCAAGGCGAGTTATTGTTATGGGGGGTTGTTCATCTCATTGTCCTTGTCAGAGCCTCTCTTTATCGTGTTGGTCTGTCGTTAGTCATTCTGTGGGCTCCTCGTATCGTTTATGGTGGGCAGTCGGTCACTTTTACTTTTTTTGTAAGGATCTGACTTTGTTATCCATATTCTAGTTTGCTGTTATATTTGGTGCCATTGTGTTGTATTTTCAGCCTTTTTGGGCCCATTATCATAAGGGCTTCTCGTCTCCGATACTGTAGGGGTCTCTTATGTTTATCTGTTATTTTGGGGGGGGGGGTGTGTATGTTAATTTTAATGTCCTTGAGGGAGCCTGTGCTACTGTTGGACCCTCTTATTGTTCATGTCAAATCAACTCATTTTAATTGTTTTTTTGAAAGACACCGCCCTGTTATCGCTAGGGGTGGGCCTGTTATTTGAATTGTTCTTTTTGGGAGTTGAACTCTTACAATAACTTTTAAAAGTCACAATCTTTGTCATCGATATTCTAGTATGCTGTTACTCGCATTGTATTTCCAACATTTTGTTATTGTCATTATAACTGGCCTCTCATTATCAACAACAACAACAACATTTATTTCTATAGCACATTTTCATACAAACAGTAGCTCAAAGTGCTTTACATAATGAAGAATAGAAAAATAAAAGACACAGTAAGAAAATAAAATAAGTCAACATTAATTAACATAGAATAAGAGTAAGGTCTGATGGCCAGGATGGACAGAAAAAACAAAAAAAAAACTCCAGACGGCTGAAGAAAAAAAATAAAATCTGTAGGGATTCCAGACCATTAGACCACCTGACCAGTCCCCTCTGGGCATTCTACCTAACATAAATGAAACAGTCCTCTTTGGATTTAGGGTTCTCACGGAAGGACTTGATGATGATGGTCACGTAGACTTCTGCCTTTTAATCCATCCATCATTATTGGAGCATCATGAAGCTTTGAGTAGGTGGTGGTGGCGCAGGTCGGAAAAAGAAACAGAAGAGAGAGTAGGGGTCAGTACGGATTTTAGAGCCACCATGAATAGTTATTATGATGAATTGAACTTACAGAGTATCAGGATAAAGTTAAAGTGAAGTTATAGAAAGGCCATGTTAAAGTAATGTGTTTTCAGCAGTGTTTTAAAGTGCTCTACTGTATCAGCCTGGCGAATTCCTATTGGCAGGCTATTCCAGATTTTAGGTGCATAACAGCAGAAGGCCGCCCGCCTCACCACTTCTTTTAAGTTTTGTTCTTGGAATTCTAAGGAGACACTCATTTGAGGATCTGAGGTTCCGATTTGGAATATAAGATGTCAGACACTCCGATATATAAGAAGGGGCGAGATTATTTAAGGCTTTATAAATCATAAGCAGAATTTTAAAGTCAATCCTGAATGACACAGGTAACCAGTGTAGTGACATCAGAACTGGAGAAATGTGCTTGGATTTTCTTTTCCTAGTTAGGATTCTAGCAGCTGCATTCTGCACTCGTTGCAAACGATTTATGTCTTTCTTGGTTAGTCCTGAGAGGAGTGCGTTACAGTAATCTAGGCGACTGAAAACAAACGCGTGAACTCATTTCTCAGCATCTTTCAGTGATATAAGAGGTCTAACTTCAGCTATGTTTCTTAAGTGAAAAAATGCTGTACTGATCTGATTAATATGTGATTTAAAATTCAGATTACAGTCAACAATTACCCCTAAGCTTTTTACCTCCGTCTTGACTTTTAATCCTAATGTATCCAGTTTATTTCTAATAGCCTCATTGTATCCATTATTGCCAATCACTAAGATTTCAGTTTTCTCTTTATTCAACTTGAGAAAGTTACTATTCATCCATTCTGAGATACAAGTCAGACATTGTGTCAGTGAATCAAGAGAATCGGGGTCATCAGGTGCTATTGATAAATACAGCTGTGTGTCATCAGCATAGCTGTGGTAGCTCACGTTGTGCCCTGAGATAATCTGACCTAACGGAAGCATGTAGATTGAGAAGAGCAGCGGACCCAGGATAGAGCCTTGAGGAACACCATATCGGATATCATGTGTCTCTGAGACGTGATTACCACAACTAACAAAGAATTTTTTCCCTGTCAGGTAGGATTCAAACCAATTTAAGACACTGCCAGAGAGGCCCACCCATTGACTAAGGCGATTTCTAAGAATATTGTGATCAATGGTGTCAAATGCAGCACTCAGATCTAAGAGGATGAGAACAGATAAATGGCCTCTGTCTGCATTCACACGCAAATCATTTACTACTTTAACAAGTGCAGTTTCTGTGCTGTGATTTGTTCTAAAACCCGACTGAAATTTATCAAGAATAGTAGGTTTATTGAGGTGGTCATATAACTGCATAATGACTGCCTTCTCCAGAACTTTACTTAAGAAAGGCAGGTTAGAGATGGGTCTAAAATTTTCAAGAGCCGAGGGGTCAAGATTATGTTTCTTAAGAAGGGGTTTAACTACAGCAGTCTTAAGACGGTCTGGGAAGACCCCCGTATCTAATGACGAATTAACTATGTCAAGAACATTATCAATTAGCACACCCGATACTTCTTTGAAATAATTTGTTGGTATTGGATCAAGGACGCAGGTGGAGGGTTTTAATTGAGATATTATTTTTTGTAAATCAGGTAAATCTATCCTAGTGAAAGAGTTTAATTTGTTTATAACAGGTTGCTGGGGTTTAGGAGGATCCTTAGTGTTGGGGAGATATACTATGCTATTTCTAATATCATTAATTTTTTGATTGAAAAATACAGCGATAGCCTCACAGGTTTTACTGGAAGTACTTAGGAGGCATTCCTGTGAGTTACCTGGTTTATCAGATGATCAATCGTAGAAAATAAGACTCTGGGATTATTAGCATTGTCATTTATAATCTTAGACAAATAGCAGCGTCTCTCAAGACGGACTGTGTTATTGTATTCTGTTATTTTAACTTTTAATATTTAAATAATAATAATCTATACTAATAAAAGGCAAAGCCCTCACTCACTCACTCACTGACTGACTGACTGACTCACTGACTCATCACTAATTCTCCAACTTCCCGTGTAGGTAGAAGGCTGAAATTTGGCAGGCTTATTCCTTACAGCTTCCTTACAAAAGTTGGGCAGGTTTCATTTCGAAATTCTACGCGTAATGGTCATAACTGGAAGGTATTTTTCTCCATTTACTGTAATGGAGTTGAGCTTGACCGCCGTGGGGGCGGAGTTTCGTGTGACATCATTACGCCGCCCACGTAATCACGTGAACTGACTGTCAACGCACTATGTAGAAAACCAGGAAGAGCTCCAAAATACGCTGAACAAAACATGCATTATATAATTGAGAAGGCAGCGAAACATTAAGAAGCGAGCGAGTGACATACTACCATATTCATCAGTACAGCTACTTCGGAAACAAAGCGAGGTATAAACCTAAACTTTAAATTAACTTAATAGACAGGCTGCCGCTGGTGCTTTTCGTGCCCAAGGATAATGCGGGATACAAGTTTAATGAGAGGACGCAGGATATAAACGAGAGTTTTGATCACTTTGTAACTAAGTTAAAATTGCAGGTGAAGGGGTGTGCTTATGCAAATTCCGAGAGACTGTGTTTGTGGGGGATTGACAGTTAAGGCGGGTGGGGGAGTCACGTCATCATCTCCCCTCCCATTTACCTCATTTCGCTCTGAGCTGAGCTCCGCGGCTAACGCCGTCTTCCGAAGCAACTTCGTCACACTGCCACCAAATACAGAGAAATCCATAAGTTAATACACACTCTGTCTCTAGACTTTCTCCACACTGAATCCTCCAGGCACTACTTACAAAAGGTTACATTGACAATCGTGTTACGTTATTTTTAAAATGTTTAATTTTCTTAGCACAAGCACAGCTGAGAAGCTTCGATGCATGTGCTCCATAACGCGTTAAAAAATAATGCATTTAATCACACTTTGCATTACAATCAAAAGGGAACTTTTGTCAATGCATGATTTCCTGGTACACCGATAACATTGATCAGCGCATCCCAATTCATTTTAGCCTCGCACCACCTTGGTTTGAGAAGAAGTATGAAAAAATATGAGGTTAACACACAAAAACAGATCACCAATTCAAGCTTTATGAATAATCGATTCGCCATCAATAATTGTTTTGGTAAAGCCATACTCGGTGTAATCCTCCTTCCATTTTATAATTTTTCCGCCACTAGCCATGATTAAATGAACGGTAAAAAAGTAAGAGCGAAGCGAGGGTGACTTATTTAGGCAGGCATATATATGACAGCAACACTCATGACAATCATGTTATGTTATTATTAAAATGTTTCCTTTTCTTTTTCATTACTTCTTTAACCCATTACTTCTCCGCTGCGAGGCGCGGGTATTTTGTATATGAATGACCTCAAAAGAGCGCGGAGACTTTTGATCATGTGAACGTGTCTGCAAAAACTGGGGTCTCCTGCCCAGCAAAAGTCGAGCAGCCGGCGCGCGCGCATAGCTGTGCCGGCCTTTGAGATGCTGACTGCGCTTCTGCGGCAAAATAATATTAAGGCGCTTCGCACTTAATTTTGCACGTATACGATTATGAGGTCGTCAGCTCTTATGAAGACACGCACAGGAGTGAAGGACTGACAGTGCCATCACAGCCGATTAATAGCTGGGACGTCTCACCAGTCTGCCAGTCTGCACAAAACCCACCGCGACTGTCCCCAAAAGGCGATCATAACGTCAGCGAACACATCTCTCTATACTATATAAAAGAAAAACGCAACTTTCCTTTCCTTACACCTTTTTTCCTTTTATCCCAAACCAAAGCCTTTCTCTCTTAACACTGCAGAGGACACAAAACTAATTTTCTTTAATTGCTGGTAAGGCACATTACCAGAGGCAGAAATTTGGACTTTCACATAGAAAATGTAATTTCTATACCACAGCCGTCGTGTAGCGCCTTTCAAAAGGGATCAACTACCGAGAGATGATCCATATACATTTTAGCTGCTGTTAGTACTACTTACCTCTTCTGTTATACCGTCTTTAAAATGTAGTTTACCCGCAACCACTCCAGTAGTGCTCAATGTACCTTTACTTCTTAAAACGTTAATGTTTTACTGTTTAATAACTTATAGACTACATTTTATTATTTTTCCCTTGCACTCAGTGATCAAAGCTATACACACACATATAGACACATACATATATATATATATACACATATATTTATATATACCTGTGTGTATGTTTGTATGTATGTGTATACACACACACACACACACACACACATACATACACACACACACAAATTATATATATATGTGTGTGTCTGTGTATGTATGTATGTATATGTGTGTGTATATATGATGTAGATAGGTATGCATATATATATATATGTATATGTAGATATGTATATAGATATGTATTTTGCTATATATATATATATATATATATATATA